>CM021110.1:82399846-82555444 GCA_007115665.2 Sequoiadendron giganteum | reverse complement strand
TAAAGTTTAATATATTATATTATTAGATTTTTCTAATATATAATATAATATAATATATTTTAGATTAATATTGATAATATATAATATATTTTAGATTATTATTGATAATATATAATATATTTTAGATTATTATTGATAATATATATATATAAAAATAAAAAAAAATTGATTGGTAATAAGAGTTTATTTTATTATTCATAGAACAAAATTTACAGTATCTTTTGAAATTCAAACCCTACCAGCTACCTTCGAATATTGTTTGTTAATCCAACAATTTCACCAAAATTTACAATATCTTCTGAAATACTAACCTACTAGCTATTTCTTGTCCCTCGAGTTGTTTACAATTCCAAAGGACAAAAATGGGCTTAACCCAGAATAGCAATGTCACAAAGCAAGACAAAACAATAGACAAACGAAATTCAAACCAAATGATTACACCAAGGTTCCAGATGAGCTACCCAGGTATAATGGATTTTGCACTATTATTTGTTTATGCTTCTTCCTCGATCGCAATCCTTTGTTCTCCAGCATCTCCGCTCTAGCTCCAACTTTGAGTTCTTGGATGACCTCCTCGACCTCCATCAATTCTGCACAAAGCTTTAATGCTTTCCACCCTCGATCAGCTCCTTCCCTCCACTGTGCTTTGGTTCTTCCTTTCAGCCATTTGATAAAGGGATGGTTCATCTCAACTTCCTCAAATTCTTCATCTTCCACACCTTCACTCACATCCAGACCTACACCCAGATTGTCCCATTCCAAGATGCTTTCCACATCCATATTTGTCTAGTATCTGTGTTTCAAGTCTCCAAAGCCTTTGCCCAGTATTAACTGGACAGATTGCGCCACTTTCTCATCCTTAAACAGGAGCATTCCTCATAACCTCTTCATTGTTGCTTTCCCAGTAACGAATTCAGTTTCCTCCTCAACTGCAATGTGAAATTTGCCTCCATTTCTTCACTATCACACTAGCTTGCAAATTGCTCACCATCACTACCTTCGAAGATTTGCTTACCACCAAAAATTGAGAAGCATTGAGAAAACCGCAATGTGTATTATCAATACACATCACATTGCCAACCATCTCCATTAATGTCGAACGTACCTCCAGCGCCGGTAAAAAAAGGCAACATCAATTCTTCAAGTGCTTTGAGAGTTTCAAAAATAGTCCTTTATTCTTTGTTATTTACTCCTTTCTACATTTAATGTGTTTAATGGGTCTTCCTCCAAAACTATTCGACTAAAATCTTCCATTCTAAATTCACCAACCTCTGCAAACGTTAAAGCCCATTTTGAGAGGGTATTCGCTTCCATATTTTCAGCTCTCCTGACATAACTTACCTTGAATTCATTAAAGTATGATAAAACTTCATTGATTTTTCTAATCATTCCTCGTAGATGCCAAGCATCTATACCTCCTTTCATTATTGCTTGGATGATTACCAAAGAATCATCCTCCAAATGAACCTTTGTTGCCCCTCGCTTTCTAACAAACTTAATTGTCATTAAGTTTGTAGTTGCTTTAGCCACATTGTTAGTCCCTTCCTCCAACTTCATCGCTCCTAAGGCAAACACATTTCCATTCGTCACAAACAATGCTACCTGCCCCTGAGGGCCCTAGGTTTCCTTTTGAAGCTCCATCAAATTTTACCTTCCACCATCCCTCCAATGGTGTTTCCCATTTTACCACCTCTAAGTTCTTTGGAGTCAGATTAACCAACCAAGCCCCTTAACGGGCATATATATATAATATTGATAATGTATATGTAATAAAATATAATATATTTTAGATTAATATTGATAATATATATATATATATAGAATTAACATCTAAATATTATAGTTTTATTATATAAATATGCTAAATTATATATTAAAGTGTATGTATTATAGTATGTAAAAGTATTAAATTATATATTAGATCTTAATTTAACATATTAATATATTACTTAAGATTTTATTTATATTAATGTTCAAATCTAAATCAACTCTAAATCTAGACTCAACTAAACTTTGAGTTAAATTCTATTATAATTGTTTTAAGCTATTGAAAATTTGCTAAAAGGTTTGTATTTAATTTGAAGGACTACTTTTAATATAGACTACAGACTAAAAATATATATTTTGACTAGCATAAATCTTATACTCTCCTCTTAATTTTGAAACTCTTTTCGTTCTATTAAATTGTATTTCCAAGCCTAAAATAGATTGAATAGAAGTATCTTATGCTTTCTATCATAGTCATTAATATTTTTCATAAACATAGATCCTACCAATTTCAATCTTTTGAATTTATCTCAACAAAAATAAATCTTATGCCAGTATGCAATCAAATAGAAGCATATAATCAATAGAAACCAACTAATGGAAGCATACTCATCCAATTTCAATACTTCAAGTATAACACAATGAACTAAACATAAGCAAGTAAATTTATAGAAGCTAACTAATGGAATCATATTCATCCAATTGCAATATATTTACCTTGCATGCGTGCTCCATTTAGAGGGGATGATTAGTTAGTTGTACAAAATTTTATTTCTATCATTTTAACTTAGTTTCTCAAATTCTCATGATAGAGACAATCTAAAAATCCAAGGTCCAATTGAAGCATATAATCAATAGAAAACATGACAGAGACATATAATCAATAGAAACAACTAATGGAAGCATACTCATCCAATTTCAATACTTCAAGTATAACACAATGAACTAAACATAAGCAGGTAAATTAATAGAAGCTAACTAATGGAATCATATTCATCTAATTGAAATATCTTTACCTTGCATACATGCTCCATTTAGAGGGGATGATTAGTTAGTTGTATAAAAATTTATTTCTATCATTTTAACTTAGTTTCTCAAATTCCCATGACAGAGACAATCTAAAAATCCAAGGTCCAAAGGAGCTCCATTATAAGTTGGCACACATTTACATTAAAAAAAAATGTGAATATATGGCATTGTCATTTATGGAGTTTCTCCTTTTGATACTAAGAAATTTTTAATTAATATCCTTGAAATTTAGAAGAAATTAGCTATCTCTATTAAGAAAACTTGTCTTTGGAATCATTAGGATACAAATATTTGCACCAAACATATGCCAAGTAGGGGTATAATATGATTTAAATTAATAGGTTGAACCATGCAAACAATACACCATGAATTGGGACCATGATGTTCATAATTATTACCAAAATATTGCATAGATTCAAACTTGCTCTTTATGATTTTTAGAAACTAAAAGGAGATTTCCTTGACATTTTTACATGAGAGACACTACATTTAGCATTATTCCACATGTCAATCTTTTGTTTTAGTATCGTTCTCATCAAAGAGTTGTATAAACGTGAAAAACATTTTTTCACACCTTAATTCCACACTTAAATAGTGTTGGTTTTAACATCTTTAATATCCTCAATTTTTATTGTAAAATTGTAAAGCCAACTTATTATGTAGTAGTTGAACTATGGACAAATGATATGTATTACTAATTTTTCATATTTGAGATTTTTTATACCTCTCTTGAGAATTTTTCTTTGCTATAGTCTACTTCTTTGGCATCATGTTTTATTTTATGTGCTATGGACACTAATATTTTTCCTTGCTCCAAAAGAAAATTTTACTATCTAGCTATTAGAAATGTAAAAGGTAATTTTTAGACAATAGAGATTCTTTACTTAAGAAAAGAAAGCTTTGTCTCTTTATCCATGTATTCTTTTAGCTCCCCCTTAAGTTTAAACTTTGTAATATATAATATATTTATGGCAACAATAGAAAGGCCAACCTAAAGTACAATAAATGGGTTAGGGATGCCAAAGGAATTAACACAAATAGTAAACCAAATATCAGGGTTTTTCTTTTACTCTCACAACTTGTTGACCGATATGTATTAGATCAAAGTGAATCAAGACCTGCAAAGCATGCATGCAGACCAAGGAAACTTGAAACATAATAAGAAAATTAAGTAAGCTATAAAGAGCATATCCTCACTATGGTGCATAATTATAAATAGATAATATTTACACAATTTTTTGATGATTTTAAAAATAGGTCATGTCGATGCCAAAATTTGGCAAGGTAACAGACTTTTATCGGAAACTCAGTTAAAGGGGGGATCTATTGCGCTAAACTGAATAACCTCCACATTTTAAAGTAGTCGGCTCTTCTATAACTAGGGTTTTGAATGGGAAAAGGAAGCAGGTACAAAAATAAAAGTATCTAACTAGGGCGATGCCCCGAGACTTAGATGTAAAGCATGATAGATATATCTTGTAGATTCGATCTAAGGGCCCATTCAACAATCTGCTATATCTAGAATGAAAGGAAACTAAGGTAAAATCTAAACGATTCACTTTAATGACATAAAATAATATTTATACGTATTTACTGAAAAGAGGAGTCGAAGACATGATCAGAATCAACAAAATTGCATTCAAATAATAGAATTTTTGTAAACGAAACATTTAGCATCACAATGGCATAGTAAAACTTTATCAAAATCTTCAATAAAACATAAAGGCCAAACAATGGCACAATCTGCAAGTCTTTACAATAATATAAAAAGCGGTAAAGGCCTGGTTCTTCTACCAATATTCCTTCTCTAAATTCTTAATTTTGAACCCTTGCTTCGATGGAAGAAGCAGTATTTATAATAGAGTCAGGCTTGGTGAGTCAATAACCAAAAAGATCCTTTGATCATGGGCAATGATGCATTTAGTAATGATTTCCCTTTGTCATTGCAATCAAAAGATTTGAGCCATGAACAAGGACATCCCAGGGCCAAATGCATCCCCTGCGAATGATGGAAGTGGTCCCAATAGACCAGAGTGCTTGACACGTGCAATTCAATCATGGCGATCAATTACATAATAGGGAAGTTGGTGATAGGTTGTCGTCTGCTCAGTTTTCCTTTGCGAAGAAGTCTTTAGAAGATCATGTGGCAAATAGTCGAGGGTCAATACTCATTCATCCCCTTAAGCGATGAAAAACCTGCGATGTGAAGACACGTGAAGGTCTTTGGACATGTTGCACTAAAGGTGGGGTCCACCAAGGAAGGTGTGTGAATAGATGCTACGTGGCAGTCGGTCGGGGCGTGAAGGGGAGCAATGCAAAGGAACACAGAAGATTGTGAACTACCGACACGTGGAAGGATGGCGCAAGCTTTTGAAAAGCGAGAGGAGGAAAACCTTGTGAGGAGCACTTGGTTGACAAGTGGTGGCATTCGTAATGAGACTACGTGGAAGGATTCTGATGTCACTTTTCTTTAGAGGAGCGTGCGAACGATACTTAGGAAAAATAGAACTACCAAAAGGAAGCATGGGAATTTTGTATTCACAACTCTTGGTGACTTGAGAGGAGCGTTTCGCTTGCGGAATGAGGAACCCAACATTTTTGGTTTGTAGACCAAAGACTTATTCATGAAGCATCGTGATCAGAGCTTAGAGAGGGCAGTTTGAAGAGGCAACCATTCATTTTCGGATGGGGTCGATATGTCACGCATATTCTCTTGTGCTCCATGCAGATTGATAACCTCTTTGTAAGGCAATGTTGATAATATATCGGCCCAAGATTTGAGTTGAAAAAGAAGTTACACGATTGGATGAATGAAGCCTTCAATATCCCCTGCAAAAAGGGGTTGACTAAAACCTTGAAAGGCAGATGGGTCATGTTGCTTCTCCTCGATCTTTGTTGCCATATGCTCTATCATGGCCATTGACTCGTCTTTAAGAAATGGAGATAGTAAGCCCATTTGAGCTAGGTGATCGAACTTGGCTCACATGTTGCCCATGAGCTGATCCAATTTGATGGTACACTCATTGGTATGCAGGATAACTTCGTGATAGTGGATGAACCTATTGGATGTCTTTGTTGCAGCCTTTTGGTCTTCAATCCCTGCACCTGCCAAGACTTCGTCGGGGACTTGATATAACCTTTCCAATAATCTTTTGGCATCTTGAACCCTTTCGGTGATGACCTATGGGAATTTCCCGATCGTCGCACGAACATCTCTACCCAAGTCTGTTGCTTCTGCCATAAATCAGAGTGTTGGTTGTAGAGTTAGGCATAAACCCTTCACTCTTTCCCAGTATGAGATGTACAATTATTGAGCCACCTAAAGGAAGTCTGCTTGATTGACAGGGGTCGAGGTAGAGTCCTCCAATAAGGAAATCTCCACATTCATTTGCTCCATATCATGTGTTAGCTTCACAACCTTTTGGTTTGTTGTGGCAAGTTGTCCCTATAGGGCTCGGGATTACGTGACCCAGCTAGCCTCAACTCGCTCTTTGTTTGCCTTGACTTTTTCTAATGAAGACCTCAGTTCAACAATTTCATCTTCTAATTGAGCTTGGTGGATACCGAAATCCACATCCTTCTATTGTATTCACTGCTCTAGTTGAGTGTGTTGGTGATGAAAATATTCATCATTTTGTCGTATCTCTTGCTCCATCTTTACTAACTACTCCTGATACTCTTTGTTCTTCTATTGTAACTCAGCGATCAATTTTGGATCAAGGGATTGAAACTTTGTTTGTTCTTCATGGAGCTTTGCATGCTCCTCCTCCTTTTGTTGGGATAAGCACTTATATTCAGCTTCTTTAGCTTTTTCCTTGGTGAGCAAGACTTTGACTCTAATCTTCATGTTCTTCAACTCTTCTTCTCTTTTCTTCAACTATTGATCGGATTTAAGAAAGTTGGTGGTCACCACCCGCTGCGCTTCCTCCATGAGCTCCACCTTGCCTTGAGGTTGGGCTATGCTTAAATCGAGTCCAACGGCGTACATGTTGTAGTCATCTGGTTGCATTTCTCCTTGTGGCTTGATGAAATTTTGATACATAGCCGCAAAGTGTAGTTACTGCTGAGCTTCATTGAAAGTTGTATGTACCCTCGATTTTGTCGGCTTCTTAGAAACTTTAGCATTTTTCCTCTGGGCTCTAATTGCTCGAGCCTGCTTAATCTTGTCTCCTTTTGATAAGAATTCAAAGGGCGACCTGATGAGTCCACCTGCGAAAAGTGCACTGGGGGAAAAGGCGAAAGGGAATGAAAGGTTGGCAGTACCAGGAGAATTTTTCTTTGGTACGCTAATTTTTTAAGGCGAGAAAGGAGGGATACTCCAATACTCTGATTGTAGACCAGTATCAAGATTTACAGGAAGCAGAGTCATTGCAGCTTCTATCTATTGGGCAGAACGGATTGGCTCCGACACTGTGATGGTATGTGATGCATCATTGAAGGTAGTGAAGGCAGAGTATGAAAGGATTTGGGATAATAAATGGGTTGAAGTGAATGGCGTGAGGTTCTACAGAGGAGTAAAGGCAAATGGGGCCACCTGAGAGGATGGTTCTGACACTACGACAACTATTGGAAAAGTGGTTGAAATGCATTGGTCAGCATGTGAACCAAGAGGTGTTGTAGACGCAATAGGGGTAACTAATAATTGTGAAACCAGAGAAGAGGGAGAGAAAGATACCTACGGTATGTACGATTACTATCCCAAAGATGCCCCAATTTGCGGTCGCTTCTTTGGCGGTGAGTCACCTACTACTATGGTTTCGGGTTGTTGTAGAGAGGTTGTTCGGGTTCGCCTTGTTGTCCAGGTGCAAGTCAGTGAAGACCTTGCACATGATATGTTCACCCGCACATTAGAAGAGACCTTGCTAGGTTGCTTTACAACCTTTCCCTTTGATTGAGTCGAAACATCTTGTGTGTCTGCTTTTGGTTCTACTCCCTCATCTGATTGTGATTCGACCGACTCCGAACTGGAGTCCTTATCACCACTCTCGTCGGAATCTGGGTGCTCGTCATTCCACAATTTTTTGAACTTATCATCCATCTCCTCAGTATCATATGGGGCCTCGATGCATTGGGTCTCTTACTGATATATCCAGAAATCATGGACCTTCTCCTCATTCTAGTTGTAGTTTTTTAGCAAGTTGTTGCAAAGAGTAGTCACCATTTTTCTTTGTCTTATCATACTGTGCGGTGTGAAGGTAGAAACCAAGCCAAGGGGGCCAACCACCTTCAGTAGGGATGTACGCTAGATCAACAATAAACTCATTCGCTTCTGACATTGGGTTTTGACGCTTCTCCCAATAAGGCTGAGGGGAGTGTGCCACTTTGACATACTTGCTTGGCAAGTCATCGTTTGGTTTGTAATTCCATTTGTCACAAATCCACACCAACCCTAGATGAGCTAGCTTTGCTTCTAGCATGTCGTGAGCCTTTCTCTTTTCCATGACTACAGTTTTGTAGTTCTTCGAGCATTTGAGGAATTCTTTCTTCTTTGCTTTCTCACCATGAAAGGTGACGTCCATAATTGATACTTGACAGAAAACTTCAAGTGCCAGTACACGATCTGTAAGATATGCTGGAAGCCGAAAAGGCTCACTGGTGAAACCTCGCAATCAGACAAACATGAAGTCCTCACCTAGGAATCAATCACACTTTGGAGTGAAGCTCTGCATAAACCCAATCTGGTCCGAGTTGAACTGCAAGACAGTACTGTCTCCTCTTAAATCTTGAAAAATGAGATATAAGAAATAATCCAAAAATGTGTAATAATCAAATGTCTCAAAGAGAAGAGGAGTCCATGTGGAAATTGGCTTCCTTTCCTGATTTTATCAAAAATTGAGAGCCCCAAACACTTCTAGAAGAAGTCGAGATTTTGATGCAAGAAAATATGTGCAAGAAAGGACAAGAACCTAAACCTCCATTGAATTTGGAACTATGTTATTTGGCTAAGCATTTCTTGCACGAGGAATTCAGCAAAATCGTACCAAAACAAATAATGTTGCTTGCGTAATTGGAAACCTAAATCGAGTTGAAACTCCTAGACCTCCTTGTCGGTGTATAGGCCACAAACAAACGCCATCATAGTGAAGGCATCCTTCATATCATCCTTGAAGCCCTTATGCATCACTAGGATTTGCATTGGCTTATTAGGAGCTTCTCTGAGCTTTTGAGTCTTTGTGTTATAGAAATCCAACGCTAGGTCTCTGGTCCTCCAATAGCTCTCCCCTTTTGTTAGATTGAAATTCTCTATTTTAGGCACTTTGGAGTGAAATTATTGGATACAAAGCATATTCCATACAACCTCCCTGCATATAACCACACTCACTTCCCGACCCTCAATGGTCTTAGTGTCTAGATTGAAGTGCTTGATGGCCTCGTTGACCAATTCAAGGCAATAGTGCATGAGCAAGACCATATATTGTGGAACCGCACTGTACCAACATTTATGCACCAAGGATTTTTGGTTTCTATTCTTTCTCATCCTCTAACAGGTTGCTTCCCTTAGTGATTTGGGATTTTTTGCAAGAATGGGGTTGTGAATATTTTCACATTCTTCTTTGATTCACTTCTTATCTTTGCGAGGGCTTTTCTTCTCTACAACCTACGTATTTACCCAGGTCGATGGTTGTCGCCCACAAAAGGATATAAAGGTCATGGTAAATCCTAACCTGGGAATTGGAAATTCCAGCAAGTGACTAACATCTTCTCATGGTCGTTCATTTATTTTGTCAAACTAGGGAACGTATACTTGAAATGGAGCGGCATTGTATGTGCACTAAGAACCGATTTTAGCCACAACCTACTAGGAATAAATGCATGAAAGGAATTCTACTTTTGATGCAGGAACATAAGGCTAAGTTTTATCAACTTAAGCATAACTTAGTTAAAGCAAAAATCATGACAACTATTATTGAGAAACAAACCATGAACTGGTCTTATGCTGCAGGAACAGACACAGGGATGGATTCCTTATGCTGCAAGAACAATATAAAACTGAGTTTGCGTTGAAAATTCTTGGAATGAAATTCTAACTGATAAACAATAGGAAATAAACAACTAACTACATATACTTACTAAGTGGGCCCCCTTAGCAAGCCTCAACCAAACTATGCAAGAATTGAACTCAAAACTTCATCAGCTTTTATTGATAAACTCATAATCATATACATGGTTGTTCTGCTTGTAAGAAAACTAACACAAAAATTTGTCTTTCATTATGATACTAACTCGAACATACTCTATTATGTTCTCTTATTTCTAATCTAGTCTTTTTCTCTTCTCTACTTTCTCACTCACGCAAGAGGAACATTTATTTATAGAAGAGAAACTACCTAACTAACTTAATAGAGAAAGATGCAGACATAGATGCTTCCTAATTCTGAGGAACAAAATTCCATAAATGAAAGTATATCTTATTCAACTGATTCAGATAGAATCTAGCATTCCACTCTTCCTAGATTGATGACCATTTAGATCTCCTCCCAATGACCCGAAGAGAGAGTCCTCGCCTGAACACCTTCCTCGATGTCGTGCTGGAAATGGGCTTTTTCTGCAAGGCCGAGTTTTGTTGTGCATTGACTCGTTCATACTAACTTTAACAACCTATGGAACACATGGCAATAGAGGCAAAAGAAATAATGCATATAATAGCACGATACTCATCATTAGTCACACCATTAAATTCATCTCATTTATCCAAAAACCACAAGTATCCTATCATTCAATTGGGAGCTCAAACAAGGCGATGAATATAGACATACAAAGATATTAGGCTGCAGGAATATAGGAATGCTTGCCACAGGATACTACCCATTTTTAATTAAAAAAATTATAATCACAAAGTTCAAAACAACCATTAAAAAGAGTAAGGGTATTTTAAAACTACATTATGATATTCAAATTAAGAGCATATTTTGGGCTCATCATTTGCCCCCTACTTAGCCTAATGTTGGTCCTCCAGCATTAACCTTCCTGGTTGTTTCCCTGAAGTCAGTAGAAGTAGCATGGCCTTGCATTGAAGACCCAAACTTGTAGTAGAAGCCTCTGACATTCTCCCATCTCTTATACCTGCGAGCTTCATTAGTTTCATTAATATATGTGGCTAGATAAGGATACAGTGGCCACATCAAAACAGATGGGTGAAATGTTAATGGCAACCGCAATTCAAATCTTTCCTGGAGACCCAGTTGTATATACCTTGTTGACCTTCTGATGGCTGCTCTGAAATTCAAAGGACTATGAGGCTCAAATTTTCTTAGCCCAACTGTCAATTTCTCCCATTTTGTTTTGATTCTAAAAGATGAATGTTTCCAAAACAAGTATGGTTGGCCTTTAAATTCATCATATACCTGTTTTCTGAGATCAAATATTTTTACTCTTGTTGCAGGATCATAAAATCCATATGTAATAGAAAACCAAGTTCTAAGAACTGTTTGAGGATCTAAGCTTTTTGGTCTCAGGGGAATCCGTTCTTTCCTTTCAGCTTCCTCATAATCCTCTAATTGCTTCCCATAATCAATCTCATTAGCCGCCCAAGACATAAGTGACCTCAAATGAATGTCACCAATGTAAAGGAGTGGATTCCATGTTGTTCAAAAGGTATTAACAAACCATGCAAATAAAATTCACACAAAGAATTTCTTAACCAATTAGGTGTTGTCTGATAGGCATCATAAAACTCTTTAGCAGAATGAATGACAAGGTCCGGTTTTTTGGAAATTCTTATTAATTGAAACCAAAAAAACTGCTCCTTAAGGCACATTGCATACACCCTAGGTGGTGGTCTACATTCCATGATTTTCCCAACTACTCTCATCATGTCATTCATTTTCTCCTTTATTTCCTGGATTTCCTGTCTTTGATTTTCAATTTCTTTATTTAATTTCTTCTTCTCCTCTTCCCACAGACTTTGTTGCATTTTTGTTTTAGCCAGATGGCAGAGACTTAAAGTTTGAAGTGTTATAGGCCTCCAAGCAATTTTAAGATACTCTAAATACTCAATCAATAATGTTCTTTTATATACAACCAATGCACGACAAGGTTCTGAGGGCAATGGTGTTTCATTGAATATCTCGATTTGTTAGGTTCTTCTTCTTGCTATTCAGGAAGGGATTGTGCTTCTCCTGAAATTCTCTCAACTGCATTTTCCAAATCATTAAGGCTTGGCATCCTCTTTTCATTACTACAACCCTATTGTATTTCCTCAACTTCCTCTGTTTCTGTTTGTAACTCCTCAAGAATAACAGAGGAGCTATGTGGAACATTCTCAAATACACTCTAAGAATCCTCATGAATAAGCTCCTCAGATTCCTCCAAAATGACTATAATTTCTAGTTGGTCAGAGGTTGAGGTAGTTTTACCCTATTTTCTTGTTGAAGCTCTTCTAGGCAATGTAGCAGATGCAGGAGGTTCTTTTGTAGCTTTCCTCTTCCTAACTTGGGGGATTCAGACTCAATAGGAGAGGATGATGATGAAACTGTAGTGACAACGGGGATTTCTACAAGGAAAAGTTGGGTAGCACGCTTTCGCTTTTGTGTTTGAGGGTTTGCTTCTGGGGTATGCTCAGCACTGGATGGTTCTCCTACTTTTATTTTCCCTTTTTATTTTCTTGTGGCAGACCTAATTTTTATTTGGGTAGAGGGTTCAATTATGGAGGCTGCAGGAGCAGATGATTCTTACTCAACTTCCCTACTCGTAGACTCTACTCTCTTTCTCTTTTTCTTGGGCTGAGTAGGGAGTGTTCTAGGAGGTTATGAAGGTTGCAGTCCTTTTTGGGCAGAAATTTTTTGCCAAGAAAGGGGTGATACATCCCTCAAAGAACGCTCAATCAACAATTTGATAAGGGCATGATGGGTGATGGAATTATGTCTACCCTTCTGAGTTTCATAGGCACTACGCTCCAAAAGATTTAACAAGAAATTTGGGGCGTTGACAGCTAACCCGTGCCTCATATGACTTAACAATTTAAAATGGTAGGAATGCAAATAAGAAAAGTGTCCTTCACAAGTCAAATACCTAATTATGAAGGAGGCATATTCTGTATATGGATAAGGCAGCGAGACCCGTTTGCATCCTTGCTTTGAAACCTCCAAGGGTCCATCCGTTGGCAATGTGAATTATGCCTTGGAAGAGACAACATCCCTTGCTGAAGGAAAGTTCTCTCCTACTGCTGGAAGCCCAGTCACTTTAGTAATATGTTCCTTTGTTACAACAACTGTTAAACCCCATATTGTAGCCTCTCCTTCCGAAAGAGTTCTTAAAAATTCACATTCAACTTCCTCGTTTAAAGAATCTATCCTTAGAAAATAGTTCAACCATCTGCAAATACTGAATGCCTGAGCTATCTAAATATCTTGTGTTAAAGCCTCATGAGTTGTTGGCTCATGTCTTACTAGCTAACCACCCATATTTAAAAACCGACTATGCTAAAATCCCTGAAACTTAACCTCTTCTTGAGAATTTGAAAAACACTTTTTCTTTGCTCTGTTTCTTTTCTTTTCGGCTTGTTTACCTTTCTTTTCTTTCCAAAAATGATATAAAAGACAATTGCATGCAATGATTTTTAGAAACTATTTAATTAAGCAGTTTACTTGCTGATCAGGGAAAAAGCACGCATTCATTCTTGGGAAGTCAATTTAAAAAAATATTTTTAACAAACGTGGCATTGGCAAAAGAATTCTTTTTGAAACAAATTATCCCCGCCCCCTACTTAGGATTGGACATGTGTCCTCACATGTGCGAAAGGATAAGCGAAGAATAAGCAGTAATGACTGGTAGACACTTGTAGTAAATGATTAAATGAAATAAATGAATGATGTGACAAATAATTAGAATACTACGTACCTTGGATTAAATGCTCGTGGATGTTGGGAGATATCATAGCACAACCGGAAATGACTGCTTGAAAAAGAAATCATAAATGGAGGTGGTATGATAGGATGGGTGACGTGGAAAAGAAAGATGAAATGAATGACGGTGATAGATGATGATGGATGGTGATGGAGAAAGTGGTTTCCATTAAAATAAACCTTTGTTATGGACGTACAACATAGTTTTCAAAGAGATGCTGTAGGAAGAAGACCAAATCCTTTCGCTGCATGAAGATCAGTGGCTGCATCAAAAAAAAATTGCTTCATAAATTATTCTTTGGATGCAGGTTTATGATACAACTAAAGTCAGTGTCCATTAACCAGCAATTTGAAGCGGACAGGATCGATTGTAGCCAACTGAACTGAACCATTATCAAATATATTTTCAATTTCATACAGACCAAGCCATCTTGTTGTAAGCTTACCTTGATTCTCTTTATACCTGGAGTCATAGAGTAGCGCCCAATCACCAGTGGAGAAATACTTAGTTCAGATATTGTGGTCATGCCATTTCTTCCTTTACTGGTGGATAGTTTCAGTGTGTTGCAGGACAGCTTTCCTCATCTCATCCAATGCATTTAGTTGTAGGAGGCATTCCTTTTGGGCTTCTGAAAGGTCAATTTTTAGCTGAAGAGCAGTCCTTAAGGTCTTATGTTCAAACTCTATCGGCAACATAGCAGTCTTGCCATAAAGTAACTCAAAAGGGGTAAACCCTGTAGTTGTTTTCCATGTTGTCCTATAGGCTCAGACTGCTTCTAGAAGACGACTACTCCAATATTTCTTGTGTAACTAGATTGTTTTTGTAAGGATTGCGTCCAATTCTCTATTAGTAACCTCTGCCTGACCATTGGCTTGAAGGTGATATGGGCTTGACTTCCTGTGCCTGATCTTGTAGTCATTCATCAATGCAATGATCAGGTTTGAAGTAAACTGAGCTCCTTGGTCAGTAAAAAGCTCTCTTGGGACTCCAAACCGTGTAAAAATTTGTTCATAGAGGAACTCAACAACTATATTGTCATGGGCATGTGTCATTGTTTTTACTTCCATCCACTTGGTTACATAATGAGTGCAAACTAAAATGTAGAATTTTCCATTGAATGGAGGATCAATAGGCCCAACAAAATCCATTCCCCACTTATCAAAGGGACTAACTACCACTTGTGGATATAGGGGCATTTCATCAGGCCTTGTTGGTCTCCCCATTCTTTGACATCTATCACATTTTTTGGTGTAGGTCACAACATCCTTGTGTAGTATGGGCCAATAATACCCTATATTAAGCACTTCATTGATGTTCTTTTTGATGCAAAGTGCCCACCACATGGCTCATCATGACAAGCATGCAAAATTTCATATGTCTCATCTTCTCTAACACACCTTCACATAACTTGGTTAGGTCCTGTGTAAAACAAACAATCTGCAATCCATGAAAAGTTAAAACTTTTCTCAATCAACAACCTTTTGTCCTTTGGTGAGAAGTGAGCTGGAATTTCGTTTGCTGCTAAATAATTTGCAATATCTGCATACCATGGAGTTTGAGCAGCAATAGAAAACAAATGTTCATCAGGAAAGCTATCATCAATTACCTCTGAGGTGGCAGGTGTAGTTGTTTGAAGTCTTGATAAGAAATCAGCCACCACATTTGCCCTGTCTGGCTTGTCAATAACTATGATATCAAATTCCTACAACAATAGTAGCCACATTGATAATCTACCAGATATGGCAGGTTTATTCATGAGCTACCTTATTGCTGCATGATCTGTATGAAAAAATATTTGGTAACCAGTGACATAATGCCGAAACTTGTTCAAAGCATACACAACTGCTAGCAATTCTTTCTCTATGACTATATAGTTTAATTCTGGGCCTTGCAGGTTTTTGCTAATGAAATAGATGGCATGTTCTATGGAATTCTCCTTTTGTCCTAACACTACCCCTATGGCATAATCAGAAGCATTTGTATGTATATGAAAGGGTAGACTCCACTTGGGTCCTTGGAGAATAGGTACTTTAGTAAGTAAGTTCTTAAGCTGCAGAAAATATTTGTCACAGGCCTTAGTCTAGTTAAATTC
Organism: Sequoiadendron giganteum; assembly: GCA_007115665.2. Classification (NCBI taxonomy): domain Eukaryota; kingdom Viridiplantae; phylum Streptophyta; class Pinopsida; order Cupressales; family Cupressaceae; genus Sequoiadendron; species Sequoiadendron giganteum. The sequence goes on along the minus strand of CM021110.1, from coordinate 82,539,711 downwards.
ACAATCCTTAGTCAGTAAGGCATACAAGGGACTGACTATTTTGCTGAAATCTTTAATAAATCTTCTATAATATCCAGCATGTCCTAAGAAGCTTCTAACATCCTTTTGTTTCATAGGTGTTTACAAAGTTACAATGACTTCTATTTTTGCAGGATCAACTTGAATTCCTGCTGGATAGATATGATGGCCTAAAACAATTCTTTCTTGCATCATCATAAAACACTTCTCACTATTTAAAGACAAATTGTGCTCCTGGCATCTTTTCAACACTTTCTCCAAATTTGCTAATGCTTTTTCATAAGTAACTCCATAAGTGGTGAAGTCATCCATATATATTTCCATAGAATCATGAGAAATGTCAGCAAAAATATTAATTACTACCCTTTGAAATGTTGCAGGTGCGTTACACAAACCAAAAGGTAGGACAGAGTAAGCAAAAGTCCCCCATGGACAGGTAAAATTTGTTTTGTCTTGACCCCTTGGGAAAATTTTAATTTGATTATATACCCACTATATCCATCCAAAAATGAAAAATACTTTTTACCAGACAATGAGTCTAGCACTTGATCAACAAATGGAAGTGGAAAGTGATCCTTTTTAGTTGTTGTATTCAGCTCTCTATAGTCTACACAAACTCTCCATTTTCCACCTTTTTTAGGAACGATCTGTCACGTATAGATTTTTGTTGATTGATTAAATGCAGACATTAATTATTATGACAAAATTTAGATGGAAATTAAATGATAGTTAAATTGAAATTGAAATCGAAATTGAAATTGAAATGAAATTGAAATTGAAATGAAACTGAAATCAAAATGCAAGTATTGCGATTTGAATTATATTTATATTTATTTCGGGGTTTGTCATTACTGATGATAAATCGAGTGCAAGTGAATGGAGGAATAGATGAACATGATTGAAGGCGAGAACAATGATCAGGTAGAGTTGTTTAGCCGATTGACGTTTATGAATAGATAGGATCTCACGCACTCACATAGATGAATATTTTAATGTATTTTGCGAATTAAAATTTTAGTTTTAATGTGATTTCTCAAAAATTGCGAAAATGCACGTGATTTAAATGATGATTTTGTTAAATTTGATGAAATTGACTTGAATTAATTGATGGATTACTTGTTTGAATATTTAATCATTATTTGGAAATATTAAGTTTGAAATTTCAAAATTCAAATGCAATAGATTTTTATTTCGAAATTTGATTAAAATATAATTATTTAAAGCATTTTTGAAATTAAATGCCTTATAATTTTTAAATTTATGAAATGAATATATTTTTTTAAAATTCAGAAATTAAATTAAAATCTTAAATTGGCTAAATTGAAAAGAATTAGAAAAGAAACATCCGTTCAAATTTAAAATTGGATTTGCATTCAAAATTTGAACTTCAATTAAACATGGAGAAAGAAAAATATCTTCAAAAGAGGAAGCAATCAATAAATTAGTACTGAGAGATCAGAGAATTGATCTATAGATCAATCTATAATTGTGGATCTCATTTCTTCTTGGAAGTAATGCATGAGAAAGGAATCATATACAAAGACGAAATTCGAAATTAGAGACATAGAAAAATTGGTTTTTAGTGTTCTTCAGCATAAATAAAATAGGACTGAGATTTTTTTATTGTTTGGAGAAAGAGAAGGAGGATTGTATTTGCATGATTTGCAACCAACACAAGAGGAGAGGGAGCGCTTTTCTATTTTACCAGTGGAAAAAATTCACCACTGCACAAAGAAAGGCAGGGCGCGGACTACAAGAGATTCTCACACCTCACTCTCTCCTTCCACGCAATAGGAGAAAGGATTCTCCATCCCATGCGGCCTGTTTAGAAGGCATTCTAAGACTATGAAAACCCATGCACAGGGAGGACTACGAAGGCATACAGAGGGAGGATTTCCTCACACACCCCACACATTGGCAAACACAGAAAGTGCGACCAATAAGGGAGCAAGTGCAGGTGAGAGGGAGGAGTGGCAGGCAGGAAAAGCTTAAGAGAGCCCATGGCCACAGTATTCACACTCTCCACCTTGCCACACATGCAGCAGGGAGAGGAAGGAGGGAGTAGGAGGAGGACGTGGGAAGGTAGGAAAGGAAGAAGGCACGAGGAGGACAACAGGAGGGTGGAAGGAGTGTGGGAGAAGGGAGAGCTGGAGAAGGGTATGCAGCAGGGAGGAGGTAGACTCCAACGTGCGCAACAAATAGGAGAAGGCACACAACTCTCTAGCACACCCATACAAAAAAAAAAGAAGGAAGGGGTGGCTAGGAGAAAGAATATAGAACAAAAGAGAAGAAGGGTGGAAGTAAAGAAGAACAACAAGCAACTCCTCACCACCATACTCAGTAGGCAGAAGCGGAAGGACACAAGACACAGGAAAAAGCATAGGAAACTACAGATTAGATAGATACAGAAAGAGCAGAGGAATTTCACAAAAAATCATTTCCAGATCAGAGAGTTTAACAGGTAGGATCTTAAATAATTGAACAAATCATGAATAGAATTATAATTAATTGCAATGTTATTTATTGTGTGAATTTTGGAAATTATTAAAAGGAGTTTTTGTTGTTTCAAAATTTTGTATGAACAGTAAACTGTGATTATTCTTCAACTTCCAGAATATTATTAAATTTAGAAAACAAAACATTTTTATGAAGAATTTGATTGAAATCATGAATTTAAACAGTTGATTAAATATAAGAAGAATTTCAAAACAAAAAACAAAAGATTCAAAAAGGATATTAAACATAAAACTTTAGTTGAAAAATTGGATTTAAACTGAAAATAATATGATTGAATAACTTCTAAATTTGGATATTATTCGAAACAGAGGATTTTAAACAGTAAATCTTGCATTTGAAATTCAAAACGTTTTGAAACAAAAACTGAAACGAGTGGTTTTAAACTGTACATGAAAAGAATAGAATTATTTACTTATTTTCTGAAAGTATGAAGACATAAAATAAATCTTTTAAATTAAAATATGAACTTCGTGAAAACAAAACAAATTAAGATTATTTCAAGTAGAAACAAATTAATTGAGCAAATAGAACAAAAGAACGTGTGCTCTTTTATGATTGTTTTAAAATATGTACTTAATCACATACTGGAGATACACCTTCTTATTTTTGATTAATTAATTATTCAATGTCTAAAGGCGAATTTAATATCTATGGTCAAAATGATGAAAGAACAATATTTTAAACTGTTTTTGATTGAATCATGACTTTCGATAAATTATTTGTGAAAGATTGTATTTGACTGTTTAGACCATGCATGCTTGATAATGAATTTGTAAATTCATGTTTTTGGGGAAAGTTACCTTCCGAGACGGGTGCTGAATATGGGTAAATAGAGAGTTTAGTTTTGCTTTTCCAAAACTGCTTTTATTGTCGTGCATGACATTTTACTTGGCCAAGTAATTTTTGTACCATTGAAACAGATGGATTATTGAACTCTCTACCATATCCTAGTACCGAACTTGCTTCTTTCTTAAATGAATTAGAAAAATGAAAATTCTTGTGGTTTACTAGTAGTATTAGGCATGCACCAGATTCCATCTTGCTCGTAGACTGCTTTTTGCTAAGCAATTCGTGTAGGGTCAGGTATTTCTTGATTGACTAATAAATTATGGGGAAGCGTAAGCTTTGAGGTTGGGCGGAAAAAGCGTCTGATCCTTGTTCTCGTCTTCTTATTGAAGATTTGTATTTGGATGGAAGATCGACGAACTGTATCTTCTTTTATTCTTTATTATTTTTGATATATGTCATGATGAGCTTATGGCGACTAAATGCCTAAGTCTCGAGTTGTAACTGATATAATTTTTTCCATTGTATTTATAAATTGGAATTGTGTAATTCAACACTTGTACGATTTAGACTAAATTGTAATGAAATTATCTTATCGAATTTTATGTCGTTGTTTTGTAATCGACTAGTTCTTTGATGTCTACATGAATGGAATGATGACTTTATTTTGAATATAATGGATCTTATTTAAAGTAATTGTTGATTTGGTTTTAAAGAGTTTTCCGCTCTTTACACGATCACCAACGGAGATACCCATTGACTGTCTGAAATAGGGTAGATGAAACCAGCATCAAGCAACTTTTGGAGCTCATTTTTAACTATTTCCCTGAGTGTTGGGTTTATCCTTCTTTGAGGCTGCCTAACAGGTGAACAATCTTCCTTAATGTAGATCCTATGAGTACAAAGTTGAGGATATATGCCCTTCATATCCCCATAGTCCCATGCAAATGCTTTGTGTTGATCTTGCAACATTGTGACTAGGGTAGTTTGTTGAGATTGAGGGTGCTTATTATTGATATTCAGACTGTGGCCTAGTGACAACTCAATTTGCTTGGTAAGATCATTCATGGAGTCTACTAATAAAGGTGGTGTTTGTATTTCTTATGGAAGAAAATGTTGATAGACTGTAGGAATTTTAAATGGTAGGCTCTTAAGATTTAGTTGTTGCAGGAAGCACTGTTGAGGACAGTTATCTAAAACAGATGGGCTACTCATATCAGAGTTGGACTACAAAATTTGTAAAAGCAAGTCATCCTCACTCTGAAGTTGGGAAAATAGATTAGTTTGCAGCATCATCAAGTGAGCCAATGAACTGACTTCTTTAGTTTCCTCACCTAAATCTGGCCAAATTGGCTGAGACAAGTCTGGCTGAGGCTGGGCAGGTGGGTATAAAGCCAATTTCTTTGTTGACTGACCATCATAAATTGTCATGTCTCCTGAATGACATCTTATAAAAACATCAGTTGTGGCTAACCATGGTCTACCTAGGATGATAGGATATCCTCCCAAGGTTACTTTAGTGGACAATATGGTGAAATATGCTCGGTATTCCCAAGACTCAAGGTTGACAATTATATCTTCCACCATGCCATTAGGTGTTACCGTAGAACTATCAGCAAGTTGTAGGATGCTAGGTGTAGACCTAATGGTTAGGATATTCAAATACTCCATAGTATACTTGGTCATTACATTGATGGTTGCACCAAGGTCAACCAAATTTTTTTTTACTAGCTGACCATTAATATTGATTTGTACCACAGGACTCTCGGGGTCAGCATATTTTGGCATGACTACCTTCCCTGACATAATATTTGCCAAATTTCCTAGGACATGGATAGTTTGGGGATCCTTTTTCTTTCTTCCAAGTTTCTTCAAATAGGCCTCCTTAATGGCTTTCCCATAGATTGGAACATCTTTAATAGCTTGAAACAGAGGGATTTGAATGTGTACATTTTTTAGCTAATCCAAAATATCAAAGGTAGGCTCTTCTATAGAATTGGGTGTATTGACTTGCAATCTCTAAGGAAAAGGTGGTTTGAATTAATGCTGCAGGATAGGCTCATTAGAAACAATATTTGGTATGGGTATCTGTTCTGCAGGACTAGTCAGTTGTTTAGAGGGAGGATCTGGAATTTCAGTAATTACTAGCGGCTGTGGAGCAGGTAGGGTGGTTCCAAACCTGAGATGGATATCATGAATATTCAGAGCATAGGTTGGATATTGATTCGATTCTGCAAAATACATAGGTTGTTGTTGTTGCTACTTATTATTGGGATTTGGCAATGGTTGAGCAGGCATAGCCATTTGTTTTGGAGGGCCAGTATTTGTTGTAGGTGCCGCAGGGGGTGGCATGAGGGCTTGATTTTGCAGTTTTTGAAGCTGCAAAAAGCCAGGGGATTGGTTTTGCCATTGTTGAGAACCTCTCCACTGAGGATTCTACTGCCATTTACCTTGGGGTGGAGCCCATTGTCCTTGTGGCTGCTGCCAACCTCCTTGAGGAGATTGCCATTGTGTACTTTGATAGTTAGGCCATTGTGGTTGAGAGGTATTCCATGGTGGTGATGGGCCATATGTGGGTTGTCATTGGTTACTATAATTAGAGTAAGGATTACCAAAATTCAAAGGATCTTGAGGCATACCTTGTCTTTGATCCCATGGGTGCCTTTGTGCAATGTAGAATACTTGGTCATCATCACCTTCTACTGGCTTAAAGTTAGTAGGTAATTTCTTAGCCTCCAGGTTAGCCACCATCTTACATCTACAACCATGCTTCTTCTATCGACAATGTGGACAAATTTTGGCCAAGATTGCTTCAACTTCCTCATGTTTCTTTCAAGCTTGCATAGTATCCAACTGTGTAGCCATATTGTTTATGATATCTTGCTTGAAATCAGACAGCAAATTTGAAATCTCCATCCATGAAACTCCATTAGTAGAAGACTTTCCCATTGTGGCCTGATGACCTCTTCCCTTTTTGACATTTGCTCGAGAGTAATTGTGACATATGGAATTAATATCATCCCAAGGCACTTGTGGTTATATCTCCTCCTCCCATTAGATCCAGAGCATCAATACACGAATCACTGATTCCCCTTAGAAAAAAGTAATTTCTGAGATTCTTCATTAAGGGTATGGTCTGAATTCTTTTTCAAGGAAAATAAGAACCTTGAGATATAGTCTTCCAAGCTTTCATCCTCCTTCTGTTGAATTCAAAATATATCATCACCCTTACTACCACTCTTACAATATTCCTTGTATTTCTAAAGAAATTTTGTTTGCATGATCGCCGAACTATCGACAACATCCCTCCCCAAGCTCATGAACCATCTTAGAGCTCCCTCCTTCGAAGTAGCAGGAAACAACTTCAACTTGTGAGCATCTGTAGTGTAATCATAGCTTCGACGGAGGATGTCAAACTCAAACAAGAAAGTGTTTGGGTCCTCTGTAACTAGTCCATAGAACTTGGGAAGTAATGAAGAAGGAATATTTTTGAGGTTATCATTATCTTGCTGGGGTATGATAGGGAATTCAAAAGCAGGAGGTCGATTAGGTGGATTTTGTGCCATATCTGCCTAATCAAGTATCAAAGCAAATGGATTTTCTTGAGGTTCCTCGTCAGCTAGGTCAAAGGGAAATTCAGTGAGTGGGTCTTCAACAAATGGATTGATATCTTGGTTTCCTCCTTCCTCAAATAGATTATAAGCTAGTTCAAAATCGTTATCAGTGAATGAAGGGTTCGGGAGGAATCTTCCTAGAGCATCTCTTCTTCTATGCATGTAATGGACTTAACCAAAAATTGAAGGATTTGAAAATTCTTGAATAAGCACACTAAAATACTACTAACAATGACTATAATAGGTTCTTAGCTTGACACCATCCCCGACAACGACGCCAAAAATGGTTGTCACCCATAAAAGGATATAAAAGTCACGACAAATCCTAACCTGGGAATTAGACATTCTAGCAGGCGACTAACATTTTCTCATAGTCGTTCATTTACTTTGTCAAACCAAGGAACGTATACTTGAAATGGAGCGGCACTATATGTGCACTAAAAATTGATTTTAGCCACAACCTACTAGGAATAAATGCGTGAAAGGAATTCTACTTCTGATGCAAGAATGTAAGGCTAAGTTTTATCAACTTAAGCATAACTTAGTTAAAGCAGAAATAATGACAACTATTACTGAGAAACAAACGATGAACTGGTCTTATGCTGCAGGAATAGACACAGGGATGGATTCCTTATGCTGTAGGAACAATATAAAACTAAGTTTGTGTTGAAACTTCTTGGAATGAAATTCTAACTGATAAATAATAGGAAATAAACAACTAAATACATATACTTACTAAGTGGGCCCCCTTAGCAAGCATCAACCAAACTATGCAAGAGTTGAACTCAAAATTCATCAACTTTTATTCATAACCTCATAATCATACACATGGTTGTTCTGCTTGTAAGAAAACTAACACAAAACTCTATCTTTCATTATGATACTAACTCAAACATACTCTGTTCTATTCTCTTATTTCTAATCTAGTATTTTTCTCTTCTCTACTTGCTCACTCACGCAGGAGGAACATTTATTTATAGAAGAGCAACTAACTAACTAACTTAATAGAAAAAGATGCAGACATAGATGCTTCCTAATTCTGAGGAACAAACTTCCATAAATGAAAGTATATCTTATTCAACTGATTCAAAGAGAATATAGCATTCCACTCTTCCTAGATTGATGACCATTTAGATCTCCTCCCAATGACCCAGAGAGAGAGTCCTTGTCGGAACAACTTCCTCGATGTTGTGCTGGAAATGGGCTTTTTCTACAAGGCCGAGTTTTGTTGTGCATTGACTCATTCATACTAACTTTAACAACCTGTGAAACACATGGCAACACAGGTGAAAGAAAGCATGCATATAATAGCACGATACTCATCATTAGTCACACGCATTAAATTCATCTCATTTATCCAAAAACCACAAGTATCCTATCAGTCAATTGGGAGGTCAAACAGGGTGATGAATATAGACATACAAAGATATTAGGCTGCAAAATATAGGAATGCTTGCCACAAGATACTACCCATTTTTAATTAAAAAGTTTATAATCACAGAGTTCAAAACAACCATTAAAAAGAGTAAGGGTACTTTAAAAATACATTATGATATTCAAATTACGAGCATATTTTGGGCTCTTAGTCGGCTTCTCTGGAATTCTAGGCGAGGCATAAGAGACATCCTCAAAAAATTGTGCGACTACTGTCGCACGCATGATATTGAATAATCTTTGGGCCTCTTCTTTTTGCATTTTGGATTGAGAACCTTGAGTAGTTGCCATATCTTGCCAATTTTACCCAAAAAAGCACACTGAAGCGGTATAAATGGAACCTAAAATACAATGCAAAGTTTTTGGTTTCAAAACCAAACAACCTTTCGCTTTAAGTTAAATTTACATTGGGGCAATGAATTCTATGTGATTACTCCCGCATTTGGCTCCCTTTGCTAAAAAATTGCATCACACCTGGCTCCTTAATAATTCAGTTCTTCTTTGCTTTTTCGTTGCTTCAAGAAGTTTTATACTCTGTCTGATTTTTGTACGCAATACTTAGCTTTTTTCTTTAATTTCTTGCCTTCAACCGGTAGACAATGGTTGCCTTTCTACATTTAATTTGCCATGTACTGCCAACTCCTATGTCCATGCGAAATGAGCTACTTGCCATTTTTGACAAGACAAGGATTCATAATTGTGTTAGAGATAATGTCCCTTCAACACAATTTTCATGGGAAATTGAGCCGCCATCTCCCGTTATTCACCTTCTCGCTTGTCCTCCCCATTAATATCTCTGGAAGCACAATTAGGCTAATGTCATAATGAGTACTTTAGGAGGATTCATGTTCAACCTTGGATCTCGAAAAGGCCTGCATGCTGACACCTAAGCAACTGTTTGTATCCGCCATCACCTAAGCTTGCCACCAATTCACATTAATCAATTATCGCTCTTTAATCTTGCATGCAACAATCCGTACCTACGGACGCAGCTGGGTTGGAAATTCGAGCCAGAATTTTGGGTGGGATTCTTGAGTTGAACTTGATTACCATCATGTTGTGGGTGCAGGATACCTCAGGTGTTTCTATAAAAGGTCCTTGTCATAGCAACGAAACTATACTTAGCTATTTAGCAAAGCATCAGGCAATTTAGATAGCATAATTGCTTAGGCGGTTGAGTAGGTTTTAAATTTCCATAGCGCTAGACTTAGGTGTTTTGAGTAGAGGATGACACAATTAACACTTTGATTAGGCTAGTGTGCAACAAGTCTCAAATTACTTTCGTGGGAGAGATCTCCAATAGGCATCTGAAACGTATAACCAAAAACAAAAACTCGTTGGCCATTATAGCCATGAAATGGGTTTTGGGCAAGGATTACATTGAGTATGAAGATAAATATTGGGTGAATACTGATATATGCTCCCACTTTTTTTATTTGTTGCTTGACATTTAAGCCCTGAAATCCATGATACTTCGTTTGATGCTTCAGATCTTCCTGAAGTGATACCTCAAAGGCCTTGGTGAAGCAATAACCAATGCAGTGTATGGTTTGGGCCTTTCGATAGCGAGAGACCTGCGAAGTCATATTGAAGAGGATGCGGTGGTGCCATGGGTACCATTTCTGAGTGGGTTTCGGCTGCATTCGTTAATTGAGCATCGTAAGAGAGCCACCCGTCCATGTCACTTCTTGTTGTGCTTCTACAATGTGGTGTTATTTTATGATGTGGACTAGTTCAACGACTTCAAGAACCTTGTGTTCCCTCTACCGCTTGTTCTGGGTGTTGGTTATGCTATTTTGGATCCTGCTACTATTGGGAATAACCTTCTTGCTGCCCTTGATAATGTTCCAGTTGATGAAGGCAATGCACACGCGGATGGCAACAATGTCCATACTTCGGCCACTTGAAGATTAAATCATCTTCTTCTCTTTTGTATATATATACCTGAAAGAGGGCTCACATATACATATATATAAGGAGGCCTCTTATAATTTCATATTATGCATGGCCCTAGAGCCATTTTGTCAATGTCTTTATCAAAATATATATAACGAATATACTTGCTATCTTCAAACCATTGTCTTCATTCTTGTGTTTTCTACAACTCCTATAGAATTCTTCGTATTTGAACCTTGATTTTTGCAATATGAGTGATAATATCCTTCTCTACTTCTATAAAAATGGGTCCAATGAATTTTCTCGCTTCTATTACTGTGAAAATGTTGAAAAAGAACCGACCAACAAACAAGAAAGGGAAAATAATTACAGTAATTACATATTTACACTTGCATGAATTATTTAAAGCTTAATTGAATAATTTTAAGTGAATTCCATTAACCAAAATTCCCAATGCTTCTTGTTCCATGTTTTCCAATTCGAATGAATTATTTCTTGCATTGAATTATTTTGAAAGGGCCTTCCCATAGTCTTTCGAATTTCCCATGTTGGTCGAGCTTCGCAACTCTTTCATTGAATTTTAGTACCAGATTTTCGCATTTCAAAACCTAGTCTGAATCTTTCTTGTCAAACCATCTCTTAACCACCTCTTCGCGGTTAGTCATGGCTATTAGGGCTTTTCCCCTTTTTTCTTGTACCTCCAATAATTTGGCCAACTAAACTTTCATAGCTTTGTTTTCTTCAATCTCTAGAGACTTGAGCAACTATAGTGCAAGTATCTCCATATATTTTGGTAACAACGCCTCCTTCCCATATACTAGTTCATAGGGAAAAGTCTTCAAGGCTTGCTTGGGAGTTATGCGGTCTTTCCATAATGTTGTTTGGAGATTTTTATGCCATTCTATCTCATGATCCAAATTGATCCTTTTGATGAGTCAGACCAGATTTTTGTTAGTTGACTCAGCTAGGTCGTTTCCCTGTGGGTAGTAGTTTGAGGATGTTTTTAGATATATTCCATGCTCTAATGTGAATTGACTTACCCTGGAGCCTAGGAAAGCTTTGGCGTTGTCTGAGATAATTGTCTTTGGTGCGTTGAATCTTGTTAATAGCCCTTCAAGAAAATCTACAATTTTTGCTTTTATCGCATTCTTCAGGGGTAGGGCTTTGGTCCATCTTGTGAAGTAGTCGGTGGCTATTAGGATCCACTTGTAGTTGGTGCTGGAGGTAGGGTTGATCATCCCGATGAAATCTAGTTCCCATTGCACGAATGACTTGTTCGTTACTATCAGATTGAGAGACATGGCACAATTCTTTCTTCTTCCTATGTAGAATTGGCACTCTTTACAAGTTTTTACCATTTTGTAGGAGTCTTTGAACAATGTAGGCTAGAAGTATCCAACATGCAGAATTTTGATAGTTGTGGTCTTTGTAGAGAAATTCCTGCCTTTCGGGCTGTTGTGGAGGGAGCTGAGAATTTTATTTTCTTGCTCCTAGGTGACTCATCACAACAAGACACCATTGAAATTTATTTTGAAAATGATTCCTTCAATTAGTGAGTATCCACTATTCTACAGTCGGTAGAATCTCCTTCTTTGAGACAAAAGTCTAGATGGATACTTGTCAATATGCATTTATCTTACCCTATTTGTCAGCTAGCAACCTTCAAGTTCAGACTCGTTGGTTAGGACTATTTTTGCTTGCTCTTCCTTAATTTCCATCTCTTCGCCATGTGCCAAGTATTCGCACAACCCTCTTCCTTTGATAGTCTTCGTAGGCCTGACTTCAATGTCATATTCTAGGATCTTAGTGATCCAGTTGGCCCTTTTGTTGGTGATTTCTCCTTCCATGATGTACTCTCGTACACTAGAATGTGTGACATAAATAATCTTTAGTTCAAGCTATAAGGTGTCAGAACTTCTTGAGTGCCTTTATAATTGTGAATGCTTGGCTTTCGATGAAGTTGTAGTTCATCTCGTATTTCTTCAAAGCTCGGGAATGGAATACTATAGGGTGTTCTCCCTTTCCTTTATCATCCTTCTGAATTAGAATAGTGGCAATGCTTGTCTTATTGCTAAAAACATACATTATGAAATCCTTTGACAAGTTAGGATTTGCAAACACAGGAGCCAAAGAAATAGAATCTTTCACCTTATCGAAGGCTTCCTTCACTTCTTTTGTCCATTTGAATAATTGTTCCCTTTTTAGCATCAGGGTGATCGGTCTAATTATTCTTGCAAAATCGAGGATAAACTTACTTACAAATTTCACCTTCCCCAAAAAATATTGTACACCTTTCTTGTTTATTGGAAGAGGAAGTTCACTTATCGCTTTCACTCTTTCAGAATCAATAGCGATTCCATCTTGGGATACTACATGTCCCAACAATTTGCCTCATGGTACTTTGAAAACACATTTCTTCAGGTTCAGGGACACCCCGAACTCTTGACATTTTATGAAAACCCTTTCTAGATGATCAAAATGGTCATCTTTAGATTTTGAAAATACAATCAAATCATCTAAGTAGATGAGGATGATTTTTTTTATTAACTCGTTGAAAGTGATATCCATTGCTCGTTGGAAGGTAGCCCCCGCATTTGATAGGTCGAAAGGAATTTTGGCATATGCAAATGTTCCCCATTTGGTGGTGAAAGTGGTCTTGTGCTAATCTTCTTCTTTTACCCGAACCTAGTTGTAGCCCAAGAAACCATCCAACAGAGAAAACATCTCTGAACCTACTACAGTCTGCAAGATTGATTCCATGGAAGGCAGAGGGTAATGATCCTTTAGTGACACCTGGTTTAGGTTGCAGAAGTCAACACAAAGGAAAATGTCTCTATTTTTCTTTCAGACGAGGATGAGATTATATACCCATGTGTTGTGCTTGATGGGAAGACAATCTTGAATTGGATCGACTTTTCTAGCTCTTGTGCCATTAAGGTTTCAATCTTCGAATTGACAGGCCTCTACTTTTGTCAGACAGGCTTAGCACCTTCTATTAATTCAATGGTGTGTTGGATGAAATGGGGATCATATCCCCTGAGGTCATCATAAGACTAGGCCACTACTCCTTCATATTATTTACAGAAGTGTATTAGCCTATCTTTATCATTTTGCGGGACTTCTTTCCCGAATTTAAGTTTTCTTCCATTCTCAACTTCAAGGTCGATATATTCCACCTAGTCTGCTAAAAAATACCTTCTAGTATTCCTCATGTCATCGCAATCAAACATATTTTTAAGGGTGACTAACCCTTTCAGAAGCTTATTTGATTTCAATTGGATGATTTGTCCTTCGTATGCTTCTTCAACTTTTGGCTGAAACTGATCGGTGAACTCTCTCGACTACTAGATGAATGAGGTGATGTTTTCATTGCTTTCGAACACTTTCCAAATCTGATCATTATCAAGAATGGAGGATTAGATGATCACTCGCACCGAGTGTACATTTTTGAGCAAGTCAGAGACAGGATCAAATTAGAATTCTATCGTTGCCATGCGATCCGCATCTAAATTTTTATCTCTTGGCACAACATGGATGTTAAAAGCTTCAAAACCTTCGATAAGGTCCCATACCCTATGCCTGTAAGACCACTTACGAATATTTTTTGTAGCAGAGACATTTCTGACTTGGTTGATTACGAGTTCATAATTTCCAAACACCACTAGTTGTTTGTTACCCATGTGTTCAGCAAGGCTCAGTCCTTGCACGAGACCCTCATACTCCACTTCATTGTTTGAGGAAGAAAAATGGAAGCGAAATGACCTAAAGATATGCTCATTGGATGGAGACATTAGACGTATCTTGGCTCCTGCGTCGACCTTGCATCTCGCACCATCGAAGTGCAATATCCAAAGCTCTGAAGCTTGTTTGGGAATAAAATCCTTCAATATTTTTGGGAACTCTTGATCCTCATTGTAGATGACACAGGTTCCCAATTTAGTAGCATGATAATTGTTGAAGGGATCGGTGCCTGTGTTCTTGGTCGAGGAGACTTTTTGTTGATCGGATTTTTCTTCAGTTGGTTGCCCATGCTCCAACAATTCATTGTCATTGGATTCTTCTTTGGTAACATCAGTGCCTTCGTAGTTGATCATAGCTTCATCGGCTACATGCTCTGAATGCAAGGATTCTGATATTATCTTAATATTAGAACCGTGCTTGGTCCTAAGAATTAGGTGAGACCAATCCAAAGAAAGGTATCCACCTATCTTCGCTGTAAAATCTCGTGATAAGCAGAGGTCGAACATGGGAGGAACGTCAATGATCACAATGTCTTGCATCACCATGATGCTAGGCTAGGAGAACAAAGTTAAAGGGAGGTTTTTAATAAGGCCCACAATCTTGACCTTGTTCCCATCCAACTGCATAACTCCTCTCTTTAAAGGCTTGTAGCCGAGTCTTAAAGCTTTAGCTAGTTGTTTAGGCATGACTGTGGTGCTAGCATTGGAGTTAATCATAGAATTGTGCAGCAATATCTTCCCCACAATGAGGGTCAAAAAGAAAGGCTTGGGTTTCATCTTTTATCCTTTAGCCCCAGTTGGGGACTCCTCCGTAGTACTAGCAAGAACTTTGGCTGAAGGAATTGCGTCTGTTGCGATTTCAGTAGTTTGCCCTTTTGATAGTTCAGCTGCATCCTTCTGCAAGGCCTTCTATAGTAACAAATTCTATTTTGGAATGGCTAAAATATCCCAAATGGATACATTAGCGAAATATTTCTTCAATTGTTCCACTACGTTGAAGGGTGGTAGATTTGGAGGTTTCTACTCCTTCGGTTTGGTGATGCTAATTTATTTGCACAGTTGTAGTTGTGGAGTGATTGTATAAGGGCCAAGGGGTTGGTCTGAGACATTTCTAGGCTGTGGAGTGATTGTTTTGCCTGTGAATCTCCTCTTTGAGCAAGTGTTGTAGTCAGACTATACTTGCGGGGTCGCCAATGCAGATGCTTCATAAGTGAACATTGCTTCCTCTCCTTCCATGAATGAGAGGAGAGTATGGTTAGGGGCCATGCCATTTTATTGTTCTAAGGGAATTCCCTACATCTGTGCAGTGAGAATTGCATTCTCCATTTGGTGAGAGTCGTATGTATATCTTGAATTTGTCACCACTCCTTGATTGGGTTGCTTCACAACTTTTTGTTGTAAATTATCACATGGACAATTTCAAGGCATATGAGCATCATCACAGGGGTAACACCAAGGATTGTAGCCTTCGGTGAGATTGTTTTGTCCTATGATCAATTCTCTGCTTGTACTAGTTTGAGCGGCTCCCAACGGAGTTAGAACTGGCACCATTTGGTTATTTGTTTGAGTCGGCAGATTTACGCGTACAACTCCTTGGTATTGATTATGTTGGTAGGAGGGCCTACCACCCTGATAGATTTGGTAGGATGGACTTGGAGGGGCAGCCTGGTTACGCTTGATAGTGGTTACTTCGTTTGTCAAGTTCTGTAACATCTCCCTTATGTCACTCATTTTGTCCTTTAAAGCACTGAATGTAGAAGCAACATTTTTTGGTGCACTTGGATATGTATGCATAGATGGAAGAGGCACGGGTGTGCTAGTAGATGGCATCTCTTGAGTATAAATCAATATTTTAGGGAATTTTGGCATAATGGGTCAAGGTGGTAACTTCCCAACATCAATTAGGTTGTTCTCCGGCTTTACTGCTATATTGTATGCATCTGGTAATGTAGTTCCACCGAGTGACTGGATCATCATGGAGATGTTAGCATTGATGGATTTTAGGTAGAACATGAATGCTAGCTCAGTCGGTGGTTAGATAACATTCTGGATTCTTTGCCAGGTTGTATAGAAACGAGCATTGAAATCGATCATGGCTTCAGATGGGGCTCGCCTGATTGCTGATAGTTGATGATATAGTGAAGACTTGTCTCCGTCATTGAAAAATATTTCATAAAATGGATCCCCGAGCTCATCCCAGGTGTTGATAGTATTAACTAGTAGACTATGATACCAATCTGTGCTTTTCCTCGCAAAGAAGCAACGAGCAGTCTCAGCACTATGTTATGATCTGTGACTCTGTGTACTAGCCACACGTCCGCAACATCTTGCAAATGTTTGGATGGTGTTCTTGAGCTATCCCCGATGAACTTTGGAATAGATTTAAGAGCAAAGGCCAGGATAGGGGCCCATACGACGGGTGCAATTGGGGCAACAATGGGGCTTTCAACGTCCTAGGCCACATAATTTTAGTTGGTGATAGTTAGCATGGCTGGGGTCTGAAAAATCTACTCAGATGAGTTTGGGTACGAGTGTTATTGGTGGAGGCACTAGTGAGTCAAGATTCTTGTGGTTTGTGACCTAGTAATAGGCCAATGACTTGTACACCCTTTTGATTTGATATATCTAAGAAAAGGCCCATCGGGCATGCCAGGAAAAAAAACTGTTGATGCCAAAATTGTGCAAGGTAACAGACTTTTTTCGAAAACTCAATTAAAGGGGGGACCTATTGCCCTAAATTGAGTAACCTTCAGATTTTAAAGAAGTCGACTCTTCTATAACTGGGGTTTTGAATGGGAAAAGGAAGTAGGTATAAAAATAAAAGTATCTAACTAGGGTGATGCGTCAAGACTTAGATGTAAAGCACAATAGATCTATCTTGTAGATTTGATCCAAGGGTCCGTTCAACAATCTACTATGTCCAAAATGAAAGGAAACTAAGGTAAAATCTAAATGATTCACTTTAATGACATAAAATAATATTCATACACATTTAATGAAAAAAGGAGTCGAAGGCATGATTTGAATAAGAAAACTTGCGTTCAAATTATAGAAGTTTTGTAAATGAAACATTTAGCACCACAATGGCACAGTAAAACTTTATCAAAATCTTCAAGAAAATAGAAAGGCCAAACAATGGAATAGTCTGCAAGTCTTTACAATAATGTAAAAAGTGGTAAAGGCCTAGTTCTTCTACCAATATTCCTTCTCTAAATTCTTAATTTTGAACCCTTGCTTGATGGAAGAAGAAATATTTATAATAGAGCCTGGCTTGGTGAGCCAATAATCGAAAAGATCCTCCGATCATGGGCAATGATGCATTTAGCAATGATTTCCCCTTTGTCATTGCAACCAAAAGATTCGAGCCATGAACGAGGACATCCCAGGGCCAAATGCATCCCCTGCAAATCATGGAAGTGGTCCCAATAGACTAGAGTGCTTGACACGTGCAATTCAATCACGGCGGTCAGTTATAGAATAGGGCAGCTAGCAATAGGTTGTCGCATGCTCAGTTTTCCTTCGCAAAGAAGTCTTTAAAAGATCATGTGGAAAATGGTCGGGGTCTAATACTCATTCATCCCCTTAAGTGATGAAAAACCTACGATGTGAAGACACGTGGAGGTCTCCGAACATGTTGTGTTGAAGGTAGGGTCTGCCAAGGAAGGTGCACAAACATATGCTACTTGGCGATCGATCAGGGCCTGAAAGGGGAGTGATGCAAAGGAACACTAAAGATTGTGAATTGCCAACACATGGAAGCATGGCACAAGATTTTGAAAAGTGAGAGGAGGAAAACCTTGTGAGGAGTGCTCGGTTGACAAGTTGCGGCATCTGTAATGAGACTGCGTGGAAGGAGTTCAATGTTTCTTTTCTTTAGAGGAGGGCGCGATTGATACTTAGGCAAAATAGAACTACTCGAAGGGAGCATGGGATTTTTGTATTCATAGGTCACTAACTATTTTTTCTTAGATTTAACATTCAACTGATAAATAATAGGTTGAAACTATTTATTATTCACAAGCTATTATCTATCCATAATTCTATATTAAGACAACAAATAAATCTAAGGCCTCATAATGTTACTAAGTACTACCTTATTGTTAATTAAATTTCTAGAACTATGACATGGTGAGTAGACTGAAGTGGGGATCATATACAAACTAAAAATTCATAATTATCCAAGCTACTAATAAAATTCAAGTAACATCATGAAAAGAACAATTTCTGCAAATGCAACATTGAAGTGTGCAAAAGGGCATGGCCTAAAAAGGTGTACACTTCAAAATTCATCACATCAACTAAAAAAAATTATAATGTATTTCACCAGACCAAGTTAAGCATACAACCTGAAAACCCAAGGCTCAAAATCCTTCACTAAGCTTCAAAATTTACAACACAAGAACACAAAAGTTACTGGGAATTTTCTTGAGAATTGAAGATAATACAAGAATTATCATACCAATAACTCCATTCAATATGTGGAAATTTGACAAGCATTCTTTAATGAGTAGTAAACCAACAAATGAACTAGATTTGTGCTCAAAATAATTCTTGATTCAACTTTAATATACGTAATAAAACTATTATTTTTTGTATTTCTTAATATACACAAAGGTAAATAATACAAAAAATATATGTATCCACCTAGGTTCCTCAATTCTATACTAGAAAAAGTAGTTTTTTTGTTTCAAAGAGAAAGTGATGGGAGAATCTTTAAGTTAGCGAGAATTTGGGCATAATGAGGAGGAAGTCATTTGTGCCAGAGAGAGGCTGGGGAGAAACCAAGTTAGTGATGATTTTGAAACAAAACATTGACAATTGTATTTTATTTATCCATCGTGCTTTGTCTAAATTAATTTCCAATGAAATAGGATCAAACCTTGTGAACTTTGTAATTAAAAAAGAGATCAAATTCTACAAAATGTACATTGGATGGAAATAAATTTATGGGGCCTGCAATGCTCAGGCAAACGACCTTCTCCTCTCACTATCTACATATTAATTAATGATTGTAACCAATAATTAATGCTCCCCACCATATTTTTCAACTCCCGACCATAGTTGATTCCACAATTGCATCACCATAAAAAATGCAAAATAATGTTTAAACTTCCATGAAAATTACCCAAAAATCATGCACAGTTGAGGGTAGTTTATCTATTCATGGTAAAATAAACTCCAAAAAAATAGCTCTTTTAAGTCTAAGATCTTGAAAAATCCACCTATAAGAACCAAAAAATTTTAACCCACTGATTGTAATAGTATTGTCTAACGACAAGTGCAAATAATAATAAACAACCTCAACTTTTAAATTTAAAAAACTTACGTAAGAATGTTTAATCTCTAAATTTGATGCTATAATAAATAAATTTTTACTATTTATTTTATAAATTATTTTCATTATTATTTTTTTTGTAAATAATATATTAAGTAAAAAATATTTTGAAGTTTCGTGATGGTTAAGAAGTATAATTTTCTTTTAATTTTGTGATTAGATGTGACATCTCTTTATTCACTTTTACAAAGACACTTGAATATAGATTAGTCACAAATATATAGTGTGTAGACTATGAGAAAATAAAACTAATCTAAAAGTATTATATGACAAATGAAATAAAACTTTACAACGTTTTATTTATATTAATAACATATTATTAAATATTATATAATATATTAATAATATATTTAATATACCTCATTCATAGGGTTTCTTGGGTTCATCTAATTGATAAGTCAAGAGTAGATGTTGTTGGTGTAAATAAAGTCTTGTACCTAGTTAATTCATTACTAGGGCACTTAGGAGACTTATTTACATGTCAAGTTTACTTAGGTCCTAGGAAGGAATCTTTCTAGAAGGTGTTAGTTGTCATTCGATCTTATCTTATCTTTTGACTTATAACACGTGTCCTAAGTAGTTGTGATAAGTTGTCACATGCCATAGGATTAAGACACTTGTCATAATCTTGTTTAATCATATGTCTCACCTTGGCTATATAACCAAGTGGTCTCATGTGTAAATCAATAGTTGTAATATATTCTTGGATAATCAGTTCCATTTCAATCTTGAGCATTGCATATTGATCTCTCTTGTGCTTTCATGAAGCGCCTAGATCTTGGGTGGCTAAAATCTCCAACCAAATCTTGCATGGTGTAGAGTTATTCTATACCAAATCTTACATGGTATCAGAGCTTGTGGGATTGTTTCTTGTTAGTATTTATTAAGACATCTAGATTGTAAATCTTGATGGATCTTGAAAATTTGAGTATGCTCTTCTCTTGTATTGAATGATGATATGGAGAATCAAAAATATTTGAAAGAAATGCTAGATTTGGGGGTTTCCTCTTTGTGGATTTATATTGCAGGTTCAAATCAGAGCTTTTTGGTGTAAATTTGAGCTCACCATTAAGACTAGAGGGTTTGAGAAAGTCAATTTTTTCTTTTGTTTCGTCCAAATCGGACATACGAGGCTAGATCTGTGAGGGTTTGAAGCTGAAAGGTGGTTGCCAAATCTAGAAGGTAGCTGCAATTTTGGAGCACTTTGGGTTAAAACCAACCCTGCCATCGTGTCCAAAAGGGCCAAAAACCCCAAAGATCGACTATCAAATCGTCAAAATTGAAGCACTTCACTTGAGGTTTGAGGAAAAAAATCCACCTATTTCGTCGTATGAATATCATAATTGCAAGGGTCAAAAACAATACGGTCGCAGGAAAATATCGAATTATTTCCTTTTAAATTTTTTGAATTTGACTATGGTTGATTTCAAAAATATTTTATTTAATTTTTTTTTTTAAAAGAAAGAAATATGTGGGTTTCTTTAAAAAATTTGCAAACATAGTACAGATTGACTGCACAAGTACAGGGTATCCGCATGCCCCTTCATGCAAGCCATGTGGCCTCACTACAGAGGGCCACACAAGCCCCACCAACCTGACAGTGATTGTTCAAAACTAGTAAAAATTAAACCAATCAGCAATCAAAAAATTTAGAATATTTTGTCATCGAAAGATTTAGTCGGTCAAAGTCTTTTTCTAGCAATAGAATATTCTCCGAGTATATTTCATTTCTAGGAATATTTTGGCAAGGGAAAGTATATTCTCTTTTGATAGGTGAGGGACATCATTTTAATTTCATGAAATGTTGACGTCATCACTGCATCAACAGTGACATCAGGATTTTCAAAAAAAAATTGCACCCCCTCTGCAATGCACTTTTCATTTTGGAGGTCAAACTCTTGAGGCCCATATATCAGTCATACAAGCTCCTTTTCTTGAGATTTTTTTAT
This sequence comes from Sequoiadendron giganteum, assembly GCA_007115665.2. NCBI lineage: Eukaryota > Viridiplantae > Streptophyta > Pinopsida > Cupressales > Cupressaceae > Sequoiadendron > Sequoiadendron giganteum. The sequence goes on along the minus strand of CM021110.1, from coordinate 82,518,422 downwards.
TTGGGGTATAATTTTGCACTCTATGTAGTGGTGGAATCAAAATTTGATTTTGGTGCTTGGTTTTTTCATAATTGTAGATCCTCATAGGTGTTGCTGAGCAATTCTTGTTTTCAAAACTTCAGGAGCTTCGTTCTTGCTCTTACGATAACATTTTTGAGTGATTTTTTTTTAAAGTGCATAGTTTTTTGTGTACTTTCCAATATTCTGATCAAATTGATCTCATTTTATATAACAAAATTTACTTTGAGCTTGTGGCCAAATTTGACAATCTGTAAGCACTAAGATCAAGTTCACTTCATTATTTTTGACAAGTGGCACTTGTAATCACACTAAGTATAAAGTGCCAAAAATCATATTTTTCTTGGGGGGTTTCTTGATTGAGTAATTTGGAAGGGTAATCTTGCATTGGTTGATTACATTCTTTTGTTTTGTTTGTGTTCTTGAAAAGGGGGAAATCTCAAATTGAACTCCTAACTCCACATAATTATGCTACATGGAGAAAATTAGTATGGAATTATCTCATGATGGAAGGTTTAATAGGCTATCTAAAGGAAACCATTCCTTGACCTATTGATCCTAAAGAATTGGAAAAATGGGAGCTTGATCATGAGAAAACACTTGGATGCATGTGTTCATTAGTCTCATTTGATTTACAATTTAATGTTGAATCATGCAAAACACCTAGAGAGACTTGGGAGGCTTTTGAAAAATTGTATGGAAAAACTGATAAGATTAGGGGATGTTAAATTGATAATGATTTGAAGAATCTTGATCCTAAATTTTTTGACCACATCCAAGATTACATCTGAAAAGTTAAGCAACTAAGAACACAACTGAAAGATTGCAACATTGATAAAGAGTATTTGTAATTGATTTTGAATGTGCTATCCAAGCTTGGTCTTGAGTATTCAGTGTTTGTTTTTGGCTTTCATACCCATCAAATTTCTATGCATGAGCATCATATGTTGATCCTAAGCTCGATAAATTTGCAAATCTCCTAATCCAAGAGGGAGCTAAGTTAACTAATATGGGTCTAATCAAGTCTTCCAAATCACAAGTATTGTTGGCTAGTGAGTCTAAGGTACAAAAAGAATCAAGAAATCTTGATAAGAAGGAAAAGAAAAATCCACATAAAGAATTTGAATCCTCTCCCTCTAAAGGGGAATCATCTAAGAAGGAGAAGCCTACATGTGCATATTGCAAGAAATCAAAGCATAATGAACACCAATGTTATTGAAAACAAATTGATGAATTAAAGCATCTTCTTATGAAGCATCAAATAAATGAGTATTCATCATCAAAGGGTTCATCTTCTTCTTCTTCATCAAATTCCAACAAACTCAAGGGGAAAGAACTTGTTGCAATTGCAGATTATAAGTTAGAAATGTGGATACTTAATTCAGGAGCCTCACATCACATGGCTTCATCAAAGAGTATATTCTATTCATTTGAGTCATGTTCATCACCACATATCTTGATGGTGAATAACACATATATGCATGTTTTTGGGAAGGGGTCCATTGACATGGATGACAAAGCATTCAATGATGTTTTGTGTGCCTTCATTGTCAACCAATATCCTTTATATCTATTAGATAACACATGGTGGAGCAGGAAAGAGTGTTGAGTTCACACTAGATTCTATCATTTTGCTCCCGATGATTCGACAGATGTTCACATTGAGGCATCTTGTGTGGATGCTTTTGAGGAGATTTAGTATGGCTATTTGAATCTTGGTATTGTTTCATCTACTGAGGATCTAGTGATAGGTGTTGATATTCCATATCCTTTATCTATTATTGTACTTGAGGATTCTTGTGTTGCCATAGTTTTAGTTCCTTGTGATTCAGTGCAACAGGACATTCATAGTCTTTCAGAGATGGCTACTTGGGATGAGTACTTGATAGACATTTGTTGGTTTATTTTGTGAGTCCTGCATTTCAAATTTGGGAAACACCATTGATTGCATTCATCTTCTCTTTGATGAAGATGATCCTTCTTCAGTTGTTGCAAGGGAACACTTTGACCCTCTTGTTCATTCTCTACATGATCATCCTTTGTAATTTGACATGAGTGTGGATTCTTTTGGACAACATTTGGAGGGGGCTTCTTTTTTATTTAAAGGAGGTCTCCTAGTCTTTGGATTGTGTTCTACAATCATTTCTAGGAGATTTTGGATTGTCTTCTTTGGTAGTGTGGTCTAGAACACTTGTTTGGAGTGTGACAACTTTCGACATCGACATGGAGGCACTTGAGAATTCTTCAAATACATCACACATCCTGCATACCATCTTGGTTTTGTTTCTTCCTAAGGGGAGAAATTTTGTTCAACACTATTGGATCATTTTCATCATTCAATGTTGAGCTTTTCCCATTATTGTAGGAGACTCAACATTGAGGGGGGGTTTCATGGTCTTTCTTCTTCTTCTCTCTTATGGGGGAATTTTTCCTAGCATGGGGTTTTGTATTTCTCAATCATCATTGATAGCATTTTGTTTTCATCTCTCTTTTGGGGAGGAGTTTTTTCCCATTGGGTTTTCTCCTTTTCTCTATTTGTGAGAGATTGTATTTGTATTTGTACATGGGTACCTAACATGGCCTCGTAGCTAGGACCCATCTTTGTGTCATTTGCATAATAATCCGCTACTCCTTAAGTTGCACTTAAGGGGGTGCTGGTGTAAATAAAGTTTTGTACCTAGTTAATTCATTACTAGGGGACTTAGGGGACTTATCTACATGTTAAGTTTACTTAAGTCCTGGGAAGGAATCTTTCTAGAAGGTGTTAGTTGTCATTATATCTTATCTTATCTTTTGAATTATAACACATGTGTCCTAGGTAGTTGTGATAAGTTGTCACAAGTCATAGGATTAAGAAACTTGTCATAATTCTATTTAATCATATGTATCACCTTGGTTATATAACCAAGTGGTCTCATGTGTAAATCAACAGTTGTAATATATTCTTGGATTATCAATTCCATTGCAATCTTGAGCATTGCATATTGATCTCTTTTGTGCTTTCATGAAGTGCCTAGATCTTGGGTGGCTATAAGCTTCAACCAAATCTTGCATGGTGTAGAGTTATTTTATACCAACTCTTACAAATGCATATCGAGTGTCTCCAAGAGGAGGACGATTTAAAGTGAAATTTGATGGTGCATCGTACAAAAACCTTGGAAGATCTGGTTGATAGGTGTGTAATTAGAGACCATAAAGGTGTAATTATTGTATTAGTAGCTGAAAAATTATCAAATATGACAAATAATGTTCAGTTGAAAAGTAGATACCCAAAGTACAAAGTCATAAAACTTTGAACTTAAGAAAGGTATGTCTTAAAGGGGACTCTCTCATAGTCATTAAAGAAATGCACAAGAAAGATACACCAAGTTTGAATTTAAAATCTTACATCACCCTGATATGGGATTAACTAAACCAAATGGAAGATTTTGAAATAACACATGTTTATAGGGAGGAAAATGATGTAGCAAATAGGTTGGAAAACAAGGCAATTGTCATGGAGCATGGTGATTTATTTTGTGATATGTCGAATGATTTTCAAGATTTTATTATGGTTTTATACCTACTTCATTTTGGGTGACATTAATACAAGCTTTAATAAATTGATAATCGAAAGGTGCAAAGTGTGGGAGATTAAGAGCAATCTTAACAAGTTTGATGACATTTAATGCTTTATATCCCATGGTGGCTATGGTAATTTGGTATAGCAATATGTTTTTGATGCTACATGGATACCTATCTGATATTTCATATTATGTTGTAAATAGTAGGCAAAGTCTTTTTTGTTAATGTTGGAGGGTGGTTTTGTTAGGCTCTATTTAGTGGTTAGCGACATGCAGATTATTTTGGAAGGATTGTTAATGGTGCAACTGCATTGCAACATGTAATTGCATTTTTTGTAAAAATATTATCAAATGTATAATAACCATCATTTGGAGTAGCTATAATAGAAAGATTCTTATATATCTCTTTATATTATGGGTATGGTTCCCTTATGTCATTTTCACATATAAATAATAATAATATAATTGTATTCACCTGTTAATGGGTTAGATTGATGATGGTAAGCATATATTCTATATTAGTTTTGGTGTGTGAGAGAATGATTTAGAGAAATAACATAGTACATGGAGTGATTATTATTTATGTTGTTAGGGGGTTTCCCATTCATTTTGTGTCTTGATTATTGTGGAGGTGGTGGGTGTCTCTTGGTGTATATTTGTTTGATAATGGCTAAGTTTCTATTAGATCCTAGGTATACATGGGAAAGGTGGAATAATTTTTACATAAAATAAGTCTCGTATTTAGACTAATCTTCTATGTTGTCCATCACAAACAAATGAAGATTTAAATGATATAAACTATAGATAAATAAATTCAGATGTGTCATTTCATATACATAGATATATATTCTTATGTATAAATGTTTTTTTTACCTATAAATGCTTAGATTTCATATATCAAAATAACCAAGGAATGAATGAAATCAAAATAGATAAGACATGCCTCAAATATTTCTATTGCTCTATACATTCTAGATCCACAAATCTCAGCTTCAAAGTCTTTAGTCGAGCTTTCTGGAAGCCCATAGTTTGCTCACAACTTGATATGACCTATTCAAAGCAATAAAATGTCTTCTACTCCCTTCTACGCTAGTGGTCTTGCCCAATACTTGCTCTTTCTTTGTAACTAAGAACTATTGTCTTCTATATGACCAATTTATTTTGTTTATATCCTCTCAACTTTCCTACGCTTTCTCTCCAAACAATAAAACCATTATTGTTTTCCTCCCAAAATATCCAATAATCCTCTTCACCAAAACATGCGACTGCCTGAAATAAACAATAATCATTCCTTATCAAAACACTCAACCCTTCTCTCACCACTTATACATTTAATGAAGGAAATTTAAAAATATTTTTAATGCGAGGTATATTGCCTTTGATGATGGTGTCAAGCCCTCCACGATGCCATAAAGGTTGCATTAAAACCTCAAGTACATGCCAAGTAAATCATAAATCATATAATAAAATAATAGGTAAATCATAAAGACATAAGATATAATAATGTCTTCTTTTGATTATTGCAAAAGATTAAATCGAGGATCAAATATGATTATTATCTAATTATATGACCAAACCATCAAATATTGACTCTGACAATATAAAGTAAAATTTGACAACTTACTCGGACTTTGTCACAAATTCTATGCGCGTGTGTGATCAACTCAACAATGACATTTATCCATTTGTTTATCCATGTCTATACTCTTCTCTCTAATGATACTCTCCCTCTCCATTTGGGAGGGTAAAATATGCTCTTGCATTCAAATTAGAAGGCCAACAAAATAGTTAGTAGTTATTAGCCACAATAAAAAGTAATAATCATTACAATTGAAACATTTTACATTGCATTATAATTTCATCAAAATATCATCTGACACAAAATCATCCATTCATGTCAAAAATATATTTTTAACATAAAAGTTAAAAGTAATTGTAAATCAAAATTTGGGATGTAACATAAAGCATAAACCATCCAATCATATTGAAGCAAACACAAAGCAACAACATTAAGGAATACCATCTATAATGTATTCATGACTATAATAACAACAATCATGGTTAGTTAGAAAGTTATTAAATAAGAATAAATAGTTGCACCACCTTTCATTACAAATAATTTCCTCTTAACAATAATAATATATGATGCAATATTCCATTACCAAAAAACTTTACCAATGATATCTACAACCCAAACAATAGAATGCTAAAATCAAACATGAACTGATTAATATTGTTCAATAAATATCTGCAACTATTCCCCTATATTACATAACCACTTACATGCAAATTGAAAATACAAACAAACTAACCACAAAACCAAATTGGATTATCCCTCACACAACCACAAATTCTAATTAGAAAAGTTATTTCAAATATTTTGTGCAATAAAAGACAACTCCATCCAAGAACAAAATTTAGCTAGAACAAAAAACTCTCGAGATATTCATGTCATTTAGTGTTATACTTGACTTCATTACGAGGGCATATATAATCTAGATTTGAACACTCTGTGTCATTTGAATTAACTATCTAATCAAAATAATTTTTTTTGCAAACCAAACACAAGCAAGCCAACAACGAAATAGGGTCACTACTTTCTTCAAAAACCTGTAAAAAAGAGGTCAATGCAAAAAAACAAGGATTGTGGGATGTCCCACTGGGTGGTCCAAAGATGTATTCCCAAATTTAGAATAAAAAATAGGAAAATTAAAAATAAAAATGAGAATCCTATTCTAAATCAAGAAATACCTTAGATAGAGAGAATATAGACAAAAAAGAAGAAGATAAATACAAATACCAAACCTACATGATTGTTTAGATTTTTCTCTATAATGTTAAAATGTAGATGCTCAAATCAACATGTACCCACAAATAGATCATTCATGCTTATGGAGATAAAGGGGTTGATTTATAGATTTGTGGATGGAAACATGAACAATGAGGATTCGATCTCAACATATTCAATCTTAATAGATGGTTGAGATTGAATGAGAGGAGTGGGGAATTCTCATCGACTAAGAATAGTTAGGGGAATTGTGATGGTGAGGATAATTATATTCTTTTTATTGATTTATTTTTGATAAATAAGCATGTTGGGATAAAAAAAAAGAGGGGGAATGATGGAAGGGGCTACAAATAGATTTTTTCTAATTTAAAATAGATAATAGATATTATTTATCATTTAAAAATAGATAAATGGATATTAAAATGAATTTAATTATTTTATTTTATAAATGTATTATTTAGTGTATTAAGGATGAAAAATGAAATGTGGAAGTTAGAAGGGGACTAGGAAATGGGAGTGGGTTGTGACTAGAATGTGGTCAACATGGTGTTATAATGTTAGGTGACATTAGGAGATGGTTAAAATAAGTTTATACATTTGTATTTGTATTTATTTTTCTTTTTCCCTTCAAGTATTTAATATATAATTATAAATTACATCTGAAGGCCTCTATATGAATTACATTCTAAATAAACACTTTTGAAATATTATATAAGACCTAAAATAATATAAAGTGATTGGGCCCACTTAAAATATTATCTTTTATTTTCTTTACTCCATCCTTTAGCCTATAGGAAAGGGGGGTAAACTATAAGCCTTCTCCATGGATCTAATATTGAAAAGGGGAAATGGCACTACAATAGTATATTCATACATTCTTAATCAAATATAATAACAATACCACAAACCTGGTACTTAGTTGTAGGTGAGCATGTAAGACTAGATCAATCAAGTGCAAGATCTTGCATTAGTTTTTATAAGGCCATAACCTAATGAATCTCAAGAAAAAGTCACTATTTCCAAACCACATGCTACCCTTGAAAAAATGTTGTAGTCCTATTTACATGTGTTTCGAGAGCCTAATACACTTGCCTCAAAGCGAACAATCAACCACACCATCAACATTATTTGTGTTGTACCTCTTCCTAGTGTCTCATTGTATCAACAATCATGAAATTGAAAGATAAATTAAAGAATTATTGTCCAAAGGTTTCATCAAATCAAGTACAACCCCTTGTGCTTCATAAATTTTTCTTATGCTCAAGAAGGATAGAATTTGGAATCTTTGTGTTGATTTTGGGGCATTCAACAAGATCACCATAAAAAATGGTATCCAGTCCCTCACACTAGTGATCTTTTGAATTGAATTTAAGGTAAAAATTTCTTCTCCAAGATTGATATATAAAGTGGATCTAACATTAGGTCAGAGTTTAGGTAGAGGATACATGAAAGAAAAATTTCAAGGCCAAAATGGGTCTTTTCAATTGACTTCTAATGCCATATAATCTCACCAATGATCTCATTGCTTTCATGCAAATTTTTATCATCTATTTAGATGATCCTATTATCTTTTCTCACACTTGGGAAATTACATATTTAACATTTAGAACATGTTATTTGTACACTTCAACATAATCATTTTTGTATTCCAAACTTCCTAAGTACTATTTTTTTAGACATCCCTCTCCTATCCTAGATTTGTCATTGACACACATCGAATTTAGACGGACCTTATGAAATTAGGATTCCTCAAGTGGCCAACTCCTTCAATGAAGTTTCGTCAGCCTTGTAAACTTCTAACACAAGTTCATTCTTCCTTACTTAGATAATGCCTCACCTTTGCATCAGTTGACCAAGATAGTGTTGTGTTTCAATGAACATATGAGCATTATTATGCTTTTAGCACATTAAAGAAGAAGTTATGTTCTACACCTAATCTTGTATTACCAAAACTCTCACAATATTTTGAGATTGAGATCAATGGTTCATAGTTTTCACCTAGAGTAGTTTTGAAATGCAATGCCCATCTTGTGGCCTACCATTCAAAATTATTATTTTTTACTAAATGAAACTACTCCACATATGATAAGGAGCTATGTGTATTGATTTGACCCATCAAAGTACTAGAGAAATTATCTTTTGGGGAAAGAAATAATTATTTGTATTGACCACTTTCCTCTATAGTTTCTTCAACCATAGAACAAAATTGAAGAAGGTAGGCAAATGAAGTGCGCCTCGTATTTACAATAGTTTCACTTGTTCATCAAGTATAAGAAATGGAACACCAATATTGTTGTATATTATTTGAATCATCATCCTTCAACACATGATTTAATTATTGTATTTACTTCTTATTTAGTATTTTAGATATGGCCTTCTCAATATGCTTAAGATCCTAATTTTGGTCTTGCCCATTAAAGTATTCAAACTCCCACATCTTCCAATTTGGTACACTATCAAGATTTTCACATCAAGGAAAAAATTCTCTAAAATCTGTATAAAATTTGTGTCCCTTGTTATCACTAGAATTCTCTACTCAAGGAGCTACACTCTACTCTCTATGATGGTAATTTTATAAATCATAAAAGACTTGATCATCTATAATTTTTCTCTTATTGGCCTCACATGTAATAAGATGTTGTATATTTCCTCAAGTGATGTACATAGTTTTTTCCACTCCAAAGTAATAAATAAAAAGTTGGAATTAAGTGTTCGTATGCCCATTCCTACTCATCCTTGGGAAAGAATTTCCATGGATTTGACTAGTGGATTTCCATTGACTATTTTCCACCATGATTATGTTTTTGTGGCTGTTAATTTATTTAACAAAATGACTAAGTTCATTTCATACCACAAGATAATTTCTATAGAGGGATTAGTCCAACTATTCTTTGACTTTGGTTGGCATCCCTTTGGTATACCTATTAGCATTATTTTTTACTATGAATTTTTTTTTGGGACATTTATGACATTCCTCATTGAAGATTTGTAGATTTTATATTAACTTCTCCATTACTCGAGTTCATACTCAATTGGATGGTTATACTAAAGTTGTGAACCACACTTTTATGAAGAGTTTAAAAATTTACCATCTTGCCAAGTGGGATTTGAGTCTAACCTACATTGAGTATGCTCATAATTGGGTAGTTCACTCTTCTATGAGTCACTCACCTTTTGAGTTTTACCTTGGTTTTTAGCCTTTGGCTCCTTTTGATTTGCCCTTATCTTTTCCTTCTCCAATGACCATGCACATTCATAAAGAGCAATATAAGGCCTACTTTTTCATTCAACACTTGCAAATTCTTCAATCCAAATTAGTTTAGATTCTTCAAAAGGCTCACGAGAAGCAAAAATAACTTATGGACCATTGTTGTTTCCTTCATCATTTTCATATTGGGATTGAGTTTGGTTATACTTGGAAAAACACCATTTCAAGCCTATTTTCTATGGGCCTTATACAATTCTTTAGTGAGTGTCCAATAATGCTTTTATAATTGATATTCTAGCACAATTGGACATCCATGATGTTTTTAATGTTGATCTCCTTAATTACTACTATGCATCACATACTTCCCATTAACCATTTGGCTAATGTTGTCCTTAATTCTTAGCTTCAATTGAATTTTGATAAAAAAAATTACATGAATTAAGTTTGTAGTTTATTTTTAGATTCAACTGGGTTTTGATTTTTAGCTTCAAGTACTACTATTAATCATTTTTATAATTAAGTTTGTAGTTTATTTTTGTATAGATTATTATCTCTTTTTTGTTGAACTTAATTTTTTATTACTACTCCAGTTAGTTCCATATCGAAAGTGGCATTAAGAGTAACATGCCCTAAAGTGAGGCTAATAAATGTAACCAAGGAATTGTTGTACGATGCTATCAAACCATTTTATAGGCACCTCAAATTTTTGGAGATTAGAGTAGTTAACTTAGGATGAAATCTAGAAAATTGTTGCTACAAATGTTCAATTGATATCTATTATCCACTAATGATCTTTTAACTCTAATATATTCATACCTAACCAATGTGTACAATGGGAATTTTTCCTTAATCACATGTGGAGTTGGTAACGTGTGGAGTGTGAATAAGATCTATGCTTTGCCTTGATGTATTGGTTGCAATAATGAAGCAAAATATTCAAGAGAGTTATAAGGGGAAATGCAATTATGCAATATGACGTATCCTTTAAGATGTATTTTTTTGTATTTCCAAAGAATAGCCCAATCCTAAAGAGATATTTTGATGAGGTATTATTAGATTGAACATTTTTATTATACCCCATGTCTATATGAGTGGGTGTAACATGATTTGATGGAATAATTAAGACATGGAAAGTAAGAATAGAATTAGGCTTAGCAAAAGAAAACACGAGGAATGCAAGCCATATGAATATTATAATCATCATGATATGTAGAAATATTGTCAAAAGGTTCATAAATATCATGAGATGCACCATTTATAGCAATAGATAATATATGTATATATTGAAAGAACCCCAATACAAGTACTAAAACTCAATCTAAGATTTGATACTAATTATATAGGAAATAATATTGATCTAATAGAATAATAATTGTACACTAAAACATAGCCAAAGTATTCTAGTAGAGAAAAAACACACAACATAAGCTTTAATGTGTGAAACTCTTTGGAGGAAAATCCACCAATAATAACACCACTCTTGTTTTGACAATAAAAAATACATTACGATTAGAGAATTATTCCCATGCTATTAAGGAGCTCTTCAACTCATTCCTAAATTTATTTCAATAAAATTTATCAATCTTCTAGTTGCCCCTTATTGTAGAGAAGGTAAGGTGGCAAAAAAAATTCCTACACTAATCTTGAGAGGAGGGTTAAATACAAAAACTTTTAGATCTTTACAACAATTATAAAAAATAAACATAAATACCATTCATACCACAACAAAGTAATTTACGTGGAAAAAACCCTTTTGGGAGAAAAACCCCACACTCCAAAAGTTGCCCAATATATCATTAAGAAATCAAGACAATTACAATACTTGTAGAGAAAGCTTTCTCAGGAGTATCACCAACAAGAGATCCAGAGGCAACTCAACATCTATGAGACTCTCACACAATACAATCCAATACACAATCATAATACAATACCTTCATAAAAGGAGGGTTTCCTTCTAAGGCAAGCAAAGACAAAACGATCTCTACCATTATATCTGTGATCGAATGATATATGGTCTAGATATATATATATATATATATATATATTATGTGGCTTTTTGGGCCATTGCCCCCAAACACTAGTTAGGGCACGTGACTCTCAGACCCCCCATCATAGGGATGATTCCCCCAAAATCTATAGGGGGCACCCCTATGCACCCCTTGCCCCTCCCCCTTGCCCCCTTGCTTGCTCCTCCCTCCCTCCCTCTTGCCCCCCAAACACTCAAATTGTAAGGTTGAAACATCATTTTCATAACACTTATAGATCATATACCAATCACTCTATATATAGGCAAGAGAAAACAAGAAACCAACAATGATCATAAAGTGATTGCAATTTAATGCCTTTAAATATAAGGAAATAGCAATAAATTGTACAAGTGTGTGTTTAGTTGGTTCTAAGTGGGAAAGAAATGGGTGGGAGTAGTCCAAAATTCAGGGGTTAGATTCATGGGTGTAGGATTAATCCCATGCCTACAAAAATGACCTATGATATATGAATAGTAAAATCATGGTGGATAATGAATATATGAGGATGGATGCATATATACTATGTACATAATTAGAATGAATGTACTGATATATGTGTGTATGTAAATAAAATATAGATAAATTTGTAGAAACACATGAAATGGAAGTAAGTAATGATATGAGAGAATGGATGTGACTTTACACAAGAATATACCATTTATAGATATGTGAATACATTAAACCGTTCTCTCAAAATAAACAAAAAATTGAATAAAAATTAATATAATTAAATGAATTTTATAGTTATAATAATATTTATGTATAATTACTATACAAAAAATATAAGAGAAAAATATTAAAATAGAAACATGCCTCAATTCATCTTCCTTCTACATAGAATGTTTTATATCAAGCTTCAACAACATTGTATTTAGTGGCATTGTTTATTTATTTTTAGTTATACAAAATATGATTTTCTTATCATTGATATGAATTAGTTCTCAATTGAAAATCAAGTTATTAGCATCTTTACCTTTCATTTCATCACCAAAAACTTCAATAATTTTAGGCATAAATGTGTAAGGGAAATATCACATTTATATAAATAATATAGATAATTAAAGTAATTTCTTAAAGTAATGAATTTAGCTGATTGAGTTGAGATTGATCACATAATTTTAAATAAATATTATAATAAATATGAAGATTAATTAAATTAAATATAAGGGTATTTAGTTCTAATTTTAATATGATATTATTATATTAATATCACAAGTGCATTTTATTATAATTTTAAAATTTGTTAAACAACTATTATTAATATAGAGTTTTGATTGTCTTTTTGGTTCATTTAAGCATGTAGATGTGACCTCTATAAGTACAAGTTTGAATTGATGCATAAAAATGAATTCAAATGCGATTCACAAATTTAATTTGACTAATGAATATAGTTCGCATGTGTGATAGTGCTTTAAATTTTATAAGGAATCAACATTGTTTACAAATACTTTTGGAGAATTTGTTAAATTTTGCCCTAATCATGTTCTCATCAATCGAACCCTTAGATGGACTAATTCAATGATGATAAACAAGGTGGAGAAAAAAATGTGTAATATGCTAGACTAGGATGGTGATGCAATGCTAATGTAACTCTTTTTTTAATGATGAAAATTAAGGCTCTAGGAAAATTCATCGCTAGCAATTCATCAAAGGAAAATTCACCGCCAACAATTCACCGACGGAAAATTCACTGCCAAGTAATTCATCGCCCAACAATTCACCACAAAAAATATTAATGCGGTTAATTTTATGTGTAAAATGGAATATCATGTGTGGAAATTGACAAATTATTTTACCTAAATTTTTCTATGTTATTATTCATCCGTAGGGTCTCTATATAATCTCTTCATCTAGTTGTTCATCAACTTCATTCAAATGTGTGGGTGTGATCGATCTAGATCATTTATGTGATTGTAGATTTGACCTGCAAACTTTTTAAATTAACTTATGTGAGTGTAGAGGTGACCTCTATAAGTGCAAGTTTGAATTGATGCATAGAAGTGAATTTGTGATTCACAAATTTAATTTAACTAATGAAAATTGTAAGCATGTGTGAAAGTGCTCTAAAATTTATAAAGAATCAACATTGTTTACAAATGCTTTTGGAGAATTTGTTAAATTGTGCCCTAATTATATTCTCATCAATCAAACCCTTGGATGAGCTAATTCAATGATGATGAACAAGGTGGAGAAAAAAACGTGTAATATGCTAGACTAGGACGATGATGCAATGCTAATGTAACTCTTTTTTTATGATGAAATTAAATATATGTTTTTCTATTATATTTTGGGTTTATAATGATAATGTTATTCATGTATCTATTAACGTGTAAAACATAATATCTTGTGTGGAAGTTGGAAAATTATTTTACCTTATGGGTGTGATTGATCTACATCATTTATGTGATTGTGGATTTGACCCCCACACTTTTTATATTAATTTATGTGGGTGTAGAGGTGACCTCTATTAGTGCAAGTTTGAATTGATGCATAGAAGTGAATTTGTGATTCACAAATTTAATTTGGCTAATGAAAATTGTTTACATGTGTGTAAGTGCTCTAAGTTTTATAAGGAATCAACATTATTTACAAACACTTTTGGAGAATTTGTTGAATTGTGCCCTAATCATGTTCTCATCAATCAAACTCTTAGATGGACTAATTTAATGATGATGAACAAGGTGGAGAAAAAACATGCAATATGCTAGATTATGATGGTGATGCAATGCTAATGTAACTCTTTTTATCTATTTGCAAATAGATCCTAGGTTTGCTCAATAATTTATTTTCTCAATTCTAAACGATTCTTGTGAATTAAGGTTAGCCTTTAAATGCACTACCCTAATGAATATTTTGAAACTATTTATGCTTTAGTCATGATAATGACTAATAAGTGAGGGAAATGTGAGTCCAAATTAAAAAATTAATTTAAAAAATATAGTGGTGGTCAAATCCACAATCACATAAATGATCTAAATCAATCACACTCACACATTTGAATGAAGTTGATGAACAACTAGATGTAGAGATTATAGACATCCTAAGGATGAATAATAACAAAGACAAATTAAGATAAATTAATTTACCAACATCTACACAAGATATTCCATTTTGCACATTAATAGATACATGAATAACAACATAATCATTATACCCAAAATATAATAGAAAAAAACATATGTATTTAATCATTAAAAAAAAAATAGAAAAAGTGCTCTAAATAATTTTTTATTTATTTATGAATGAACTGTAAAATTATTATTAATTATTAATTATTTGATCATTAAATTATATAATATTTAATTTTTAAATTAAAAAAATTAAAGTAAAAAATATATATTTAAAGATAGATAAAAAAATTAAAGTAAGACAATGCATTTTTGATTTGTTGTTGAATGGTTTTGAATGGATCCATTAGATATGAAGGTGAAATCCTCCTCCCATATTCAATAACCATCTTCAAAGAAAACAAATCAAAATAAGACAAGCCAATTGTAAAAATAAAATATGTTTTTGGAAATAGGACATCACCCAATCACCACCACTTTGCCTTTCCATTTTTATCATCTTAGAGTAGAAAAAATATTTAGTTTATGTTGCTGCTCCATAGTTGTGACTTTAAAGTTGTTAGTGTTGATGATGACTACCGATAATTAAATGAAATGTAATCCTTAGATCTAAAAAATAAACAAATCATGTCATGCCACATCAATGTCCAATAAAACATGATGTACATGCACAAGTGTCTGTCTTTTTCTAATTTTTTGGACCTTTTTGGACACCTTGACAAGCATGTTGATGTAATATGTGACCTTGTAACCATAGTTATAAGCAACGGACTTGCCAAATAAACTACTGTAAAAAATTGAGAGTGATTTGAAATTTCGAAAAAAGATTTTGAGAAGCCCAAAATTAAGATGCTCAACTAATAGATCCTCTCCCTAAATAAGTGCCTAAATTATTATTAAAACCCTATAAATTTGTGTTCATGAGAGGAAAAGTCACAGATGCTTTCTTCTTCACTATGGTTTCTGTCATAGGAAGGAGCCTCGCCACTCACAGGCTGTCAGATTTTACCACTTTTTAGACACTCATGCTGATGTTCCTCACGCTTTTGGGAGGACAAGTCTTTTATTCGGCTTTGGATTTAGCATTTACAAGAAAGTTCAAGTTGTACGAGTCCAAGAACATGATATACCCTGTCTGTCACAACCATAATGCACAGAATAGGGGTAGAGCAATAGAAGCAACAGAGACAAATTCTGGTGCAAATATAGGAAGAAAATGATTCGAATATGAATAACCCTCTGGATCCACCGCCCTTGACCAATTTACAATATTTGGACAAGCTATATCCATTTGAATCCACTGTCTTGTTTCCCTTGTTGGAAAGGAAGAGCATGATTTCAACTTCACCCGCTAGGGTTTACAAATTAGAAAGACATGCTTGAGAGGCTTACAGAGCAATGGAGGATACGTGATAACAGCAAAGGCCTAGGGATTCAAATGATATTTTGAAATCTTCTCTCACCCGATGAATAAATCGGCACTCAAATTGTTATTAGAAACCCTAAAAAGTTGTATTCATGAGAGCAGCGATGAAGGAAAGGTTCTGCAATCTACTCACCTTGTATTATGGTACAGTGGTGCTCACAATACTAGTAGACTGCAATTCACAGGCCCTCATGTATATAAGACAAGATGAGACACAACGGGCCAAACATGAATTCAAAATAGTCTCTCTGTGTTGTTTAGAATTGCAATTTCTTGTTGCTTACACTATAAATTAATTGGGTATGCGCAAGTGTTTAGGGTTTGTAATGGCCATTTCGGTGCAGGCTACTGCTAGGAAACACTATGCTTTTACCAACCATTTCATGGCTCTTAAGGTCATTGTGGGATTTTATCAGCATCAGCTCAAACAATCTTAGTGTCACCAAATATGCGGAGAAGTCCTTCAATTTGGTTTCAAGCTTTGCTTCAGATTATTTTCTGACCAAAGTGATTCTACTCATCGGCTCTGTTAAGGGGCTTGTGGGATATGATACTCAACGGATGGTGTTCAACAACAGAATTCAACCCCTATCCTAATGGCAGGTAAAATTCTTATTTATTTTTCTCTATTTGGGTTGTGTAGTTGTGCTTGTTTTGAATGAAATTTGGTTCCAAGCTTTTTATTGAATGAAATGTGGGCTGGCATTTTCATAAGTAGGACCTTACTATAAATATAGCTACCATAAAACTGGTATTTTAAGTAGTATACTATCATTTATTGTCTAATTTTCAAAAGCTTGAATTTGTGTATTTGGATTTGGATGTTTAACATTTTGGACAATATCTTATGGTAGGTCTTCATGCTGGTGTTTAATTTATATGTTGGTGTTTAGTTTATTTTGATTAGCAGTCACTGTTCAATTTTTTAAGGATTTATTTGTGGATTTGGTGGTCCCATGAATATTTAATTTAAGTAGTCATGATAAGTTTGTTTTAATAGTATTAATAATAATTTGTGCAGTGAAAATGTGGAAGAAAAAATTAGAGGCAAATGTTAAGGAGGGAAATAAATTTGTGGATCCATGTGGCATTTTTTGGCAATATGTAGTTGTTGCTTATTTCTGGTGCCTCCTCTTTTCTGCAACTTATTTTCATTTCCTAAACAGTAGCTACTCCAGTAAAATAGGGAAAGATTCTAAATTATATTTTTCCCATAATTAAAAATTTATATGGGAACACTTCAACTGCTCAAATTTAAGCAAAAAATATCTAAGCAGTTGCATGGGGACATGGGGTTAGAACGTTAGACATCCATTGCCTTGAAGCCTTGTGATGTGAAGTTTAGTATATCTCTTGAAATAACGTACATATCAAAAGCTTTAAGCTATCTTATTTGAATATGTACGCTTAGTATGTATCAACATTGTGATTACATAGATGGATGTAGTTAGAATTCATAGAATCCATAGAATAGTGGGAGTAATGAGAATATTATAGGATTCAAGCCTCGTCCAATATCCAGACATGACATTGTTTCTCCAAATTACTTGTTGTAGGTACTTTGTACCATGTAATGATACTATGATAGATTGAGCATGGCTTCAAAAATGTGTGATAAAAACAATGACCCTTTGTAGAAAAACTATCACAAACATGTAGATTTCAAAAATGAATATCTGTTTGTATATACATTTCCATAAGACATGTATGTAGATTTATTATTTAGGTAACCTTTTTAAGTGGAAGAGTTCAGTTTGTCCCTTATTTTGACATTTAAAAGATATTTTTATATCACAAATTATAATTCTTATTATACACCTTGAGTTGAGCCATTTTGGTTACACTTCACCATGTACTTTCTCAAGGAAAGATCCATTCTCATTTAGGTAGGTGTAAAGGAAAATAATATTTCTTAAGATTAATCTAGGTTAATCAAATCAATTGCATATACATTAGCATAAATCAATCTAGATAAAAAAGTATTGATTCAAAAAATTGGATGAAATTGACTAGCTCCTAGTTGTCGAGCAAAGAAAGGTCTTAATAACCACACAAAGTATCTCAGTTGTTGCACAAGAGGACTTAGTTATTGTGCAAATGAATGCTACCCACACAAACTGTGCCATTTTTCAATATGTAATTGCATTAAGCCTTCCTATATGAGTCCAAAACTAAATGCAAAGTGGCATGGTTATGTAAATTTCACTGCTACTATAGTAAATTCTAACGGGTTTAGATGTTATATGAGAAATTTTATCATATTAAATGTATCAATAAATGAAGATTAAGTTTCATTTAAATATTTCTTTAGTGTTAGTGAGTTATGACTGAATATGTACACTTGGAATAGGACTATTGTATCCTCACGTTATACATGAGTCACAACTCATAAGCGAGCATTTTATTTAAGGACTAGCCATGTTTGATAATAAGCACTATATGCGTTTTTTGAAGTGGACATCTTGACAAAGGTTGCATACTTCACCATATGAAATTTAAAGGTTGATGCAACAATTTAATAAGAATATTTTTATAGAAGGCCTTTAGATTACATGTGTTCCTTTAAAAAGAACACATAATCAAGATACTTGTATGACTTCTATATTTTGCATACAACATTAGGGACTAAATTTTATTCTAGTACCACTTATTAGCTATAGATAGATGACCAAAGTATGAGAATGTACTTGTCACTATGGACATGTTAAAAATGCATTGCATGGATCGATATTAGAAATGGGATGATTATATATTCCTTTGGTAGATTTCATGTACAATAAAACATATCATTTGACTCTATACTTAGGTCCCATTAAATATAGATGATAAAAAGTGTTGTGCAATCTTAAAGATAAATTTTTAATGGAAACAATGGGTTAAGAGTATACTTGACTCAATTCCTAGAGCACTACCAACCTAGATGGGGTCATGCATGTGGTTAAGTCCTATGGAATTATTGTCAATGCATCATCATTCCTCATATTTTGAATTAAAATTTAGCTATGTAATGTGGTGACTCTTCTTGAATATGATTGAATCATTGACTACCAACATGACAAACATTTCAAATTGTGTGTCCAAGGCTTGTATTTAAAGGAGTCATGTTAACAATAATATTGATATTCTAAACATCTACTTCATCCTAATAATTGACAATAATTACTATGTACCTAGGGATATTATAATGTATTTAGATGGACAGAGATTTTGACATGTGGCACACATCTCTTAAATTAGTTATATTGGATCATGATTTATATTAGGTAATTAGGAGGTCTACATGGATTTAGTAGTTTACCCCTCCATTATGTTGTTAGGAAGAGGTCTATATAAGAAGTTGAATATCATTGTAAGGAGATGTGAAGAGTATGATGTGTTGGGGATCAATTAGAGATATAGTTTGGAGTGGATTCTTATACAAGTATAGTATGGTGTTGCACCAAGTATAGTATGGTGTTGCTCTACCTCAAGGGTTTATTCTATTTTTACATATATTAGATATTAGGGCATTTTGGCCCATGAAAATCTCATGTTGTGTGTGATCTATCTTCTACATTGTATTATTTCTATTATTATATGTCAAGATCTTATCAAATAGTACAATTATAAATATTTTTTTATACAAGTTTGGATAATTTTTTACTTCTTCAAACCTTGCGAATGAAAATAAGCGTTACTTTTTTCATATCAATCTCTAGGAGATTATTTTCATCCATATATGGATTTTTAATATAAAAAGACATTTTTAACATCCTTTTGATGCATAGGCCAATTCAGTTCTATAGCTAAGGCTAAAATAATTTTAATAGTAGGATTTTAGCAATAGAAGTAAAAGTTTCATTATAATCTACAGCTTCTACTTGTGAAAAACCTCTAGCAACTATTCTTGTTTTATGCTTATCAATTTCAGTATCTTTAGGTAATTCAACTAACTTCCATGTTCGATTACATTTAAGTGACTTATGTTCCTTTAGCGTAGCCTTTTCCTAAGAATTTTAGGTCTTTTGATTGATTAGTCTCAAAAAATTTAGTCATTAAGGCATAATTACTATAATTAACTCTTTTAGTTTCAATTGGAGCTTTCTTCATGCATGGGGTCTTTGTCTTGTATGGGTGTTGGTTTTGGTTTTGTTATGAAGTAGTCCATGTCGAAGTTTGTGTTTGTGCATGGAGGTTTGAACATTGATTGAAGAATTGTGATAACATAGTCTTTGTGCACAAACTTAATGCATTCGTGCATGATGAAAGGTATTGCTTGGAATTCGTCAATCTAGGGCCTTCTAAGGAGGAGATGAAAACGTTTAAACATAGACACCACATGTGTTAGGATTTTCATGAGTTTAGGATCAATCTCTATAGGTAAGATGAGATTGCCTAATGTTTTTGTATAACCACCATTATAACACTTCATAGATGCCCATATAATAGATAACCATTATGGCATGTCCTAGTGTTAGAAAGGTACTCTTTTGTAACAATATTGTAAGGATAATTTGAGTCAATGTGGATGGCTTCGCAAAAATTATTATTTATGATTGCACTTATGTATAAAGGTCTATGCTAGTTTTTATTAGGAACTTAAGCTTGCGTGAATGTGATATGAAGGGTCTAAATAGTGTTTTGAGTAGGATGCAAATCTCCTCTATGGGAAATTATGGCTACCATAACAATCATGTCATCAAAAGATATCAACTCATCACCTAAGTATTCATAGGGAGACTTAGGGATGTCCATAGGTTTGAAATTATTAGAATATTGTAAAAATGGGTTGGTGTGAATTTGTAGGTTTTGATTTGGCAAGGCAACATAATGGTTTCTCTATCATTCACTCTAGGCATTTGAATTGTAGTTCCTAGGCAATGGGAACGAAGTGTCTAAAATATGGATTGGAGGAAAATGGAAGAATTTGGCCAATAGGATTGTTTGTCACTATTTGATAGTGTTAGAAAAAGGTGTGTTGTCTATCTTGCATAATGTTATAATGTAATATTTATTTATTATGTGATGCACCTAGGGGATCTAGGGATGCTTGCATCACATGGGTCTAGCATTTTTAGGGTCACTTTATGTGTTGTATGTCACATTGGTTTGAATATTTAATGTGGGGTTGCACATTGGGAAAAGTATTTAATATTGGGAAAACTTAGTACCAATATTAAATGAGGGGTCAATGGTTTTGTAAGTTCATGATATTAGTCACATGGTTTTATGTAATACCACTTGGTGGTTTTGTGGGAGCTTGTTTCTATAAAAACACACACATGGGTAGTTGTCTGAGGTTGGTTAGTTGGCTATTTTGGATAAGTGGTTGAGAGAATCTCTTGTTTGCATTTTGTAGGGGTTTAAGCATGACATGAGATGTGTGGTCATATGCTTGTTCACATGGAGGACTCTAAAGATGCATTGTAATGTTTATTGTTGAATACTACATGAGTGATGGATGTTTTTGAAGGTTGGGTTTTTCCCTCTTGAGGGTTTTCCTAGGGTATATCTTGTGTCATCTTTGATGGTATGTTTATTCTTTTGTATATGGATTATGAATAGTTGTTTGCATAAATTTCTCTATTTAGGTTATGTGGAAATTATTTTGGGTGGATGCATATTTCCTTTCATTTGGTATCAGAGTCATGGTTGTGGTTTGTATAACCCTTGTTGGAATAGATCTGGTGCATAGTTTGAATCCAACGCTTGCATGCAAATAATGAAGAAACTGCAAGATATAAGGGTTTTGTGCAGGTGTTTTTGCAGATTTGGGGTTGTAGATTTGTGGTTATTTTTTGCAGATCTAGGTTTATGAATCTTTTTTTGAAAAAAGGTTTTTTTATGGATGTTCATCATAAGAGTTTTGTAGGGGAAATGTTGCGGATGAACCCTTGGGACAAAACAAACCTCACCATTGGATTCAGGAGGTCCGAGAGACATGAAGATTGACATAAAATTTGGTGTATTTTGTTTATAGAAAAAATGCAAATTATTTTCCCTCTGCCTTATTATATCGTACGACCGTCATTTTGAAAAAAAAATAAAATTTAAATTTTGTAATTTTCTACAAAATAAACTCGTTAAAACCTGTTGCAAAGATTTTTTTATAAAAATCAAAGTTGAAAAAAAATTGTATTTGGGGAGGGAGAGGGGGGGTGTAGGGTTTGTAGACCCCATACTCCCCTGTCACGGTTGATAGTGCATGACCTGTCAGCCAGCGTCACCCACTGGTGGGTTGTCAACTCTGACCGGTAGTCTTGGTGAGTGGGCCCGACCACCCCCTCTAAGGGTTAATAAAATTTAATGCTACCCACATTTATTTTTATCCGCCTAATTTTTAATATTAAAAATCTCTGCCACTTTTTTTTATAATTGCAAAATTTAAACATATTTAAATTTGTGGTTGGGTCACCATTAGTGTGTCACCAACGCACCACCAACATTAGTGGCTCAACCCGAGGGCCATCCTTGCTAGCATCTTATACCAAAATTGTGCAATTTTTTTCTAGGCATGACTTTTGCTTAGGGTGTCCATTTCTTGACTTCCTATACTCATTGGAAAGGTGGTTCCATGCTCTACGTTGCGGTATCAATGGTTTTTCTAGATTTTGCTATTTTTATAGTGATTTTCTTGTTGGAAGTCAGATGTTCCCTTCAAGCTTGGAGAGGTCATAACTTGTGCATACAAAGTCATATTTTGGAGTCCTTATAGTTGACAAAAATCTTGTTTAGAGCACTACATAATGGATCGGGTTTGGAGATGTTTTGGCATGGTTTATTTGTTGTTATTTCCATCTGAGCAGTTATGGGCTCTTTTAACTATGCCAATTTTGTGAGCTTATGATTATTCGAATCTTGGTGATTTGATGTTGGAGTCATTGTATACTCACATATACATCTCTGATTCAACTCATTTGACATGGTTATCAGTATATTGTTGAGTTTGTATGTTGCATTTTTGCATCTATGAGCTGTGTAGTGTTATAGGTTGTCTACGCTTACAGGTTGCATTTATGACTTGGATGTGGGTTGTCTATGCCCATAGATGCTTTAGTGTGGTTATAGATTTAGATTTGTGGCTTGGTTTAGTCACTTGTTTTGTTGGTTTGGTTGTCATGTTGAGGAGAGATAGTATTACTATGTGTAGTCATGGTGTGGGACCTATGCAGTTGACTATGTGATGCAAACATGTGTGACACAATTGGATTAAGTTGTTGGTACATTTGGCGGTGATCATGGTGACATGGATGTTCCTTGTGCTTTAGGGACTTTGACGTGACATGATTGTTTATGCAAGTGCTTTGTTGGTGGTGCTGGATTGATTCTTGTTTTGGTTTGTGGTGGTGTATCTTCTTGGCTTGAGGATCATGGTTTTGGTTGATCTTCATTGAGGAGGTTGTTATCATGATGTCATGGATAGCTTGGTTACACGATTCAATGGGAACTTGTGACAGTGACGGTTTGGTGATGTTGTATCTTCTTGGTTTTGGAGATCGTGGTTTATACTCTTCTCTTTGGGAGGTCGGTGTTGAGTTCTTTGATTGCATTGGGGCCATGGAGAATCTTCATTTAGAGGATGGTTATCATGTTGCCATGGAGAGTTCGGTATCATGATTCAATGAGAACTTGTGGCGATGATGTGGATTCACCATTTGATGGTGGATGATCTTCTATATATTGAGGGTTCTTTGATATCTTTGGTTTCATTGGTAGGAGATTGGTATCTTCATGTGGTATGGAGATGTTGACATCTCGATTAGCCATGGAGGACTCTTTAGTCTTTGGTTGAGGTGTCATGATTTGAATTTTGACACATGATCCTTGTTTTGATAGGATGGTTATGCATTATGTCATGATGTACTCTTGATTACTAGTTTAAAGTGTTGGCATGATACATGTATATGATATGTTCTTTGGAGCATATGATCTTTTGAGGAGATGTGAGATCATGATATTATGATTGAGTTCCTAATTCACAATTGGGATTGACTTTGATCTTGGTTGGTTCTCTTGGTATTGGGTACTTTGATCATTTTTTTGGGAGCTTCATGATGGTGCTATGTTGAATTTGGAGTTTGGCATGGATTGATTAGTTATAGGTACTCATGGATACTTGGAGACATAGGTGAGGCTAGGAGATCTCTTGTGATTAGAGACAAGTGTTGAGATGGTTACTCATTGATGAGGTTTCAACGAGAAGTCTGAGGAGCCTACACCTTTGTTGGATGTGAGTTCAACATGGACCTATGAGGAGATTGTTCTTAGATGAGTCATGATAACTTGGATATCTTGGAGGAGCATTCTCATTCCCCACTCTTGGTCTACTTGGTAATTTATCATCTGAGAGGTATTGCCCATTATTACTTTCAGATGCATTATGTTTTATGCTTTATCTTCTCATACATATAGATCTTGAGCTATGGATAGTTCATTTAGGGGATGTTGGCATGTTTATCTCCTTATGCATTGTGAGATTATTCATTGATGTTGAGTTTAGGAGATGTTATTAAGCTTATTTCATTCATTGGGGATGGATTTGGTTTGATCTTCCTTTGGTTTGAGATGCATGCATCTTGGTTATGGTTAGATGTGGATAGTGCTATTCTCTTTGGGATTTTATGGAGGAGATCATAATTGACACAATTTGCATTTAGAGGTGTATGTAGGACATGCTACATGCTTATGATTTGTAGATTCTCTCTCTTTGGTCTTGGTTATCTTCCTAGATGTTTGGTTTTGCATGACATTGGTTTTGAGGTTTGGTTGGACATATGGTGATCACTAGGCTTGTGGTCATGTGTTGTCACTTGGTTTTTGGATGGCGACATGGATGTTTATTTATCTCTTTCCTTTTCTGATTATGGAGAACTTGGGAGAGCTATGGAGACTTGTGGTGAGAGATGTATTGCAACATATTGGTTTTGAGGTTTGGTTGGACATATGGTGATCACTAGGCTTGTGGTCATGTGTTGTCACTTGGTTTTTGGATGGCGACATGGATGTTTATTTATCTCTTTCCTTTTTTGATTATGGAGAACTTGGGAGAGCTATGGAGACTTGTGGTGAGAGATGTATTGCAACATATTGGTTTGCAGGATTTGCATACCTTTGTGGATGTTCCTTGGTACTGCATGATCTTGGTTACACTTTCTATGTGATGCTATTGGTGGATATTTGGATGCCTTGATCATTTTTAGATTTGACATTACCTATGCAGTGGGAGTCCCTGGATGTGTATGCTCATTATATGATAGGTTTGGCACTTGGAGCTTGTGATTGCATGCTATGGATTGTATTTGTTGATGGCATGATTCACTTGTTATGATTTGTATACTTTCGAGGTATGGATAGTTGGATGTGTTAGCATTTGTTGTGGGTGATATTTTCAGCTATGGTGATTATATCTTGACAACTACTGATACATACATGTTACATTTGGATTGAGTGTTTGTGTATTGGGCTATCGGTTGGAGGCAAAATTTATGCTTCATTGTGACAGATAGTGTGGCATCTCTTTGGATGGTTTCTTATCTTTGTGCATTGGCATGATGGAGGATGAGTGCATTCATGCTTGAGGTGGTGGTCACCTTGATTCTCGTTACAAGTATCTTGATGGAGCACATGAAGCACTTTGATTCTTTGATGGTATATGTGGCTATAGAGATTGTTCCCTTGTTCATGTTTGCGTTTATTGTTTACCCCTTATGCAATGTATACAACAAGTGGGAGAATGTTAGGAAAAGGTGTGTTGTCCACCTTGTATAATGTTATAATGTAATATTTATTTATTATGCAATACACCTAGGGGATCTAGGGATGCGTGCATCACATGGGTCTAGCATTCTTGGGGCCACTTTATGTGTTGTATGTAACATTGGTGTAAATATTTAATGTGGGGTTGCATATTGGGAAAAATATTTAACTTTGGGAAAACTTAGTACTAATATTAAATGAGGGGTTAATGGTTTTGTAAGCTCATGGTATTAGTCACATGGTTTTATGTAATACCACTTGATGGTTTTGTGGGAGCTTATTGTTATAAAAACAAACACATGGGTTGTTGTCTAAGGTTGGTTAGTTGGTTATTTTAGCTAAGGGGTTGAGATAATCTCTTGTTATCATTTTTTGAGGGTTGAAGCATGGCTCGGGATGTGTGGTTACATGCTTGTTCACGTGAAGTGCTTGTAGAGGGCTTGATGTTTCAAAGGTATTCATGGAGGACTCTGAAGATGTATTGTAATGTTTATTGTTGAATAATACACGAGTGATAGATGTTTTTGGAGGCTGGGTTTTTCCCTCTTGAGGGTTTTCCCAGGGTATATCTTGTGTCATTTTTGATGGTATGTTGTTTATTCTTTTGCATATGGATTTTGAATACTTGTTTGCATAAATTTATCTATTTGGGTTATGTGGAAATTATCTTGGGTGGATGCATATTTTCTTTCAGTAGGAGTTAGCTAACTTCATAAATTACAAAATGATCTTGGTGAAAGAGAGATAGCATTAGAAGGTGTTAAAGAATGTGTAGAAGATGAAGGGAGAGTTGGAGGGGTTATTTTTTGACACCATATTTTCTTTTGTTGTTGTTGTTGGCATTGGGGAAAGGTTTCTTGTATGTTTTATTGAATTTGTTACTAATTGATGTGGTGGTGGTTGATGAAGTAGGTTTGAGTTTGTCCATTTTGGTCTCATAGTTCTTAAGCATGAACGTAGATCGATGAATGTGTTGTACTTTTGGAACATTATTTTATTTAAGATAGAGGGAAAAATATTATCCATAAAAGCCCTCTATATATCTATTCAAGAGGTGGTAATTCATCTTAGCCAAAATGGATTAAATCTTTACAAAATCCCCTTTTTTCTTGGGAGACTTGTTTGCAATGAATTAGATCAATGAAGCTTATTTCAAGGTATATTTGAATTTGAAAATGGTTCATGAAGGCTTTTGTTATCATTTTGAATGCACACATGGAACCATGGGGCAAAGTGTTGAAATGCATTGTAAGCAACATAATTGAAATAATGAATACTATAGATTTTAATTTATTATGATGTATTTAAGCCAATAAATTATCAATGAAATAATGTACAATAAATATAAAAAATCAGCAAACTCAAGAATTATAAACCATTGCACCAGATATACATAGAGAAATCCTTGTGGACTCCACTATAAAGACACCCAAGCTTGTATTATTTTCAAAAGATGTACAATAATACAATTCTCTTATTCCTCTGGTAGTAGATCAATTGCATAAGAGTACCTACAAAACTATGTGATCGAATATTACATGCCTCTAATATATAGGAAAATTAAAAATAAGAAACCATCAAGTGGTATCCAAAATCATGAGTCATGGTAAAAAAAACCAACACCCTTATGGTCATGGTTGAGCATCCTAGAATGGTATATAAATCATGTAACACCTCTTACACACCCCTTATGCATCATAGATGCCATAGATTTGGTCTAACAATCAAATTGACCAACATTCTAATCCTAGGTGCTCCACGAGGGTATTGATTGCCTTGTCATAACACTAAACATGAAAGATCTTCTTACAACTTGTAAATATGATTGATTTTTTGTAATCTCCCTATTAAATGTCTTTTTACACAATATCCCAAGTATCTTAGAGAATAAATAAATAAATACCCTCTATCACATGGGCATCCAATTCAACCTCATTTCATGATGTTTTCAGAGTAGGTATGATTTTTTCATCTACATGATTAAATTGCAATTATAAAACTTAAGAATTGCAAGGTGAATGGCATACCCTGTCATAACATTCTATCACTTGATATTTACATTCCAAGACATAATAGAAATTAAAAAATAAATCAAGCTCTAGAAGAGGCAAGGTCCATGGCCTCTTTGCACCAACTATACTTTGTGCTCATTTGCTTGTTAAGGGAATTTGCAACATTAACCAAAATATCAACCTTTTGTATCATAACTATGTCACCCTCAACCATCTTGGGGACAAAGTGATATTAAACATCAATATGCTTCATATGAGCATGGTACATTGAGTTCTTCACCAAATAGATGATACTTTGACTCACATGTAACCTTAACCTATTTACATTTAAAGCTTATATGTGAATGTTGTATCCATGTACTCTAGTTTTGTAGTGGATGATGCAATGGGTTGCCATTCATTCATATAACTAATAGCTCCTCTAAACAAAGTGAACACATAATAGGTTGTGGCCCTTCTACTATCCAAATCACTAGCCTAATCTAAATCAACAAAGCACTATATATCTAACATCTTGCCCACAAAATCAATCCCATGATAACAAATATAATAATTAGAAGCCTCTAACAAATACATGAAATCCTTTTCAAGTAAGTCCAATGCTCTTTACTAAGGTTAAACATAAACCTATTAAGAACTCCTACTACTAGGGGAATATTTGTTCTTGTATATATTATAGTATACATTAAGCTTCTTATAACATTATCTTAATGAACATTTAACATATTCTCGAAATCATTAATTAAGTTAGGACACTAATCCAATGATAGCTTATTATGATAGGTAAAGGAATGTTTATTGGCTTACAGTCATGTATCACAAACCTATACAAAATAGCTTGAACATACTTATTCTACTTGAGCTATAACTTTTTGCTGACCTAATCCATGATGATCTCCATAGCTAGAATATACTTCACAACGTCTAAATATTTCGTGTCAAAGGCACTAGATAATTGAGGTTTGAGCTCTTTAATCATTTACTTACTATTTCCAATGAACAGTAATCAACATACAAGACAATGATTAGTAACTTCATAAATTAATTTAAAATAAACACAATGATCACATTCACTTTTAACTAATCCAAGATCCAACATTAAAAGCATCAAACTTCTAATACACATAAACAATTGAAACATAGAAAAATAGGGTTTCTCCAAAATGAGAATGGGTAATGCACCTATCGTCCTTATTTCATTTGGAAAAAGAGATCTCCTAGGGTAAGATTGACTTTCAACCCTTAGATGATTCAACCTTAATGGAGATCTTGTTGTTTTCCTTATGATTGAGGACAGGGTAAATCGGCCTAAAATGCACTTTTGGGAGATAAATGATTTTTTTTAAATGAATCCAATTATGCAACATAAGATTTGAATCATCAACTTAAAACTTTAATCTATCAGAATCCATAAACTTCTGGCAGATTTGAGAAGCTTAGGATTTTATGTACCTAACACCAAAAGTCTCTATTGAGTGTCCTCCTTGGACAAATTTGCCCTAAGGTGAATGAGTCTTTGTAGGGTTTTTTTCTCAACTTTCAAGGTCCTCTGGAGGTGGATCTAAGCTTTGTTTGCCCCAAGTTTCATTTTCGAAAAGTTGGAAATAAATTCGGGATCCGAGTTTTTGTATCTTGATGACAATGCTGACAACTTTTCCCTTTTGATCAATCTCCGATCCTTCTTCACCTGCAAATCTACAAACATAAAGAGGAGAAAAATGTTTGTTTTTGGTGAATAGGGGTTTGCCTTGGTCAAATCCCGTTTTGGTAATAAACCCTTGAAATGAAATGAAACATGAATGGAAGGAATGATGAATGAACAATGCTATGTTGCAACACACCAAACCCTTGAATGAATATCCTTAGAGGACTGAAGTCTAACACATCTCTCTAAGGTCTTGATCTTGCATGAAATGACTTGATTGGATGTTGATCTTGATGTTTGAATGCTTGAAACCTACATCACACTATTAGCTCCAAAAACATAAATAGATGTAAATAACTTTGACATGATGATCTTGATCTTGATTGTTGTTGTAGATGACTAATAAATCCGCTCTTCAATTATCTTGACAATAATGTTTTCTCATATGAAAGTTTCCCTCTTGCTAGATGTTTTGAATTGATTAAAAAACTTTATTTATAGATGGTTTTCTAATTTCCCGACAATTAAAATTCAAAAGCCGAAAATTGCAACTTGAATTTGAATCATAAAAATGTTGCCAAAAACATATTAAAAATTGGGGTCCTAAACTTAAGGGGGACCCATTTTCCAAATCCAGGACACTCCAATTCAAAGGCAATGTAATTAATGTTTCCAATTGTTTAATACAAGTTTCCCTTTCATAAAATGAGATTAATTAGGCTTTTGAATGCATAATTGGGTCAATTAGAGGCTTAATTAAGTCCAATTAATTAAGGGACCCAAACATAGTGTGAAAATGTAAAGGTGTACATTTTTCTACACTACAACTAGGACCACTTAAGGCCATACAATGACCATTTCAACCTAGAATCCAAGTTCTTCCCTTTTATTGCAAAACATCAAATTGTTTCATATAAATTTCTTCCTCAAGATCCCCCATGCAAGAAAGTAGTTTTAACATGGACATCCACTGTAGTTCTAGATCATAAAAAGAAACAATAAAAGGGAGGAATCTAATATATTTTTTTGTAGTAAGAGAGAATTTCATTGAAACCCTTGAGTACCCTTTTGCCAAAGTCTTGCTTTGTACCTTTCCAATTGTCCATATGCTCTAAATTTTTTTTTCAAGACCCACTTGCAACGAATGTGTTTACTTTCATTGGCAAGCTCAACTAGATCCCAAGTCTTGAATTTGTATGAGGCCATCATCCTATCTTACATGGTCTCCATCCAAGACTAATGCTCCTTTCAAGAAGGAGCTTCTTTCACAAATCTAGGTTCATCGTCAATACAAGATAAATCACATATAATGGAAATCTAGTGGGATATATCTAATCAACTAGTTTGTTTTTCCATGTGGGTTACAAGAGGGTATAGTAAGAGGTTCATGTTCCTCCTCCAATCTCTTTCAATTTGAACGTTCTTCCTCCTCTGCATCCTCATGTCCAACTCATTGTCATTCCACTTGTTGCATGTTTTTTGCATCTTAGTTTTGATTTTAAAATGCATAGTTTTCTTTTCATTCTCTCTTAGTTGTATTTAATCAAACTTAAAAATCCCCCAAAAGTTAAATCTTTGGAATATGCTATATTCAAGGTTAGAGGATTCCAAAGTTTATAATACTCAACATTTTATTATAACCAATGAAAATACATTTGTTAGCTTTGAAATCCAACTTAAGACTAGTTTTCTTTAGGCATGTGAACTAAATTCTCATAGCTGAATACTCTAGTATGTGAAACAGATGGTTTCTTACCTATTCACACTTCATATTGTGTTTTATCAACTAAAATAAAGCATGGTGATGTATTACTCAAATAACAAGTACTTATAATATCAACTGAAAAGGTTTGATCGAATTGAGCACTACTTAACATGCTTTTGGTTTTGTTTATTAATGTCTTATTTATCCTTTTTGCGATGTCATTTTGTTGTTATGTGTATGAAATTGTTTTTTGCCTTACAATACTTGCATATCTACAAAATTCATCAAATTCTTTAGAAAATAAGGCAACTTTAAAATATTTAAACTTGTTAAAAACTTTAGTTTTATGCCTTAAAAAATAAACCAAGTATAACGTGAGTAGCCATCGATAAAAAAACATAATAGCAATATTTTCCAATAGAATCAACATTCACAAGACCAATACATCACTATGAATTACTTCCATTAATCATTTTTCTCTAGAGCTACCAGAGTTAAACGTTATTTTGATTTGTTTACCAAACACAATGCTCACAAAAATAAAATTTGCAAAATAACTAGACAAATCATCAATCATATTTTTATTAACAAGGGTCTTAGTCCCTTTTTACCAATGTGTCTCATCCTTGAGTCTAAGTTTTCAATCATAGGCAAAGTTAGCACATAAATACAACAAGAATAAGTGAAGTCCCACATCATAATCTTTGAGTTGTCACCAAATTCTCTCTCTCCAACCTACAACCACTCCTATCAAATATGGCATGCACTCCAACATCATTCATTATAGAAATTGAAAGTAAATTTGATGCTAATCTTAGAATGTGCAACACATCTATGAGAGATCTAATTTCTCCTTCACTAAACACAAATTTTACCTTCACTTTGCCAATAATCTAATGTGATATATTGTTGTCAAGAAAACCCCACCACCATCATATGCTTTGTACAAAGAGAAACACTCCTTGTGAGAAGTCATGTGAATCAAGACACTTGAATCAACAAGCCATGAGTCAATCATTGTTAGCAATGTCAACATAAATCATTTGCAAGAAAAAACTCCACCCCAAATAGATCCAATCTTGTATTAATTTAAAAGATGAAGTGCAATAATATAATGCACTTTCCTCTTTGCTAGTAGGTTGGCTACATAATAGTACCTGCAAAGAATCATGCAACTCACTATCCCATGCCTCTAATATATAGGAAAATTAGAAATAAGAAACCATCTAGTGGTATTTAAAACTATGAGCCATGACAAAGATCCAACACCCCTATGGTCATGGCAAGCATCTTATAATAGTATGTAACTCTTCTTACACCTCTTACACACCCCTCATGCATCATAGATATCATAGATTTGGTCATAACAATAAAATTGACCAAGATCCCAATCCTAGGTGCTCCATGAGGGCATTGATTGTCTTATCATAGCATCAAATATAAAAGATCTTACAACTTATAATCTTAACATGTTCTTTGTAACCACCCAATTAAATGCTTTATAATACAATATCCCAAATATGCTAGAGAAAAAATGAACAAGAAATAAATCCCTTCACTCACACAAGCATCGGACTTGGTCCCATTGCATGATGCTTGGAGACTAGACACTATGGATTGTCTACATAATTAAATCACAATGACAAGACTTGGGAATTACAAGATGCATGACACACCTAGTCCCAACAAAGAGAGTAAAACCACTCAAGAGCATGCTCCTTGAGCGATCTTGGGAAGTGTTTTCATAGAATGTAATTGTTGTACACATAATTAAGGCAAAATATATATAAATTTGCATCGGGTGAAGTAGGATTGACTTTGCCATCATAAACAGGGAGGCAAGGAGTTTTGGATTTTGGTAGGAAAAGATGAGCAAGTGTGTCATGGGAGAGGGAATTGTGATGAAGGTCCATTGTGATTTCTATAAAGTTTGTGGGTATAGTATTTAGTTTTTGTTTTAATATTAATTGATACAAAACATGGAACATTGTATGTTTGTTAGGGGAAGCTAAAGGTGGGGATTGCAAGCTAGTATAAGAAGGTTGAGGGAATAGGGTGGAGAGGGAATGTGGGGTATGTGAGGTGTGTAAAGGGTAGAGAAAGGAGGGGATGGAGGCATAACAATGGTAATAGATAGGATGTGCTTTTTGTCATTAGTACATGTGTGTAGGTGGGGATGTGTACTGTTGGAAAGGGGGTGGTGAATGTATGGAAGAAGCAAGATGGGAGATGGATATATTGGGGGTTGGCATATAAGAGGATGGTATGGTTGGGAAAACAAAAGGTGGGATATAAGTTTGTAGTAGGGATTGAAGGGTAGTGGAAGGAACACTAAAAGGTATGTTATCTATAAAAGATGTGGTGAGAATGATGGGAGATGTGAACTTAAATGTATAGGTTTCTATAAGTTAGAAAATGTTAGAGGAGAGAGCACGTGAATGAACTATGTGCCCAATGTTTGCAAGACTTCCAACCCAGTTGGAATAGTGAGGAGGTTACAAGGAATCTATGAGATCAACAAGAATGGGAAGTATATTAGGGTTTAAAGAATTCTTAACTTCTTGTAACCAATCATCATTTTATTTTAGAGGTATAGTTGGGCCTACTAGTCAAAGTTATCTATTGCAAGGAAGAAATGCATGGTTTAATTGGCAAAGGTAAAGAGGAAGAGGATCAACCATTGATGATTTATGTGAGGGCTTCCATAAGTTATAGGCCTAGTAGAGTAGGATTTCACTCTTTTAAAAGAATAAATAAGTGGCATCAACTAAGCTAACTATTGAAATCCAGAAAAAGAAGCAAGACACATAAGACTGCAAACAATAGCTATTCTAATTTATGCAAATTAGTAATTTAACAAACATGCATAATAAAAGTGCCTTAGATGATTATTTATTCTTTTGTTTTTTTGTGTTTTTATAACAAAATAAAACTAAATGCAAATAAGGAAATTGTACGATTAAGGATTGAGGATTCACCAATGAAATAACCTAAAAATACATTATTTTTAAAAGAAAAATGATGGGTGTTAGATTATTGATTAAACTATTCCAATATTAAATGTTTTCAACATGCAAGCACCTACCAACACAGCTAGGTTTGATATATGGTTGTGATGCATGCATTCAAACAATAAGAGTATGATTCCACTAGGCTAGAAAACTCAAAATAGAAAATGAATGGATACAAATGCACTTGGAAAGATTGGGAACCACTAGATTCAAGATGAGGGTTGTCTAAAGAGGTTATAGACTAAATGTCATCAAATTTAGAGCTTATAACTTCACAACAAGGGCTAGGAAAATTCCTACCAATAGAAGTCCCTTAGGTCATATGACCACCAAAATTTCTAGGTATGTGCAAATTCAACTTCTTATCATATTTCAATATGGACACCTACCATAATAGTGAGTAGGTAGTGGAGTAAAATGATAAAATATATGAAAAATTGATAGATACATTATGAGGGGTAAAACATGAACTAGAAAAAATATACTTGGATTCAAAATTGAGAACTACTCAAATTGGAATTAGGTCATTATGAGCTTGCAAACTAATTTTTATGTATTTTTGAGCCCAAATGCCACTACAAGTAAGTGGTGTCCCCAACCCTAAGGAAAAATCTTGTCTTACACCCAACCTGAAGAAGAAGTCCACGTCCTATGCTTAGGTTGGAAAAGAAGTTTGAGCCCAATCTAGAAGAGAATTCTAATACCTTTGTTTGAATTTAAACTTCACATGGAGCTTCTACTTCTTCTAAGTTCTTTGAATTGGAACCAAGTCTAGTGCTTCACAAATATCTCTCAAATCAACCTATAAACACAAAATATTAAAGGGAACACTTGAAAAATAGAGGGTTGAGGGGGAAGTTTCCTCAGTCAATCCTTGTGGGTATTCAAATAGGAGTTCACATGGCATGAATAAAATCATTGTAGTTTGTGTATACCAAGAAAACACACTTCATTCTAAGCATAAACAACTGAATAATAGAGCTTTTGATGACACGGGTGCAAGAAAGACTAACCAAGTGGTACTTGGTAGATGAAAGAAAGTGGCTAAATAGAAATACAAATTCACAAAAGTGTAAGGTATAGATAGGTATTTGAGATAGGGAGCCAACACAATTGATTTGGAATGAAAATGAAAAATTGCGCAAAATTTTACGAAGAAAATGCTAACACTAGATTTTGAAAGCTTACAATTGTGAAGGATGGAAGACCAAGACAAAAAAATGAAGACCTACAAATATAAAACCAATTTTAGACACAATTATATTGATATGGAGATTAATATGACTAATATGCAAACAAAAACACAAAACTAGGAGGTCCTAGCATTACAATGGAGGTAGATGGAGATGGGTAAAGGAAATGATGGTGAAATAGCTATGAGATGTCATAAATGGATGAGGAGTCTTGATGGATGACCTGCAAGGAATAGTATGCAAATTAGACAACAATATGATGAAAATCAAACTATTGAAATGCAAGACCTAAGCAAGCTATTGAAAAAACATGGAACTTGTATACCTTTGTTGATTATCTTGGCTCTAGGGATTGCTAGGAGGCTCATAAAAACTTCTTTATTAACTTGATGGAAAGCTAACACTTGGGAGAAATATTTTGATCATTAACATGCACTCTCTTTTGAAAACTATGGCTCAAACATTACTCTTAAAATGAAATATAGTTGTTGCAATGTAAGAAATGAGATTGGGAGGCATATTTCACAATTTCTTGGAGGGAACTCTAGCTAGAAACTTAGTTTTCCCTAGTTGGCCTTATTGGAGGAATCTTTGGAGAAAATTTGAAGTTAATTGGAAGATGAGGAGGTTGCCTCTTAGCTATGCCTAACCTTAAGGCAAAGTCCCTAGGCCCAAAGTGCCGCAACTTTCTAGGACTAGTAGAGAGGGTTTGCCACCCAAGGATGGTGGTTCCCAATCATGAAGAGATTTGCAAAGTAAGATTCTAGGAGTTCAAAGGTGGTTGTTGCACAAAGTTTAAGACATAAGATCTCATCAAATAGTTTGACTAAAGGAAATAAAAGTGCAATGAGGTAAAGAGGGTGAGGTCATGGAAGGGGGGTCAACACTTAGGACCAAAAGCCCAAAGTCAACAAACAATAAATCACAAAATCAAACACATGAAAGGGATCAAGGGTACATGCCTAGGGATGATGATAAAGGAAGATTGAAAAAGGAATCAAAATATACACACCACATGATAATTAAAATGAGTACACAATATGACAAAGGAAATTGTAAATCTTAGAAGAATATATATATATATATATATATATAGTTGAGCAATGGCATGGGAAGATGAGCTCAACTTCACACAAAATTATATCATTTGCTGATGTATACTTATGCAAAACATTCTCTAAAATAATAAAATGGAAGTTGACATGAATATGTAAATTTCACCATTGCAATAGAACATATTCTTAATAAACTTTGTATTCATTTGAAAAAGCTTCAAGTGTATTCCATAGAGCTTGAAGTGTATGAAACACTCTCAATATTTACATTTATTTTACTTTGCTATAAGTACCTATTGACTTCACAAGCTCCAATTTTATTCCTTGGTAATGTAATTAGACAATCCATCTTACATCAATGGAACTTATGAGACAAACCCACTCATAACCAAACTTGATACTCTAAACATGCTATATTTACAACATTTTTACCTATGTTTATATCAAAAGCCCAATTGACACCTCATTTTAATGTCTAGTTTCTTTGTGTTTCACACCTAGTTTGTGCATTTGATCTCATTCACCCATTATTGATAAGTAATATAAGAATCCTTCAATTAGGCCCCCTATGTTATCTATTGCCTAAGGTACTCAATCAATGTGTTTTTTGTCCAAAATCCCTTAGTAAAATTGTTTGGGAGATATTTTATGGTCAATGTGCAACGGTATGGCCTTTGTCCTTGTGAATTCAAGTCCTTTTTGATTTTTTGGACTTTTTGGGGCTCTTAGGGACATTTGCACTTGGTCCTTGGTTCCTTAGTTTTCGTAGTCCCTTGATTTCTCAAAAATCTGCAAAGTATATTTTAAAAGCTCTTAAGTAAATTGTTGGGGGGTCATTTAATATAATTCATGGTCAAGATTCATCATAGTGGAGTTGACTTGGGTGTTGGCAAAATTTGAGTTTGAATGTGTGTTTTGTGTCTTCTTTGCCCGATTTTGGACTTTCAGAGGCACTTCACAACTTTGCACCAAGTGTTGAGGTGCAAAGTTCCTCCAAAAATTTGAACCTTGACCTCCTTGATTCCTTTCCTAGAGTTCCTCGATCTCTTGAAACTCCAATGCCTTGGTGCTTTCTCGTCTCGTTTCCTCGTTCCCTTTTCCTTCTTGGGCTTGAAGCCCCAATATCTCCCTTGACATCCCTATTCTCCCTAGCCCCTAATATTCAGGGTTTTGGGGACCTTTATAATTTGTGCAATGTCCATCTCCCCTTTAGACTTCAAGCTTTTGAGGGAACTCCTAACCCTCACAATTCATCTCCTATCCCATGGTTCTCCCAATGTCTCAGATCTTGATTTCGTCACACATCCTCAAGCTCCTACTTTTAGAGCCATGAAATTTTGAGGATGTTATGCATGTTTGCAATTTTCTTTGTGTTCATTACTCCCCTGAACTTCTTGAGACCATCCTATTCCCCCAGTTCTAGAGTTCAAAGTTCCCTTGGAAATTTGGAACCCCAAGACCTCAAAATTTTGATTCCTCAATCCCTTTTGAACCCTTAACCTTGAAGTCCTAATTTGCTCCCGAGGCCCAAACATTTGGGGGTTTCATGCACTTCTGCACTTCCATACCTATTCCTTAGTCCCTCTTAAACTCCAAACTCCAGAAGGTTTCTGGACTTTTAGGAGTTCCTTGCATTTTTGCACCTTGTTCCATTACCCCTTTTCCCTCTATTTTCTCGGCTATCGCCTTTCCATCTTGCATTCGTCCTCCCTAAGACTTCAAACTTCGCTTGCACATTGGCACATGTTTGTGGGTTCCATAAATGCCCAAAGCTTTGTAGTGTTGTTGGATTGGTTAGAAAACCTTGACTTTGTGTGCACTATCCCACTTACTCTCTACCACTTTAGACTCTCTAGCTACCAATATGAATGCCATGTGATGCCCTAAGGTTTCTCGATAGTTTTCAAGGGCTTTTCTCCATGCCCTAGCCAAACTGTAAGCTCCATTAATGTGATGGGAAATTTGCAAATCTGGATAGTTTTCCTCTATGGACTTTGTGATATTTTGGACATGTTTTCATGCAATCTCATGTGCAAATCACAAACAAAGGATGCACAAATGGTATGGGCATCATTGAAGGTTCTCACAAATTTTAGACTATTGAAATTTCTTGCATATCTGCATTTCAAGATTTTGGGCATACTTTGCACTTTGGTCGTTTGGTTTGACTTGCCAAACAGATAGAAAAGCCCAAAATTTTGTTGTTAAAGGGGTTGGTGGAAGAAGCAAAAAATTAGGAGCTTAACAAAGGAAGAAGTTTGTATAGTAGAATCCTAGGGTTCTTAGCTTCTAACATTAGGCAAAAGTTTTCTAGAACTGTAATGATTTGGATTCATTCCATAATATGTAATGAATACTTGTGATCTTTGAAGAACAAATTTAATGAGCAAATTCTGCTTTGTTTGAGTATCAATTGGTCTTATATGCATTTCTAGATGTATTGCTAATTAGTTGGTCAATTGGATGATCGTAAAATCCTTGCAAAATTTATGTAAGGTATTTTTTCAAGATAAATAAGGAAATTTATAAGTTTATTCTTGGATTACTAAGTTAGACTCCTATTCTATTTTGCAATTTCATTTATCTTTTCATATGTATCTACACTTGTGTATGCATTTAAAAAATAATCTCCTTTTGTGATATCTTCATTAAGGTATTCCCATGTGCTTTTAGTCATTGCATGTTTTGTGTGAATATGTAACTTTGTTGCCTACTTGGATATAGGCACCTTCTGCCAAAGGGTCCACCTCCCACATCATCCCGACACATCTAAGATATTAAATTTAAGCATCTTTTCAATTTGTGTGTTAATCTCTTGTAAGTCATATTCTTCTCAGCACCTTAGGGAAATGCCCCTTGGTTTAGCATAGCTAGAGGTTGACAAAGATTTAACCACCTCAAGAAATGGTTGTTTGTTAACTAACTTTTGTTAACTAACTTGTCATAGGTTTGTGATTTTCTTCCTAAGTTTTACACCCATAGCACTTGGGAAAAGATTGAACCTTAGGGATTTGGGCTTGGGTGCACCAACAAGCCCAAAACAAGGTGTTTGGTCAAACACATTCTTTTAAAATTATTGTAACCTTGATGTTCTACTTGTCGACGCTATAATAGAATGTACACTTCCTAGCATTCTTGGATATACTTTCACCCACACCTAAAATGTGTGCAAGTTGAATGATTATATTCACTCTAAACATCTCCAAGAGGAATTACTTGCAAACCTTGTAATTTTAGGAAGTAACATGTACATTTTCACAAATCAGCACCTGCAAAGCTTTGTAGTCATCCAATCAAAATAAAAACCTAAAAAAACAAACCCAAATGATCGACAAATCTCGAACTTTGTCATTGAGTGAACATGTTCTTTGTGAATACAAGATTGACATAAAGCATAATGCCAGATACAAGCGTATTTATACGATGCTCATGATCAGATGGATGATCAATGGTATTGTTGTCATGTTAGTACCTGTTGATGGTGTTTTTATGCACTTCTCAACACAGGTAATGCATAGGTGCATCACCTCTCTTGAAAGACAATCTTCCACAATCAAATTGCAAAACACTATCCCAAGGTCTCTCGGATGTCAAGTCTTGACAATGCTTGGAATAAATCAGTTTTTTGATGTGATTTTGCTGGAATCACAAGACGGTCTTACTTGGTCAAAGTTGTAGGAGAATTGGGTCGATGAATGGAGTTTTGTGGATATGGAATTACTGTACCTTGCTGCAGGTTCAGGCAGCAGTCCTGGACTCCATTGTTTCGTCAGATTTGGCTTTACAATGTGGAATGAACCTTAGCACAAGTTGTTTCTAAAAAAAAGGAAAAAGGCAAGGAAGAAGGATGGTTCTTGGACCTGCAACTACTGATGATCATGGAAGTCCCTACTGTGGACAGTTTCCTTAAACAAAATTTCACTTAATCTGAATTCTCACAATATCATGAAATCTATGCTATCTTCTAAGGACTGCAGATATTCATCATTCATTCGCCATAGAAATGTGAATAAAGATAAAGTTTAATGAGCAACAATGAAATTAAAGTCCAGGCTAACTTTACACAGTCATCTACTAGCAGCAAATGACCAAAAGTATGGACAAGGAAAGCATACACACAACAACAATCTTCACAACCAAAGACATCATATTAAATCTACCAAAGCTAACTTAGGAAACTAAAGCAACAAAGTAACTTGAAGCAAAGTTTTAACTAAAGGGAGAAGAATCATGAAACATGTGGAGAACCTAGAAATACACCAGAAAATGACTATATTTTCTATTATTATTTTTGCAGCATGCCTTTACAACAACTCAACTCTCCTAAAATGAGAGGAGAGCCCTATTTATATTTTTCAAAAAGCAAAATGAGTGGCCAAGATTCGATTCTACTGTGTGGCCAAGATTCACTTTACATTAGGGTTTCACCTACCCCCAAATATATTTCATTTATAAGAATTTTTTTGTCTTTTCCCTATTTTGTCATCTAGTGACAACACTGTAGCAATTTCGTCTTTTAGCAATTTTCCCTTTATTGTAGTTGTTCTTTAAGGAATTCTTCATCGATGACTGGATTGCCTTTGCACTTCTTCAACGTGGCATACTCCATAAAGCTCAAGATTAGTGGCTGGAACTTGTCCAACTCCATGATGTCGGATCGCAAAATCTGATAGCTCAATTCTTGGGAATTGCTGACGAGCTTTTTCCAGTCATCGTCATATTTAGCAGCATTATCTTTGAAGAGTTCCGACTGTGCGAAGGCTCAGGCCATGAAACTCATGAAGTCAGTGGTGACCTCAGCTGACATCCCATCTTCCATGATCTTTAAGAAGTGGGGCTTTATACTCTCAGGATTGATCTCGATCGCAGGCAACTCGTACCTCATCATCAGTTTGAGGTACCGAGAGCACTCATCCCTGGTTTCCCTGGCCCATTCGATATCTGGTGCTATACGCTCCAGGATCTGCTCTAGCCTCCTCTTCCAGTGATCGAAATCTCGCTTCCACGTATCCACTAGCCAATGATCATCATCCTTGAGGGCAAGGTCCTTCTCCCAGACCTCGCTTGGCAACGCGAGTATGGCCTCAATCTTTGGGTAGGCTACTCCGTATTTCCTTGGGAACTCCTCACAGATCCACCTTGTGCCTTAAGGGTTCTTTGTACTTCTAAGAACTTACTCGTTGTCTGGACAACCAAGTTGATACCTGTGTTCCCCATGTCCAAGACCTGCCAGAACCAGTTTTTCGTAGTCTTGTCTAGGTTCCTTCTCTTTTCTAATTTATTGATCTGTTCTTGGGATATTAACTGAGGCGGGGCAGATGACGTCGTGGGTTGCTCTTCCGGGGACGACCATTACTGAATATAGGTCGTCAGATTGACCACTTGTGCTTTGAGTTTTTCCTTAGAGATCTTATCCTGTTGGATAAGATGCACCACTGTGGCGACTGATTCTTGGAGGTGATCAACCTTTTGCTCCCTTGTGGCCACTCCCAAATCGATGGTGGAAACGTTATAAATTATACTTTGTTCTCCAACCATCGATGTTGCTATCTGTACTGCCCTAGATCCTGAGGCATCCATGGCCACCTTCGATCTGATCTTTGATTTTTTCTCCTTCTTAGTGCTTATTCGTGTTTTGGCCAGTATGGCTTCCAACCTTGCCTTAGGATCCTTTGCGGTGGGAGTCTTTTTCTTTAGCTACCTCTGTAGCCAATCGGGTACTTGGGGCTCCTCCCTAGGTGGTTCACTTCGACTCTCATTGTCCCCTTTCTCAAGTTCAACGACTTTGATGACAAGAGCCTTCTCTTCAGTCCACGCATCTTTTTTCTCCTCATCAGAGTCTTGTTGAAGGGTTTAGTGGGGGAATCGGTGTGCAACTGCTCCTTGGGTGGATCTTCTCTTTCAACATCCCCCTCTTCTTCGTTTTGATTATATTCATGCTCTTCGGGGTTCTCCCCTTGCTCGTCTTCGTGGAGGGATGCTTCCTTGTCGTGCTTTAGGGTCTGGTCATGCCCCTCAGTTGGAGACTTGTCGCCCTCAGTCTTTGGAGCAGCAATTTCCTCTTCTCGTGCAAGCTGGTCCTCAACTTCCTTATCTTCAATCTCCTTGAGTTGCTTGCCCCATTTTGCATTGAGCTCGGGGTCGTTTGATTCTCTAATAAATTCAGCATCCATCTCCTCCCTGCTATCGCTAGAGGATTCGTAAGCTACCTCGTCTATTTCTTGGCGTTCGAACAGTGGATGCTCGTGGTAGACAAATTCTTCGTCTTCCAGTGCCTTTGCAACCTCTAGCTACTGTTGCTCAAGCTCATCTGATATTTGCATTGTTGCCTCCATCTTCGGTGGTTCGGTAGAGGGAAGGGGAGCTGGAGCATGG
The DNA here is from genome assembly GCA_007115665.2 of Sequoiadendron giganteum. Taxonomy (NCBI): domain Eukaryota; kingdom Viridiplantae; phylum Streptophyta; class Pinopsida; order Cupressales; family Cupressaceae; genus Sequoiadendron; species Sequoiadendron giganteum. Next base: position 82,475,593 of record CM021110.1, on the reverse strand, counting down.
GCCATAGCCTAAGCTATTGCAGCTTGAACCATTGGGTTAGTGAGCATCTCCGAGAGCTCGGATGGCACGTTTTGCATGTATTTCACAAAAGACTTTGGGAGACTAAGGGCAGGCATCATAGCAACGAAAACAAAGGGTAAGGAAGGAGACATAAAAGAAGAGGAGACTGGCGAGGTCATGGCAGATGATGAATCCACTTGAATAATCTGCATGATTGGAGAGGTGGAAGCAAGGTGGACAAAGATGTCCACCGTAGGCGGGGAGGAAGCGGAAACTGCGAGTGAAGCATGTGAGGCGGGGGCAGCAGTAGTAGCAATAGTGATTGTAGTAGGCGGAGATCTTGGCGAGTTAGATCCTTCTCCTCTGATCCCAAGGGGCAGACCTTTGGGCATCACAGTCGTCTTCGTTCCCCCAGTTGTTTTTCTCTTCTTCTTGGAAGGCTCGGGCTCAGAAGCCTTGTGGGCATAGACCTTTGGTTTGGGCAGTTGTTCACTGACCTCTTTTCTCTTCTTGTTCTTGACTGACGGTGGTGTATTGGATGCTTCCCAAGTTGCAGCGGTAGCTGCCCCTCCATTGGAGCCACTTGGTTCACTTTCCAGTCCCTTGAATGTCAAGGCAACTCCTTGCTATTTTAATCGGGCCACCTATTGGTCGACCCATGCTCTTGTTCGGATCTCGATGGGCCTAGTGAGTATGTCGATGTCATCAAGTTCTCGCTCATCCCAATCAATTGCAAGCAGCGGTAGATTAGTGACGACATTATACCTTGGATCGATCACCGTATCCTCATCTTCTTTGAGCTGGTTAGGAACTAGGCACAAGTTGATTCTATGCACGTAGATGGCAGTCATGCGCATGTAATGCCACAGCCGCACCTCAAGATCATCCTTACAATTGGCCCAAAAATATTCGACATTGTGGAGGTGGGCATACTCCCGTCCTAGTGCTTTCCTGATGTGCCCATATGGATCCATTCGAGGTCAGGCTGTATATTGCCAGAAGTGATACTCGACCAACTCCCTTTCTGACTACCCCGCACACTAGGAGGTATGAATCTTGTACATACCTTGGCCGAGCCCAATGGGGTAGGGTGTGCCTGCCAGATGCTTGTTGCTCAAGATGTTATGAATGTGCTTCAGTTGCCAAGTCAGCTCCAATAATATAATCCGGTCATTAGGGTACCGAGGCAACTTGTTTGGTTTTTTTGTGAATCTCTGGGCGTGGATGTATGTGAACTTCGAAAATTGAATGTAAAGGAAGGCATATTGCCTGAGGAGGGCTCTGGCACTATGTGAAACTCTTCTCTGGAAGTTGCTTCCTAGGGATCGAATGATGTGGGCGATGAACACATCGTTCACCCGGCAACAATCTTTCTTTAAATTTCGGAATTGCAGTTGAGGGTACTTATCATATGGCTTGGGCTCTACCCCTGACGCCTCATTGAGTACCGTAGTCAATCCCTGATAGTGTCGCCAGTCCGCAAAGGAGTACACCAAGTAGGAAGTCATGAAGAACTTGGAGGTCTTCTTTACGGTCATAAATTGTTTGTGGAAGCGGTCACTGATTATCTCTCCCCAATAGAAAGTGGTGTTGTCATCGCAAATAATCTACTCAACAAAATAGAACATCCATTCTTGGAAGAAGGCCGTAGCAGAAAGGCTCATTACTCGGCTCAACAAAGTTACGAGGTCATGGTAACTCTCGAAGAAATCGCTGTGATAAAGCTCTTGAGGGAGCTTACCAACACTACCTCGCTTATCTTGCACTTCAACGGATCCTACTCCCATAGTTCTTTGCATTCCTCCATGGTGGGGGTCTCCATGCTCTTGAAGGTAGGAATGTGGAAAGTTGCTGTTATACCCGATGGGGACATGTCTGCAAGGATATTTCCGTCCCGGTCCACTATAGTTCGGGTCTCAGGTTGGTATGCCTCAACGCATGCCATTACCAATTTCGGGGCCACCAAGGCCGGCGGGAAGCCTGCAACTTTGTCAATTCCGATGCTCCTTATCAATCTTACATTCTCTGTCTTGGGATTCACCCTGACCCTCTGTATAAATTCGTCAACATCGACCTGACCGATGTTGGTATCAGTTACATCTCTCTAGAGAGCGACGATTCTGGATTGTATGGGGACCCCTTGAAACTTGTACTTAATTAGGTCCTTATCCTCCCTGCCTCGAGGTGTCTTGGCTATTCCTTTCCCCTTCTCCTTGGAGACACCATAAGTTTTTGTGCCGGATTCCATAAATCCTACACAAAAGACGTGAATTAGTAACAATAAACATGAAACAGTGGTCCCAGACAAACCCCTACACATCAAAGTTAGCCCTGCAATCATCATTCATATCCAATAATCACATAACATTTGATACTTCATTGTTTAGAAAACAAGGCAGACAAACCGTGTTCCCAGGGCCGAAATTCCCTTGGCAGAATGTCGTTTGGAAGGGCAAATTAGGCATGAAACTCCCATAGGTGTTTCCCAATGTTGGATTTGGTCAAATAAAGGTTGGTGTGAAGGAAGATTTGATTTTAGCAAATGGGTCGAAACCCATTTTTGATTTGGAGGTCATTTGATCCTTCATTTGGGAGTTCGGGAATCAGATGCAGGACAACCGTTGGAAATAGCGCAGGGGGAGCAGAACTCCGGGTGGCAGAATTCGGGTCTCAAATTGCTGTCGTCGGAATGCGGCTACGGGTTAGTTGTCTGGAACGACGAAATGGATGCAGCAATCCGGGTGCGGAATTCCGGAGGGCAATATTCAGAGACAGTTTAAGGATTCGAGAAGCTAGGCGGTGAATAGCGGGTCGGGACCCGAAGGTCGAAAAGACGTCTTGAATTCGACGTTAAAACGGTGCCAGTGGAACGAAATCCTGGGAGGGGAATTCCGAGGGTCGAGATCCGAAAAAGGCTTGGGCCTCAAACGTTCAATTGAATTTTGGTTTCGACAAGGAGTGGACTGGGGTCTAGGAGTCAAGAAGACGTCCCAGGACGACCGTGTAAAACGGAAAATGCGACACAAAATTTCGGGGACAAAATTCTGGAGGTCGGAGTCTGGAATGCACTTGGATGTTGGTTCACGTTGGTGAGTTTGAGACGGAGGGGGCACAGTTGGGGCCCGAGAGTGGGGAAGTCGTCTACCCATTGTTGTTTAGAATGACAAACTCAAGACAGAATCCCGAAGACAGATCTCTGGATAGCAAAGTCTGGCTGGTTTTCCGGACGTTGGTTTCTTCTCTGAATTTGGGAATCGGGCATCACGTGGTCGGGGTCCGAGGTCCAGGAGGATGCTCGGGCAGGCCGTCAGAACAACGAAGTTAGAACGAAACTCCAGGAACGAAACTTCAAGTGTCCGATCCTAGGGACAGTTTGCTACCCATTGTTGATTTTGGCTTTGTTGAAGTTTCGACACGGACACCATGCGGTCGGGGTCCGGAGGTCGAGAAGATGTTCGTGGAGGGTCGTTTGGAACGACGGGAGTGACACGGAGACCCGCGAGGGGAAATCCGGAGGCCAGGGTTCGAGGTGAATTTGGCCGCATGAAATTTTGAGGTTCAGTTTTGAGTTTCGAGGACGTCCGTGGGAAGGCTCGGGCCCAGGAGACGCCGACGACTATTCCGAAGAACAATTGCGACAAAGTTATGTTTCGGTTTGATTCCCGAGGCCCCAAACAATCGATTTTTGATATTTTAATACATGGGTTTTAGGGGAGAGCGTTTTCCTACCATATTTCATGCTTGTTTTGCATTTTACATTGCTTAAGGCTAGGAATTTCACGAAATAAAGGACAAGGCATGTGGGCGGCGGACGGACCTCAAGATCCCGAAGACGATTGTTGTCGAATGCGCGAGAGACGTTGGAAAAAGAACTCGGACTGTGGGGCAGAAAATGTCGGACACCTTGGAGCTTTGCAAATTCTCTATCACTCGGTCGGTTGATAATAATGGCCGAAAAATCCGTTTAAATAGCCAAAACGACCATTAATACAACAATTAATTCCTTCATACGACAGCCAGAAAGTTGGTGCATTCAAATTGCAGACAGCGGTGGGCGACCCGAAGTCCGGCGACCGGGAAGACGTCCAGCCGCGACCGTCAGGATGATAAAGTTCAAGCGGAATTTCGAATGCGGAGATATGAGATCCGGGGTTCGGGAGGACGCCGGGCGTCGGACGCTAGCAACAACAAACCCACCACGGAAATCCGGAGAAAGAAAACCCGAGGGTCCGGGTGTGCAAGGGGCCGCAAACGCCAAAAAGGGCATTCTGACAAGGGAAACCCGAATTAACCTTACATTTAGCATTTTTAAAGGGAGCAATTTTGGTCAAACCTAAAAATATGACTTTTGGGGAACGTGCTAACCTTTTAGGGCACAAAAATGGCCACGCAAAATGAGGCAAAACAAAAAGGACCCGTTAATCGAGAAAAAGGAAGAGAGGGTCCTCGTTCCGAATGGGGCGTGTGTGCAATGGACACAACAAATGGCGACTCCTCTGGGAGAACTCTCCTAGCGTTCTAGTGATAAATATTCATTCCGAACCCATGATCTCTGGTTTTCCTGACCTAAGCTGATTTTCAAAGTTGAACTAAGAACAGTTTAAGGAAGGCGAGATTGAATCAAGCTGCGACTTCATCATGACGGTGTGTGCATGGTGGGTTCATTTCCTTTCCTCAGAGAGAGCATGAGTAACCACTGGTTGGGAGAGATAAGCTACATAGTTCATCTAACCCCAAAAGTAACCTGGACATTGCTCCGTTGTCAATCAAACGTCCATAGCCCCGACGAAGTTGTCGTTGCGACCCCACGAACATAGCCTGACTGCCAGCCAGGCATCCATAGCCCCGGTAGGGATATTCGCACACCCATACGGTTGTGATTTTCACTTTATTTATGTCGTTTATTTGATATTGCTTTCAGCACGTTCTCTTTTCTCTTTTATTCAATCGCGTAAGCAACGAAGCTCACAATGGGCTTGGGAATCGCAGTGGTCATTGGAGCAGACTTTAGATTTTTCACTTATCCCTTCTTCCCAGTAATCACCATACCATTATTCGAAAACATTAAGATGTGTTTTTGTGTATTCCATGATAAAAGCAGGGGATTCAAGCAAACGACCATCCTAGGTTAGTTTAGAGTTCAAAGTTGAAAAATGATGTTGAGGAGCATTCAGAGGGTAGCAGTAGGGAATGAGGGCTTATTTAAAGAACAACACGAGAGCAGGCAACGAGGCAAACCACCAATCAAGCCAAACACGACCACCATGGCAGAAGAGAGAGACTCTTCCAAAACCAAGACTAAAATAGCCAGGATAGCGAGCAAAAACAAATGACAAAGCAGGAAACCTATTCTAACCTATGTATAGGTATTTACACATACAGTTCCAAAAGAGCTCAGGCCTGGAAGTAATGCTTGAGGTGCTGCCCGTTCACAGGCAACGGGACGTCTTCACTAGTGAGAGTCTTTAGGCGGAAGGCATTATCTCCCAAGATTTCAACAATCTGAAAGGGGTCAAACCAAAGCTTGTCGAATTTGTTGTGTCCCCCTTTCTTTTCATGGGCCTTGTCCTAGTAAAAGACTAGATCAGAAATGCGAAAGGCCTTAACTTTGGCTCGACAGTCGAACCATCTCTTGACTACGCTCTGATGTTTGGCAAAATTTTCTAATGCACGATTTCGTACTTCTTTAAGGTGTAGTAGCTCGGCGAGGCGAGCTTCTCTATGGTCTCCTCCTTTATAATAATCGTTAACAAACTAGAGGGTGGGGATTTTCAAGTGTATGAGAAAGACGGGCTCTAAGCCATAGACTAGGTGGTACGGGGAATCTCCAAGGGCAGCCTTGTAACGGGTGTGATCTGCCCACAAGGCGAAACGAAGTTGAGTATGCCAATCCTTGGGATTCATATCTAACAGCTTCTTGATCACCGTGATCAAGTTCTTATTGGTGGACTCAACAAAGCCATTACCTTGGGGGTAGTAATTGGATGAAAATTTGAAGGCAATGTCATAGTCAAAGGCCCAACTCGTGAATTTCAATAAGGCAAACGTAGGGCCATTATCGCATACTAGAGCATGCGAGCAACCAAAGCGATTCAAAACGAAACTTTCTAAGAAATTGACTGTGAATTCAGTTGTACATTGCTTACAAGTTATTGCTTCTGTCCATCTAGTGTAGTAATCAGAAGCGTTTAGAATGTACCTGTGTCCCACAAATGATGGAGGGCTTACTGGACAAATGAAGTCGAAACCCCATTGCGCGAAAGGACTTACCTCTAAGACAGGTTGTAATGGGACAACAACATTCCTTTCCCTGGTAGCAGCAATCTGGCACACGTGGCAGGTACGAACGTGACCATGAGCATCTTTAAAAATAGTGGGCCAATAATACCCAGCTCTCAATATTTGGTGTGTAGTTGATAGACCCGAACCATGACCGGTTTCGAACTTGTCATGGAATTCCTTAAGGACACGATCAACACTTCCTTACAAAGGCATCTCAAATATATACCTTCATGATTCTTCTTGTATAATATAGCGCCTTGCAACATATAGCTATTGCTTTTAAGCCTAAGGGCTCGTCTTTGGACTCCCTGCAGATGGGGTGGACACCTATGATTCAACAAGTAGTACACTATGTTGTCATACCATTCCCCGGGGAGACATCCTCCAACTGGTATTGTTGTACCGTGAGTTTAGGTCCAACATCAATAACTACCTCCGCCATTGTTCGGGCGAGTGCCTGCCTTCTTACCAACTTGATCGGCTAGATTTCCATGTCATACTCTTGTAGCACCGCGATGCACTTTGCCCTTTGCTCCCCTTACTCATTTTGCATAAGTAATGTTTTCATTGCGGGGTCAGGAACTATGGCAAAGACCTTGTTGTGTAAGATATAGTGTCGAAACTTATTGACTCCTTTAACAAGGGCATAAGCCTTTTTTTCAACGTTATGATAGTGTAGTTCAACATCTTTCAGGGGGGCGCTCATGAAGGCGATTGGATGCTCGCTTCCCTCGTCATCCTTTTGCGTCAAAATACTGGCGCAGGAATGATCCGAAGCAAAAGAGTATACATAGAAAGACTTTATGTAATTGAGGTTGACCAGCACAGGGGCGTCAGCAATTGCTTTCTTGATTTCCCCAAAAGCCTACTTTGCTTCAAAAGTCCACTCAACCTTGGCGTCTTACTTTAGCATGGCATTGAGCAATTTGACTATTTCTGCGAAGCCGGTGATGAAGTTGCGAACAAAGTTAATCTTTCTGAAAAAATATTTTAATTCTTTCTTGTTGCCTGGCAGTTGGATATTCATGATGGATTGGATACGTTCGGGGTCAATAGAAATTCTCCGTTCTGACAAGACATGCTCAAGGAGCTTCCCCTCAGTGAGCCCAAAGATGCACTTCTTCGGGTTAAGGGAAACCCCAAATGCACGACACCTCTCAAAGACCTTGCATAAGTTAGCGACGTGATTACCCCGCTGTTTTGAAAATATTGTTAAATCATCCATGTAAATGATTATGCACTTGCCAATCAGATCCTTGAACGCGATATCCGTAGCGCGCTAGAAAGTGTCGCCTGTGTTGATGAGCCCAAACGACATTCTTCTATACGTGAACGTTCCCCACTTGGTGGTGAATGCTGTCTTGTGTCGATCTTCGTACTACACCATGACTTGGTTATATCCCAAATATCCATCCAGGAAGGACATCATCTGAGAACCGTTTACTACCTGTAACACCTCGTCCAATGAGGGTACAAGATAGTTGTCTTTTTCTAAGGCCCGATTAATATTGCGGAAGTCCACGCACAATCTGATTTCCCCGTTTTTCTTTCTGATAGGAACTAAGTTTGCTACCCGTGTAGAGTGTCTAACCAGAAAGATGATCCTGGCTGACAACAACTTTTGCACTTCCTTATATATTATTGGTTTCAATAAAGCGTTGACCGAGCGTTGTCGCTGTCGAAACAGTTTTGCATCTGACCTGAGAGGGATAGTGTGCGTGATAATCGACGTGTCATATGTCTTGAGGTCGTCATAGCTCCAAGCGATGACGTCGTGATATTTGCGTAGCGCTTCAATAATCCCCTCTTTCTTCAGGAGCGCATACCTTACCTATGAACACATTCTTGGCATTTCCAGCCGTTCCTAGATTGCAAGTGTTGCATTGACCGCTGATGGTATCTTTCTTGGCTTGTTGATCCTGGTTTCTAATTTGATCAAGGTCAAAGATCCGCTCTAGTTGAACCATTCCCCTAGGGATGGTGTTGGTCTTTAGGTTGATGACCCCTTCTATATCCAAGTCCGCCTCTTGAGGTTTGACCTCGTCAATTATCTGCGTAGCAAACACATCCGAACTGGTGATGAAATCCAGAATATGTTTGTCATCATTGAATACTTGGAAGTTAGCTACGTTATCTGGCACTGACGAAACGAAGGTAAGCTCCACCGTGAATCTTCGAAGATCTGACAGGGATAATGGTTGCAGTTTGCTCGCCGCCTGTGTTAGGGCATTGACAACATGATTCTGAGCGTGCAGGATCAATTGAATGTTGAATGCATCCAACCCTTCCAGCAGATCCCATACGCAGTGTCGGTAGTTAGTGAGTTTTCTATCATAGCAAGAATAAAGCTTCCTGACCTGTTTCATGACTAACTCTGAATCTCCATACACTTGGAACATCTTGACATCCTTTCTCAATGCCATTAAGAAGCCCAAGACCAAAGCTTCGTACTCTGCCACGTTGTTAGTACAATAAAACTGCAGTCTATGAGCAGAAAAGTACGATTTACCTTTGAGATTGATCAATTTGAAACATGCCCCAGCTCCGTGCTTGGATTTAGAACCGTCAAAACGCAACATCTAGAATCCAGGAGAATCCTTGGGCATAGGGCTGACAGAACCGGCTTACACCCTCGACGGGGCTTTCATTTCAGTGACTGCTCTGGGAGGTAGAGGGATAAAACAGGTTTGTTAGTGTAGTGTTGATCCTGTTTTCTCCATCGGAGTAGCCTGTTTCCTAACGTGTTCAATTGCTATTTGGCACAAGCAACAGTCAAATTCTGAGTGAGCAGCATTGTGCACCCGACACCAATTAGGAAGCAAGAGTTCCTGGAAGTTCATTCGGGTTCCCAAACTAAGCTGGTCACGCACACATTTCTCCATAAAATCCTGGAAACCATCGAGCAGTCCCAGATTGTCGTTCTCTCCTAGCTCTTCATCATCGGATTCGATGAGCACTTCAGTGCTCTGAGAAGCATTGGTCAAATTAGCAGGCGAGCTGCATAGTATGAAGAAGACCTCACTCGTTCCCTCGTCTTCAAGGTATTCTTGTTCATTTCGATATGACACTGGAGAATAATTCTTCAAACCTGTTTCAGCATACAACACCTCGTTCGTGTTGTTGTACTTAGTAATCATAAATTTCATCTGTGGTTCTCTGTCAATCCGGATCTGATTGGGCATTCCCTTCCACGGTAGCCACATGTGAGAGTAATCCGTTGCGGCGTATCCATTCAATGCCCTTGTGAAATCCCTTCCTAGGATTATGCCATATGTATTCGAGATATCGACCACCTGAATGTCAATAGTCTGTTGGATTCGGGGATCAACAACAACTTGCATGGGTATTCTATTAATTTCCCCTACTATGCTGATTTTGGTTTTGTCAAGTTGTGTTACTTTTCGCCGGGAGGGAGTTGGCATTATCCCGAGTGCCTTGCACACGCTCGAAGGCATGACATTGGCCAATGCTCTTGAATCAAACAAACAATTGTGGAGGTTCTTCCCGAACACACAGATGGTGGTCACAAAGGGAGGAGTCTTGAATTTCCCTTGAAACAACCCTCCAGAAACGTCCACCTGAACGACTTGACCTTTATCTTTTTCGTTGCCCTTGTTTTGGGTTGGTGTCTGATTAGCTGCCCTGTCAGGTTGCTTGTTTATCTACTGACCTGCTGGCGGGTTAGCCTTACTGTTAAAGATTTTCTGAACAACCAGTTCACTTGGTTGATTATTAAAGGAGATCCTCTTTACCGAAGTTTCTTGAGCTGACCCTTGTGACGAAGTGCCATTTATCATTTTGAAAAAGACATTCCGGATAGCAGACACCTTTAGAAGTTCAAAATCCGACACGCTTAGCTTCACCTTCTTGAATTCCTCAGCAATATACTCCCCCATCTACTCAATCTCTTGATCATGGGAAACATTTTGGGAGGAACTAGTGGTTTGACTTTGGCTGTTGTTTTGCCGTTTATTTATGCTGAGATATCACGTGGGTGTATGGGGAAAACTTGGATTATTATTTGAATTCGGATCGGGAAGGGTGCTAAAATTGTTTGGCGGGGTGGAGGTCGTAAAAGGACCCCCATCATGACCTCGAGCTTGCCTATTTCTAAGGTTGTAAAGGGTAGTCCGTTGGTGAAACATTTGGACTTCGTCCTCCCTAAGCTCTTCTTCGTCATCCTTAGGACCATTATCTATTGAATCAAAAAGTCGAGCTAAAGGACTTTCAAGATATACCTCTTCCGCCTTGTCGTCGTTGCTATTGGGATCAACATCCTCCAGCTCTAATGTGTTGCATTCTGCCCTTGGGAAGGGAGCCTGGTTTAGCACCAACACCGAGGAATCGTATGGATCAGATGGGACAATGTCTCTGCATCCCGAATTGTTGATTGCATTCTAAACTTCTACTTGAAAAATCTCGGCTGCAGTTTGGAATTCCGACAATCTAGTTTGGAATTCCAGACAATCTAGTTCGGAATGGCAGCTCGTCTTGTGTATGCGACACCAACCCGATAAAGCAACCTCTGCCAAGTAAACTCCACTTGCGGGGTTTTCATTATTGTTGTTGTTAGGTTGATCAAGAAGCGTGGGAACGTCGCCATTGTTGGGGCATGTATTCCATGTTCGATTTTGCCTTGGAAAGGGTCTCTTGTCGAAGTTTTGTCCCGAATTCTGATTTTTGTCATAATTCTACCTCGACGACGTGATGGCATCGCAATTGTCCCGATTTTCACGATGATCTCAATTTTCCCTATGAAGGTTGGTCTGGATGCTCTTTTGCGACGTATGCAGCTGGTTATTCTGATTCCTTAAGTGCGTCATCTCGGTTGACATTTTCTTGATCATCTCTGTGAGCTTGTCGATTCTATCCTTTTCGGTGTTGTTCGATTGCGGTGCGACGTTCTAAAGGAATATGGGTTGTGCCACCAGCTGATTCTGGTGAGCAGGTGGAAATTTTGCCACTTGAAAGTATGCGAGCATCTGGGGTTGTTGTAGATGTGATTGTTGTTGTTGGGGCAGCAAGTAGTGAGGTACTGGATATGCTTGGTTCATTGGCTGCCCTAGATGCAAAACCATAGGTAGTTGCAACACTAGATTTAGCAAAGGCGTTTGATGCTTTAAAGCTTGCGTGAGTCCTTGTATTTGCACCAGATGTGCAGTTTGCCCAAGAGAAGGCAATGGATCGAATATATTCTGCCCCAATTTTGCGCTGGCAATAATAGCTTCAACATATGCATTGACCAACCTAGCGGGGGGCGGTCTCATTCATTTTACCAAGGCTGAAGTGAGGTTGTCCAATGCTGTATAGTAAACAGGCAGGACAACAACATCATTGAAAACGTACGGGGCTTGCAACCGAGTAAATGCTCTGTGGAAGCAATCATTGAACGAGCTGATTGGTTTATTGATTTCCCTTTGAACCGATATGAAGTGTCGATACGAATCAGCGGGGCTGATAGGGGTCTTGAACTTCTGCAAAAATGCACTCTTCAGAAGATCCCATGTGTTGATAGTTTCGGCTGGCAGGTTGACGTACCAATAGAAGGCCTCCTCCCCTAATGAGTAAGGAAAGACCCTGCAAGCCACATCCTCGTATATGATCTGCATAGTCTTCAAGGCAATTTCAAAGATCTTGACATGCTCCTCAGCTGTCCTCTATGGATCTCGGGAGTTGAACTTCGTGCATAAATTCTCAGGCTTCTTTGGCATATCATGGTAGAGGTTAAAGGCGAGAGGAGACGGGTTATTACCCAACCACGACATTGGAAAGGGCGGTGGAGGTGGCTACATCAGATTGGTCTGTATCTATAACGGGGCAGCAGCAACTGGTGAAGTAGCAGCAAGGTTGGTGACTATGTTCTACTGAAATGCAGTGTTTGGCCTAGATGGAATGGCAACTTGGAAGGTTGTATGGATCGGATGAGCAGAAAATGTTGCTGACCTCTGTGAAGGTGGAGGAGATGAGTGTGAAAGACGTGAATCAGTAACAATAAACATGAAACAATGGTCTCAGACAAGCCCCTACACATCAAAGTTAGCCCTGCAATCATCATTCATATCCAATAATCACATAACATTTGATACTTCATTGTTTAGAAAGTAAGACAGACAAATCGGGTTCCCAGGGCCGGAATTCCCTTGACAGAATGTCGTTTGGAAGGGCAAATTAGCATGGAACTCCCATAGGTGTTTCCCAATGTTGGATTTGGTCAAATAAAGGTTGGTGTGAAGGAAGACCTGATTTTAGCAAATGGGTCGAAACCCATTTTTGATTTGGAGGTCATTTGATCCTTCATTTGGAAGTTCAGGCATCAGATGCAAGACAACCATTGGAAACGACGCAGGGGGAACGAAACTCCAAGCGGCGAAATTCGGGTCTCGGAGTGCCGTCGCCGGGAAGCGACTACGGGTTAGTCGTTCGGAACGGCGAAATGGATGCGGCAATCCGGGTGCGGAATTCCGAAGGGCAATCTCCGGAGACAGTTTAAGGATTCAGGAACCCAGGCGGCGGACAGCGGGTCGGGACTTGGAGGTCGGAAAGATGTCCCGATTTCGCCGTTAAAACCGCGCCAGTGGAATGGAATCCCGAGAGGGGAATTCCAAGGGTCGGGATCTAAAAAAGGCTTGGGCCTCAAACGTTCACTTGGATTTTGGTTTAGGCGAGGAGCGGACTGGAGTCCGGGAGTCGGGAAGACGTCCTAGGATGACCGTGTAAAATGATGCAACATGGAATTCTGGGGACAAAATTCTGGAGGTTGGGGTCCAGAATGCACTTGGATGCTGATTGACGTTGGTGAGTTTGAGACGGAGGGGGCACAGTCGGGGCCCGAGAGTCAGGAAGTCGTCTACCCATTGTCGTTTAGAACGACGAACTCAAGATGAAATCCCGAAGATGGATCTCCGGATAGCGAAGTCCGGTTGGTTTTTTGGACGTTGGTTTCTTCTCTGAATTTGGAAATCGGGCATCACGTGGTCGGGGTCCGAGGTCCAAGAGGACGCTCCGGACAGGTCGTCAGAATGACGAAGTTAGCACTGAACTCTGGGAACAGAACTCCGAGTGTCTGATCCCGGGGACAGTTTGCTCCCCATTGCCGATTTTGGCTTTGTTGAAGTTTCGACACAGACACCATGCGGCTGGGGTCCGGAGTCGGGAAGACGCCCGGGGAGGGCCGTTTGGAACAATGGGAGTGACATGGAGACCCGCGAGGGGAAATCCGGAGGCTGGGGTCCGAGGCGAATTTGGTCGCATGAAATTTTGAGATTCAGTTTTGAGTTTCGCGGATGTTCGCGAGAAGGCTCGAACCCGAGAAACGTCGGCAACTGTTCCGAAGAACAGTCGTAGCGAAGTTAAGTTCCGGTTTGATTCCTGAGGCCCCAAACAATCGATTTTTGATATTTTAACACATGGGTTTTTAGGGGAGGGCGTTTTCCTACCATATTTCATGCTTGTTTTGCATTTTACATTGCTTGAGGCTAGGAATTTCATGAAATAGAGGACAAGGCGCGTGGGCGGTGGGAGTACCTCAAGATCCCGAAGACGATTGCTATCAAATACGCGAGACGTCGGAAAAAGAACTTGGACTACAGGGCGAAAAATGTCGAACGCCTTGGAGCTCTGCAAGTTCTCTATCACTCGATCGGTTGATAATGACAGCTGAAAAATCCATTTAAATAGCCAAAACAACCATTAACACAACAATTAATTCCCTTGTACGGCGACCCAAAAGTTGGTGGATTCAAATTGTAGACGGCGGCAGGCGACCCGGAGTCCGACGGTCGAAAAGATGCCCAACCGCGGCCGTCAGGACGACAAAGTTCAAGCGGAATTCTGAATGCGGAGATCCAAGATTCGAGATTCGGGGTCCGAGAGGACGCCCAGCGTCGGACGGTAGCAATAGCAAACCCGCCTCGAAAATCCGAAGAAGGAAATCTGAGGGTCCGGATCCGAAAGGGGCCGCAGACACCAGAAAGAGCATTCTAACAAGGGAAATCCGAATTAACCTTAGATTTAACATTTTTAAAAGGGGCAATTTTGGTCGAACCTAAAAATATGACTTTTGGAGAACGTGTTGACTTTTTAGAACACAAAAATAGGCATGCAAAATGAAGCAAAAAAAAAAAACCCAACAATCGAAAAAAAAGGAAGAGAGGGTCCTCGTTCCGAACGGGACATGTGTGCAACAGTACCTAGTTTAGATGTTTCAATGTATGGTATAACTGTAATTAATATATATTAGGCAATTAATATGCTCTGAAATATTGATAGCTAGTATGTTATATGGTTCAATGTAAATAGCTCTTTCTCAATGTATAAGGTGGATATTAGACCCAGTAGTTTAGTTATTATGTTTATCATGTTAAGAAGAGCGTTTACACTGGACCAAGTTCAAGAAACGATAAATGGAATACTGGTACTTTTGCTATGCAAGTTGTGCTCATGAAAAAGGCTTCGTTAAGCACATGCACACTCACTGCAAATCGTCTTTAATGTAATACACAACACTATCTTGATACAAAAGGAAAAACTGCTTGTCATCTATGTAATCTTAGTCTTCATTTGCCAAAAGCGTGGATGGGCACATCAGCCTTGTTCACATTCAACATTTGTCTTTTTCAGATTGCTCATATCTTTCAAGGTTAAAATTGCACCTAAAACTACAACTGTAAATCCTCATCATTAAATGCCATTCAGTGATTATATCCAATATTTTGTGAAATTATAGCCATCCCTCTGGTCATGGGGGATTTATGTTAAAAATAAAATATAAATTTCTATCTATCAATTTTGGCAGATTAATTGAGCTAAAATGAAAGTATAGATTAAATGGCAAACAACAAAGACCCTCCTTTGACCAGTAACTTGCCCCCATGTAAAACTCAGAGGATGTATCATCTCCCTGCTTAACCAGACATTAGACATATATAACATACAAAAACAGCAACTAGATATTTTTTTTAAGTTGTAAAATGAGTCACCTACATTAAAGAAAAAAAAAAGTACTTAAATTAAATTTATTAAAATGACCAACTATGCATCACGATCTGAGTTATTTGCAGTTGCACACAAACGCTTGCTCACAGTTTCAAATTTTGAGAGACATAAATTAATAATTCTATATTTACCTATTAATGTCAGTTATATCTTCAAAGTAAACAAATTTGACAAATGCAATTCATATTCATTTTCAAAAACTTTTACCTTGGTTTTCTGTGTAATTTTTAATATTTCTTGGGAAACATATATGGATGCAAATTATGCCAAAATACTTATTTGATATTAACTTGATTTTGTTCTTGAATGGGTAATGCTTATGCAAAGGGTACCACCATATCAAGAATGCCGGTGAAGTGGAAAGATATGCACACCAGTTTCAATAATCAATTAACACATTGGCCGACAGCAAGCTTGGCTCTCATTCAAAAATTTCAACCTACAAATTATTTTGTATGTTCTAAAATTAATTTTCATTATTTTATACAGGAAATACAGAATGCTGATTGCATTTCTTTTATGCAATATCATAATCTGCTCTGTAAAAAATCACCCGCCCTTGAGGTTTTAATTGGAAGTCCCTGAAAGCTATGCCGCCTGTCCAGCTTTTGATGCCTGTCCTGCTTGAGAGCAAGCTCAGCACCCTTTTCAGCTACAAATTTTGCAAAGCGAGAACCTTTCTGCACACCATCTGGGGATCTTTTCTCATCTTTCAAAACATCTGGTAAAAAAGGAAGAGATGGTGATGGCCTTGGAGGCGTTGGAGGTACCAATGCCCACACAGCAGATAGTAGTTCATTTGGCTTATCAATGTTGTATAATATGGACAGGTCCTTTGTGTCTGCAAAGTTCAGAAGAAAAAATAAAATATTAATGTACTCAAATGGCTAAAGTAGGCCAATGGAACTTCAAAGTACAGCAAGTTACAATGGTGAAAAGTGTTAAAAGGAAATTTAACAAACAAAAAAAAATCTAAATTAAAACAATGAAAGACAATAACTAGAGGTGGTTAACCAAAAACAAGTAAACCTTGGACAAGTCAGAAAAAAACCATCTAATACAAATAACTTGAAACTAAACTCATTAATAAAATTGTTGCATCTTCACCTGATATACACTCTGAAGTTCTACAAGCTTCCCCTGGTACTTAAACAATTTTGCAACAGACTTGCTAAAATTACTTACCCCCTTTAGCAAATGTAAAAACTGACTTGAGTGCCGCACAGGGTATGCTGAAATTCAAATGAGGGATGACAGTTCCTCCACTATGCCTTGCATTACTGCAATAGAGTTCAAAATTATGAAAATCTTTCGTCAATGTACAATATAAATATACATCTTTCTACACAAATTTCCTGTCAAGGTGATCTCAGGAAACATCTTGAAAGATTATAAATATGTACCTTGTGACCAACCCAATCATTCTTCCCTGTGAATTGACTACCACACCACCACTGCCACCAGGATGTACTGCGGCTGTTGTCTCAAGCATTGCAGGATACTCCTCACTGAACTCTTCTGATATATGTGGTTTTCTAGTCTTAACAACTTTTGCCACAACCCCAGCACTGACAGAAGGACAGAGATCTATGCCAAATTCAAGTACATCAGGTCTATCCTATTAGGGAACAAACTTATGAAAAAGTATAAATTAACTTATATAATTAGATTGTTACCTGAACGGGGCCCAAACAGACCATGTCCAATTACAAATGCTTTAGAACCTGGATTGGGGCATTTTTCTTCAGGAACAATAGGGCACAGATGATTTGGAACCAACTTAATCTGCAATAGTGCAATATCCAAAGGCCCTTTAGAGACATACACAACCCTGGCATCATACCAAGAACGAGGATGCACATGGTCCAGCCTCACCCGAATCCTTCTGTAGCTTCGGTAACTAAAATCCAATGTTGAATGTGTGATAAGTTGGTCACTAAAAACATTCTCAAAACGTTCATTTGGAGGTGCCGCAGAATAAGTTAAATCATTGCCTTGGTTGTCTCCCCGAGCATTACATTCACCAGTCAAGGGTTGTGACCTAGATTTCTCTGAATATCTGTCAAATGTTCCTTGTCTAACATCTTCATGCTTATTTAAAGGAGGTGTTTTGCCAAATCGCCAAGGCTCCAAAAGATGAGCATTGGTTAATACAAGACCATTATCATTTAATACTATACCTGATGCCCACGCTCCATCACCAACAGTGACAAGCACAATTGAGGCCATGGCATGATCAATTTCACAGGAGGTACTTGGAAAAGTGGATGCAAAGCATTGAAATCCTTCTTGTTCACTGCTCCAAGATACAGATTGAAACTGTTTGCTCTCTTTCTCACAAACTGGCGAACAAAGATGCCTATTCTTTTCTAGCATTCTGACTTTTTCTCGGTGCATTAGTTGCAATTTTTCTGGCATTCTGAATTTTTCTGGGTGCATTAGTTGCAGTTCACCTAGGGCTGGTGCTAAAGCATCCCACGTTACCACAAGCTGCCAAAAGAATCTGCATTGTAATATACTGAAAGATGACACCCAAAAGCATTTCATGTTCCCTCTTGTTTATATCCAATTACACAAATTCAGAAACATATTTACCAGGAAACCCTAGTATGGGAATGAGCACTAAGTTCCTGTTCCCATCCCTGTACCCATAATTTCAGATGACTATCTTTACATATAATAAGTTGAACCTTTAGTCATTTACTCATATAACCTGATTTGAATGGTGTTCCGTCCCTGTCCCCATATTGATATCCCCATGTCTCCAGGTTACTATGTCAAAAAGCCAAAGCCAGTAGGGCCTTAGCGCTGGAAAATAAAATATATGTAAAATAAATATAAACAATATATATTTAAGCATAGGCAGGTACGGTCATTTATAAACTTCCTAAGCTTGATAAGTGTCCTAGAATTAACTGATTATAACCTACGATTTGTTTGATGGTATGACATTTATACAAACATTCTGAAAGGCCAATTCCTAAACCCATACAAGGTCTTGTCTTAACAATTGATTATTTAATCTTACAGCTGTAGTGACCATATATAACATGCACATTAGAAGTTCAGACATATGATTTTGGAAAACAACCCATACTAAACAAATCACATTGTAGATTTGGCTGAAAAAGTACAATCATGTCACTGAAGTAAATGATTCTGTTTGTCTTGCTTAGGACTGGTTATATATTGAGAATTGTATATTCTATTCCTTGGGAAACCACCAAACAAAACGATCATATTTACCTGAACTTCTGCACCACCACCTCTCTGTCGGAGAGGTCTAGTGAGGATCCCAACAAGATTGCCCTGGTCACTAAAAACAGGGCTACCTTCCATTCCTGGATCAGAACAAATTAGTAACAAAGGAACGGTTAGAATCAGATTATTGGAGAAAATTGCATAAAAAATATACATCGTAGTATTCTTCATGCTAATTGGTTCACATGGTGTGATCTGAAATGCCAATTTAAAAATTTCACAGTTTTTCCAATAATCCCATTCTAATGTTACGGATTGCAGAAGCCTTCAAAATCTAAAGGGATCGATCCTTGACTAGCATATGATTTAAGGATCCCATTGCTACCATATCTCACCAGGAAGGCAGCGAATATCAGCCATTAATAATGATGTCTGGCTAGAAGCTGGAGGCCATGAATTAGCAACAATGCCCATTGATATGCTGATAACAATCAGCAATGTAAGATTAGAAAAAATGGAACTAAAAATTGCATGTATTTTACATAATATGGAGGTAGTTGCCAAATAATTATAATGCCATACACCAATTTTTATTTATTTTTTAATACTTTATGATATTCACAAATATAACTCAACGAGCATCTGAGCCAACTGATACTAATACTCAGCTCTTTACAAGCAACACATACTTAGCTCTTTAAGAACATTAACATTTAGATAACAACTTCGGAATTACTACTAGAAGCCAAACATTGGAAGACCAAGAGCCACCACTTAGAATTTCACCTTAGATGTCACTTTGGGGATTTGACCTTGGGTCTCCACAATTAGAAGCTTATGCTTTAACCACTTGATCTCAACCACTTGGACCAATTTTATTTACAAAACAGGAATGTAAAAGAAAGAAAGAAACCTGTTATGGAAATGCAATGGAGACAAGGCCCCAAATGGAGAACCTATTACTAAGAGAAAATCCCCTCTCTTCCGAGGCTCCGATATGCTTATTTCAGGCATCATCTGCATCAACATTAACCCAGTAAGCATGTTTCCCTAAAGTGAAAAGAGAGTTAAGGAAGTCCAAATTAATATTTGCCAATTATTACACAGGAAACAGCTAGTAATAATTTAAAATTTTAACGATTGATGTCAGTATCTTCCATGGCCATCAAAAACAACTGGTGCCTAGCATAGTTGCCAATGCCAAAGGAGCTCTCATTTGCCTTCTTATAAACATCCTAGATAAACAGACACCAGCCCTTTTACTTATAGAAAAAATCATCTTTCTGGAAATTGTAATCAACTCAATCAAACAGATATGGACCCTTAGGCACCTTAAGAAGAAACCTACATTAATTTCCAACCTAAATCAGCTCTATTTAAAGTTAAACCTACAATAGAAATATCCTCATACAGGTACATGTAGGAGATCATTTCATTATGCGTTCTTAACATTAGCAGCTTTTAGTAAATATTTTACCTTCAGGTTTGCTGTAGATGATACAATCAGAACTGCAATTCTTGTTGTCGCCATAGCCACAATGCCTGAGCTAGAATGACTTGATCCATCTCTTGCTGACCGATGAACATTGCTAAAGTGTTGAATTTCTTTGTCATCCTGAAAATGCATATTAATTTTATCAGAGACAAGTAACCTGTGGGATAATGTGAGAAGTTTTGTTGGTTATAATAACAAGTCACTAAATTTTACCTTCAATGTCTGCTTCCTTTCTATTCGACTTTGAGAAATATCTCCACTCATTTGAGTGCCACTGTCTGCTGGAGCTAAAGCCCAACCTACTTCCCAAGAACTTTGTTCAGATGTGCCCCCATGAGCTTCCAATAATGCCTGTAAGGCAGCTGCAGCTTCTGGTACCTCCACCTTTCAAAATAACTCATCAATTAGAACTAGACTATATATTTTCAAGCCAGAAAGATAATTGCAGGAGAAGTTACCAGTACAACAATTTCAATAATTATGGTAATCAGTAACAGAATCACAATCAAGGAATTAACATTAAAGACCTATTAAAATTCATGGGCACCCTCAGATTCTTTTGAGCATTAACTTCTAAAACGCTGCAAATGTTGATTTTCCTCTGCCATTAAAATCTTCAATGCTGCTATTTAAACCTCTGACAATGTAAACCGTGTCCTATTCATGTGTTTTCTGCTTCTTTGTGTCTTTTGGCCTTGGTGAGAGCTGCATGTCAAGCGACTTTTATAATAGCATGCTTAACTGTAGCTATGTATTACTCTGACAACTGCCATTTCAGGAATGCATTGTAAACCCTAAGCATCAAAATCACAAGTGTCATGAGCCTGAGCATAAATATTTCGGCATACCCTAAAGCTTTCTAGAGCCTGAAGTAATATCAATATTTCTCAGCAACTCTTTCTGCACTAACATTTACCAATCTTTTCTGCTAAGTCCAGAAGCCCTCCACTATTGATTATCCAGTGATTTGTTTTTGACTACCTGCTTTTTAATTGACCAATAGATGCTTGCTCACCCTTTCAATATTAACCAATACTTCCCACAAATCATTAAGTCCAAAGATGCATGGACCATTGGATCACTTGCTTAAGTCAGGATTGTTCTTGATAGCCACATTGTTTTGATTAAACTTTAAAGCCTTCTCTTAAGTCCCCAAATCTAATTGGTCTCTGGGTTTCATTTTTAACTTATTGGCCCCTCTTTCCCAACACCAGAGTGGCACTAACTGTCAATTACCGAAGGGTCAACCCTGGTCAACCAAAATCATTTTCTGCCCATGTCATTATAAACTAAAATCTGATTGATCGCACCCTTTCATCCTGAACAAGAGATGTACAACTATGTTAGCCCATTTAGGCCTCAAGCCATCTGATCTAGTTCACCACTCATCTCCACCGTTGATCATGATGGACATGCTTGAGAGTTATCTAATCTTAAACTAGTCACTGATATTTTGCTGTTAACAATTGTGGGTCCATTCAAATAAGAGATAAAAGACAATAACCATCAGATCTGATCTAATGGCTATTCATTGCTTTCAATGTCACTTTCATGTCGTCTGTGCTTGGCATCCTCACATCTATCCATGTGTAAACAGGTCACAGCATGATCTGAACTGACTTAGCCTACTCACTATTACGGACTAAGCCTTATAGCTGTCAAATGTTAACCACACAAGCCAGACTAACACATTACTAAGCCACTGCTAAGTATCCACATAACCTTCTGCTTCACCTTTTCACACAACTGAAAAAAAGGCCCAAAACACTGCAACCCTTAGATTATTTGCATCAATGGTCTAAATTAAAATTTTGTTTCTATGGCTTCACGCCACTACCTTCCAGAAAAACCCTTAGGAACTTTGTTTGAAAAGAAATAAAAATGCAGAGATCTTGAACAACAGATGAAAACACCACAAATTTTCAGCTGCTTTTTGATTTGATAAATCTGCAATATGGCTTCTAAAGGCAGAATTCTTTTCCATGCCTATTGTTATGATGAATATCAAAGCGGTAGCTCTAAATTGTGTACAATGATCTTTGAGTTGTGAAGGGTCACCATTAATATTTCAGAGAGAATACTTACAAGGTTGCAGAGAATTTTTTAAAACATGGCTAATTTACACAATGGATTTGCCCAACCAAATGAGTGAGCGATGTCATTTATGCATAAAAAGAAGCCATGCAAAGTATGGTGTCAAAGAACGCATCCCAGCAGTATGTACAAAAATAGAAAAAAGGCATTAGTAACAGATGCCCCAGTTATCAACAAAAAAAAATATTTTGCAAATGCATAGAGGATTGAGCATAGAGACTTTTTCGTGAGAACATTAAGCAAAGGAATGCAAGATTTCCTGTGAGGAACAATGTTGAGATCCAGATTGTACATGCTACCATCCAAGGATGCATTCCTGCCTTGGAGCTTTTTTGCAAAGATTTTAAATACTTTTAATAAAGAGAAGCAACAATGTAATGTCAAGGGAGATTGAACGGTGCAATGTTGGGCGATGATGATGTAGCATTGGATGTAATTCCAGCTGTTTTTTCCCAAGTTTTCCAGATATTGACTTATAAATTTCTCAAGCAGCAGCAGCTCAAAAAGAATAATTGGAGATGGGTTAATTTTGACGCCAAATATGTCAAGAGCTTCAAGAGGAACATCCTCAACTACCAATACTTTCCACATACCAAAATAAAGCCTCTGTTTAAGTGTACAATCTTTGCTCCCCAGCCATAAAACAAGTTATTAATGGTGTGTCAGATAATGGGGAAAGATTCTGATGAATTGATTAAAGGAAAATGTATTGTACTTGATGCTTAAGCATTCACAAGCACCAGGGAACCGGTTTAACATCACCTTGAGTGATCGCTGCATTTTTTAAAAGAAATAAATTACCTTGTTTGTTTCAAAAGACCCTTGAGAATGGGGTGATTACAAGATTTGCCAAGATTTTGTGTATATGAGATGGTTCTACGTCTCCATGCATGATGCCAGAATTATTGACAAAGAGGATGCTTGCCTAGAGTTCCTATGACAATTAATGTAGCCAAACTTAAATTGATATCTATTGGAAAAGCATCCTGAATCAAACTACCATTTCAATTCAAAGAATTTCAATTGAGCCATAGGCATGCCTTAGAAAGACATCAACAAATGATGCTAGAATACCGACTTGACTTGAGATGGCCCAAGTAACACGACTAAGAGAGATTGTTTGCAAAGTTGAGGGGAAAGGCACATATTGCCACGAGAGATCATGCCTATGATGAACTCAAAAAATCCGGTTTTAAAAACCTCTGATGAAACAAATACTGGTGAAAAGAAGAGACAATTAGATAAATAGTTACATTTGGTATTTAAAGTTAGACAAAAAATATAAAGGATATTTGGCCAAACAAAAACTCACCAATACTCAGAGGTTACTCAAGATTTGGGACGTTGCTTAAGATATATTTATGAATGGGAAGAAAGCAGAGGGAAATTAAAATAACTAAGAGATAAAATTTTGATTTTACCAACCTAATTAGAAAATCCCCTCCTGCAGAGGAAGAGTATCTTGAAGATCCTGCTGAGTACCTCCTGGATGATGAAAGGCTACAAGAAGAAAATGAACTCTTCATGAATGATTTTTTTAAGAATTGAATGAAACCAGAACATTCATTTCAAAGATACTAGCCAAGATTGATTAATGCAAAAAGAAAGAGGCAAAGGAGAGAAACACCACAAAATCTAGAGAAAATGGTCCTCCTCCGAAGACACCAAGGAATAAACCTTCCTTTGACCCACTGTCATCTAGAAGAGCTCAAGAAAGTGGATGTTAATGACCCCAAGTTGGTCAAAACTCATCAAAACCAGTATAATGGTATTTGTGAATGGATGTGATGATCCTCAAATGAGATACATATTTGAAATAATTCATAACAATTGTTTATGGAATCAGAAGGCATGTACAGTAGCCACATGGTCTTGGTATCCAGCTAAGAAGAAAACAATTAATGAATTAACAGTAGATAATAGCAGGGTATTCTCATGGCTGACAAATGCATGCCAAATGATTCATACAAATTACAAACTGATTATATGATTAAGAATCTTGGAAACAACTTGACAGAACAAATGAAGAACTATGAAATGATCTTGCATTGATGTATTGACAAAAGGAAAATTTGAAAACAAAACAATGGTGCGAAAAGGAATGAACAAAATGTTGCTAACCCAGCTCACAAGTTATGGCAAGAACCTAAGGCACCCCCTACTCCACACCAATCTTTACCACTTGATCCTTTGACTGACAAAGTGTAGGAGGCCTACAAATAGATGAGAGAAATGGAGACGATTTGAAGAAAATTCTAATATCCTTCTTCACATTATGCAGAAAGGGAGTATCTGATTTGACATCCACAATTTAGATTACAATGAAAGATCTTGTGAATTGAAAGGGGGTTCATTCTCGTGTAATGTACCTTCGTATCAGTGTTTAGATGGGTTAAAAATGAAAGAGGTAAGACACATACAGGGGAGACTTAAAGACAATATTGTCAGTGACTTGAAGGCCAATGGTCATGATGCCTTTAGGTGCAATATGGAGATTCAAGACTTGATCAACCTGTATAGGTTGATTGAACAGGCAAAAGGTAAATTAAGGAAGAGAGCTTCAAAGGAGGACATGCAAGATCATTGAGATTATACTCCTACAAATGCCACTAATCATTGGTCATGGTACACACAGAATTCATAAGAAAGAGACTCTACACCATGTCAAATGATTTCCAGAAACACATTAAGTTGAGGCCATTTCTGATGCTACAATGGTAAATAACTCAATGGCAAAAGCTATTAACTTGAAAATCACAATTAAAGAGGTTATCAATAAAATGTAGGTCAAGGTCTGGGGCAGTGAGACAGAAGTTCTCTTTGTTTTGATCAATAAGATAAGAGGAACCACATGGTCAACTGAGGCCATTTTAAAAAAATAATCAGTTTTTCAACTTACCTCTGCCATCTTACCACATTTGTTAAATCATTCTTTCATCTGCTGGTTCCCTCATAAGCAAGTTATGATACAGAAAGGGAAGACTTGTATAGCACAGGCTAGCCTTCAAGATAAAGAAAAAAGCATGCATACAGAAGCTGCCACTTAATAGAACAAACTGATGAGATAACTGAAACATGGAACTCTCCAACGTAGGACAATACTATGGCTGAAATCACAACACCATTAATCCCTATACAAGTTGTTGCTCAAAAGAATGTCGAAGTTACTAGTAGTCCTCTGCTTGTTGCCAATGAAATTCCAGCAACTGCTGAAAGGATTCCTTACCCTACTCGTACCAAATCAACCTCTGTGGAGGTTGATCCTTCTTCTAAGGCTCCCTAAGCAAACCAAATATCATGTAGTGTGGGCAATACACTAAAATTTGTCTCACCATGGTTCACCTTGAGCCATGAATATTGTAAATGGAAATTGTTATCAAAAATTAAAAAACAAAGTTTTACTCATAATGCACTTCTTCTTTGTTACAAATAAATCCCAACTGAAGGGAAGGGGTGTAATGTAAGTCAACACTTTAATACTTTGTTTACCATGGTCTCCAAAACCATGATATTAAAATCTCTTTTAAAAAGGTTTCAAAGTTCATTTGTGAATATGGACATATGTCCCACCTGGAACAGGGGCTGGTGTAAATCAAGAAGGGATAGTGGAAAAGCACAGTTTTCCCCTTGGTGAGGGTCAAAAGATCAAAAGGGAAATTAACCACCAATGGTGGGATGATGAAAGATCAAAACAAAAAGCAAAGCTAGAGTTAAAGACAACTGTTAATTAACCCCCTAGTGTAGCCATAATCAGGATCTTCTCCAACTATTAAGAGACTTCATCTGCAGCATGCCAATATTTGACATAGGTACTTATGCCAGCATATTGCCGTGCCAGGTAATACCTTATTGTGCATCTTCTCACCCTTCTCAACTTTCCTCTCATTTTCAGGTTGCAACATGGCAGAAGTTTTGAATGAGTACATGGAGCTGAAACTTGTTGTTCAGAGCCTTCATAGGCTTGCATAAGGAATATTTAATTAGGAGTTTGTGTCAAGTTTAAATTTGAAATATGGTAATAAATTCCTGAAGTTCTCTTAATTTCTGAAAATATCACGACTTTAATTGTTCTGCATTTTCAATTTTTTGTAGGTTATAAACATGCTCTCTTACAACTTACATCAAAATTGCACATAAATGAAGTATGTTGCAAATTGATAATGTAATCTATGCAAAATTTCGCTACATTCTTGGTGCATTCCGAAATTTCTAATCTGCTTGCTGATATTACGAGGACTAATTTTATTGTACTAAGTCCTAACTCACTCATGACAAAAATAACGTTATCTTTTATATTTTACTTTTCTTTCTTTAAACGTTTTGAATTGTGAAAATGATTGACACGTTATCAATCCAAAATCAAATCAAATATTTTAGAAATAAACATTTGAAACCTCCTAATAAGTTAAGTTCATATAAACTCTCAAGTGTCAATCTGAACTTGAAAGATCATATTAATGCTTGCCCTTTAAAGATATATTTGATTCACAGATGACATCTGTAGGGCTTCAGTTGCCTTGAATAACTTCAAATGTTCTTAAATCTGTTTGCATGGTCTTCATTTAGATCTGATTTTGGTTCTTTAAAATCCTTTTAAACTCTCAAGTGTCAGTCTGAGTGATAACAAGACCTAATGTACATGGCAAAGAGACAAGTTTCACGTAAGTCCACAATCCTAGTATAATGTGAACACTCAGTCCTTAACTGCAGGTTTGCCATAATTTATTGTATCTTATAAAACCACTCTAAAGCTCCAAAGTTAATGTTGTTCTTTATATGTATAACATAGAGAAAGACATTGAAAGAAACTTACCAGTATAGCATCTTGAAGAACTCACCAGAGCTAGAAGATGAGCTGGTAACCACGAAAGATCATAACTACTGTTAGGATGGTCCACATCACTGTTACCAAACCTTGACGAAATCTGAATCATTAGGAGATAGTTAATAATCCAGCTAGAATTGGACATGATAAATAAAACTACTGCCTTGATATACTTAACATTAAAGTATCCAGGACAAAATGATTCAATTGTTGTTTTGAAGGTTCATTTTACAGTAAAGTGTTGAGAAACATCTTACCTCTGTCAAAACATCAATTTCTGCACCAGATATCAGTGTTGGAGTTCCCTAAATGAAGAATATGGGCATGTATCAAATCCACATTTAAAAACTAGATCCCCTGTTGATGTAGAATCAAGTCAAAAAGAAAAATTACTTAGTATTGCAAGTAAACGTGTTTTCTGAAACCTGTGCAGTAAAACCACGTTCCTGTGAAGACAGGAAAGGCTCAATGATGGATGCACAGGTAACAACAATCAGTTCATTTGAATTTTTCACATTCTTCAACCAGCTGGAGCAACCAGGCAACAACAACCCTGAGGCAGAAAGAGTAGTGTCGCCAGATCTGAGATTCAAAATATATTTACATTAAAAAATATGCTCGAAAGACGAGGGGTTTTCTTTCTTCCAGACCTATTGCTTTTTAACCAAACACATTTATATTAAAAAATATGTTCAAAGACATAACAGTTTTCCTTCTTCCAGGACTATTGTTTTTTAACCAAACATATGCATATCAAAAAATATGCTCAATGAGAAAGGACTTTATTTCCTCCAAACCTATTATTTTTCAACCTAATTCATTCATATTAAGAATAATTCTCCAAAGACAAATGTTTTCCTTCGTTTATTAACTCGAAAAAGCCAATGTAGAATTTACCGATGCCAGTTTAACAGCAGGTAGACAGATAAGCATGTTATTAATAACTTTTAACGACAAGGCTTTCCAGTATGGCATTAAGGAAATAAATTAGAAATACAAGGGGCAAGTCAAGCCCAAGAATAGATGCAATTTAGTGTATATATTCGAACGAGATGGACCAGAAATAACAATTACAAAATTGTGCAGCAACTCAACCAGAGCTGGAGCAAACCCTAACAGATAATAAAAATAAATAAATAAATATATCCTAAGTGCTTTGAAAATAACAAAGCAAAGGAGAAGTAACAATCGGTGCTTACTCAGAGTGATAGAAGGCATGTTTTCGCATTTTTCTGCCCTTGGGATCCTGATGCCACAGAATAACTTCAATTTCAGTTTCTGTAAATACTATCATCCAGTTTTCATGTGCACCAGATCGACCCTCAGGTCAGAGAAAAGGAAAAACGATGCAAAATTGATTGAATTATATTTGTGGGTATTCTATAAAAAGTTAAAAAAAAGGCGAACAGCTAGCGACTTACAGGTCCGTGCACTCGCACCATGGCTGCTGCTCTGCGACCATCCTCCTTCCTCTGCCTCTCCTCCATCTATACTTCTCTTCTTCAATACCTCTGCTTCCTAAATACTCTTCTTCAATATCTTTGCTTCCCAATTTCTACTCGTTATTAATCTGCAGACATAGAATGATATATAAGTGATATAACTTCCTGCAATTCCCCCCATCACATCCAATCAAAGAACCGCTGGGTGGACCCACCGCATGAAAGCAGCTGCGGCAAGAGACGTGGAGTTGCTACAATAGCCGGAATTTGAGAGCTCTTTGAATGATGGAATATTGTGTTTGTTATTATATATTTTGGCAATCATTAGGCGAGCCTCTCTCCCAATAATTGCCAACTCTGTATTAATTTTTTGAAAAAAAATCCCTTATCTTATCTTCAGAAAGAGAATCTTTTGTTTTTTTTATTTGATTTATGACGTAAAGACGTGGCTCTAAGCCTGGTTTTCTAACAAGTGGCGGTGCTTCCACTCACACGCGTCTGTTTCTCGATCGTTGCAATTCGAAGGGAAGAAGTGGCCCCCGTGCGACTTTTGATTTATTTATAATATTTTGTAGATCTCAGCGTTCGAGAAGATCGACGACATTGATTCATTTTGTGCCCTAAAAAGGAGAAACAAACTTGAGCTCTCCAGCTTTTGTTCCATATTCGGGAAAATGGTATTTGTTGCAGCATTAGATTCCCTTGAAGACTCCCTGAAAAGTTTCAAGCTAAGGACAATTGTTTTTTCCAAATAAAGAGTTGAAGATCAGATTCTGCAATGTAGAAAGTTAAAATGACTGGTTTACTTTCTTTCAGGCTATTTTGGCTTCTTAGCTGTTAAAAAACTTTCTAGGTATTTTATTCTCTATGTTTAATGTTTTGTCTTGTCTTGTGAATATGATTTTATTCCATTCATTAACTTTCTTTTTAACTTAATATAATAAACATTTATACATTAAAATAATTTATGTTATAATCTTAGGAGTATTTTTAAATTGAAGAGTGCATTTTATTAATATTCTCTTTGACTTCATAGACATTAAAAAACTTTTTATTCTATTCTATTCTATATGTTCAATGTTTTGTTTTGTCTTGTCTCAACCTTTGTAAATATGATTCTATTCCATTCATTAACTGTGGTTTGAAAATAATACAATAAGCATTTATATATTAAAAAAATTGTGTTATAATTTTATCATTATTTTTTAAATTTAAGAGTACATTTTCTTAATATACAATTGTAAAGGAAAATCGGCTTTCTCTAAGATGTTATCTAGGTTAATTAATTAATAGAATCATTAGATACAAAATTAACTTAAATAGTTGTGATTAGGTAGATAAATTAGGATGGAAGAAATAAAAAGAGTGAAAATAATCAAAATATGCAAAATGGCGATAAAGGAGGGAAGGTATTTGAATTCAAGTGTGAAGAAAGAGAGAATGACAATGGTGAAGCTCAGGTTTCCAGGTTAGGATCTCCTTTTCGGGTTGGCCTCAAGAAGCTTTCTCTCACTTCAAAGAATGCACACAAAAGGGGTTGTTGTTCTCTTAACTTGGAAGGTGGAATCTTTGTTGTTAAGGGAAAGAATGTTGGAATTAGTAATGCTAGTGTTGAAACTAATGACATCCCTCGAACAAATATTTCAAACAAGTTCTTGAATTTGAAAGTGGAAAAACTCAAGAAGCAAGCAATGATTGCAAAGTTCATTGGAATTTAATTGTCAATGAGAAAAGTAAAGCATGGATCAACCAAAATTGGCATTGTCCATCCCAGAGTAAGCTTCTTGGCTCCAAGATTTATCCAAATAGTTTTTTAATCTGAGTATGATAGAGATATAGTGTTTAAAGATGGGTCATGGTTCACGGGCAATTTTGGTCTCTTAATCTGTGTTTGGTCGATGTAGGCGTTTATGGTGAACTCCTCAACACCCCAAGAGATCACCTACAAGGCAACAATAACTTCTACAAGAGAGAAATGGTAGAAATGCCATGCTATGATTATGGATGCAAGATTACTAGATTGAATATGACAATGTACATATGATGCCTTGCTTATAAAGGCAAGTTGTGAGATAGGATTGGACAAGATCTTAACATGTCTTAATTCGATATGATGAGATAGCTACCTCAACAAATATTTAATGACTCGGGACACAAGCATTAAATGCCAAAAGATAAGATAAGATCTAGTGACAACTAACACTATCTAGAACCAATAACCACCAATATTAAATAAAGTGATGAAAAAGTAAATACTCCACCCTAAAATTATCTTCTAGTTATTAAACGATAAACTCACTTTAATATGCTAAGAAAGCTTAATAAAAGTGTAAGAAAAAACTATAACTAAGGAAAAATAATTTAACCCACTAGAAAAATAGAAACCTACACCAACACCCCCCTTAAGCACAACAACATTCGGTAAATTCATCGTTAGCAGTTCATCGAAGGAAAATTCACAACCAAAGAAAATTCACCGCCAACAATTCACCACAACGGAAATCAACCACATTAATATTTTTAATAAAATCAAAGTTTTTTGAAATATATATTAAAAATATTAATACGGTTAATTTTCGCTACAGTGAATTTTACTTGGTGGTTAATTTTTCATCAGTGAATTTTCCTTTGACGAATTTTCCTAGAGCCAAGCACAACTTAGAAGGATGTAAAAGATGATGGGTTTGTTTTGGCCCAAAGTGCTCCAAAAAATCAGCTACCCCCAAGATCTAGTAATTGAAACCCTCAACTTGAAACCCTTATAGATCAATCAAAACATGATGAAAATTGATGAAATAAAAAGCAAACTTAACTTTATCTTATGCCTTGGATTTAGCTGTGAGGTCTTTGAGGCCCCCACTCACACCCAACAAAAAATTCACATCAAGATTGGTCCCTCAAATTTGGGAAGAAGTCTATAGCACTAAAGCTTTGATACCATGTAAGAGTTTATGGCGAAATTGTCAACACCCTAGGATCACTTGCAAGACAATAATAACTTCCACAAAAGAGAAATGGAAGAAATATCATGCTATGATTATGGATGCAAGATTTTCAAATTCAATATGAAAATGTACATATGATGCCTTGCTTATAAAGGCAAGTTGTGAGATAGGATTAGACAAAATCATGACATGTGTCTTAATCTGGTATAATGAGACAACTACCTCAACAAATATTAAATGATTTAGGACACAAGCATTAAATGCCAAAAGATAAGATAAGATCTAGTGACAACTAACACTATCTAGAACCAATAACCACCTGTATTAAATAAAGCGATGAAAAAGTAAAACCTGTAAATATCTTCTAGTTATTAAATGATAAACTCACTTTATTGTCCTAAGCAAGCTTAATAAAAGTGTAGGAAAAACCTATAACTAAGGGAAACTAAATAAACCCACTAGGAAAATAAAAACCTACACCAATACCCCCTCTTAAGCACAACTTAGGAGGATGTAAAAGATGATGGGTTTGTTTTGGCCCAAAGTGCTTCAAAAAATCAACTACCCCCAAGATCTGGCAACTGACACCCTCAACTTGAAACCTTTATAGATCAGTCAAAACATGATGAAAATTGATAAAATGAAAGGAAAATCTGACTAAGATTCAATTGTGAGGTCTTTAAATCCCCCACTCATCCAACAAAAAATTCACGTCAAGATTGGTCCCTTGGATTTGGGAAGAAGTTTGTAGCACTAAAGCTTTGATACCATGTAAGAGAACTTTATGGTGAACTCATCGACACCCTAGGATCACTTGCAAGACAATAATAACTTCCATGAGAGAGAAATGGTAGAAATATCATGCAATGATTATGGGTGCAAGATTGTCAATTTGAATATGAAAATATACATACGATGCCTTGCTTATAAAGGCAAGTTGTGAGATAGGATTAGATAAGATCTTGACATGTGTCTTAATCATGTATATTGAAACAACTACCTCAACCAATATTAAATGACTTAGGACACAAGCATTAAATGAAAAAAGATAAGATAAGATCTAGTGACAACTAACACTTTCTAGAAAGATTCCCTCGTAGGACCTAAGTGTACTTAACATGTAAATAGGACCTAGATAGGTAAAACAACTATTTACACCAATAGTCAACAAGTTTTGATCCGCATAGGGAGCTCAAATAGGGTTCCCCTTTGGGTTAGATTATATAAACTACCATGAGATTTATAGTTGGAAGAGGTTTTTAAGCTTTTTGGTGATACCCTTGGGGAATATGTGTTTTGCTCCAATACGACCAGGGTTAAACAACTTGCCACATATGCAAGATTATGTGTCAATATAGATCTTTTCTAACCAATCAAGCACTTTGTATTGTTTTCTTCTACCCTTGGGGAATGATACCAAGAATTAGATTATGAATGTTTTCCATTAAGATGCTTCAAGTGTTGGAAGATTGGACATTTGATAAGGAATTCCAAAGAAAGAGGGTAATAAAGAAATTTTGCAAAAGAAGGGAGATGAGGTAAAACAATAGCTTTATTCTCTAGAGAAAGAGGCCTTAGTGGAAGTGAGACAATCCCTGCAAGCCTACATTCTCCAGACAATATCATTCTCAATGAGAGAGATTTGAATACCTTATCTATTGATGGATTGGAACCAGGTGAAATGGAAAATTCAAGCCCCATCAATCATGCTTTTGTAAGCATGGAGGAATCAAGGAATCTTGGCTATGAAGTGGATATAATAATAGAGAATTTAGAGAACAAGGAAAAAATTGAAGACTAGATCATAGTTATGGGTGGTGATAGAAGAAATGAAATCAAAATCATCCCCATGTTGTCCATGCTAGTGGTTGCAACATCAAGGGGAGAAAAATGGATATGAGTAAGGCTAAAATGAAGGCTCTTGAGGATTTGGAAAGAGACACCCATGCCTCTATGAGGATCTTTGTCAAAGTTGGAGGTGAACACCTCCTTGGAGCTAGAAGACAATGAAGGAAATACATTGGAATATATGTGGTCTCAATGGCCTAAAGAAACACTTCTTTCTTAAGTGGATCATAGAAAAGGAGATTCCAAATAGTATGTTAATTCAAGAAACAAAAATGAGTGGAGATAGTGTCAAAGATCTTATTTTGAGGGCATGGAGGAATGGAGAAGGTATCATGGTTGACACAATTGGTACAACTAGGGGCTTGACAATTGTGTGGAATAAAAACAAAAGCTTTGGATCTTTGGTGGCTCAATTTTCCCATTTTGTTTCTATTTGAATTTTGTATGTGGTAAATAACTTTTCATTTCTTCTATCCAATGTTTATGGGCCTAACTCAATTGGAGATAGAGAAAAAATGTGAGAGGATTTGAAATATTTTAGACACTTGTATACCAATGAGAATTGGGTTTTAGAGGGCAATTTCAATGTTATTCTATGCCTTGAAAAAAAAGGTGGTAGGACCATGCTCTCTATTGGTTCTTTGAACTTTAGGATTTTTGTAGTGATGTGGCCCTAGTGGACATTGCTCCTAAATTTGGTTTGTTCACATGGAATAATAGACAAACGGAGGAGGACAAAATTTTAAGCAGAATTTATAGGTTTTTGGTATCCTCTAACTGCTTACTCTCTCTTGCTCTTTTTATTTCTAGGGTCATTCCCTTTGGTGGCTTTGATTACTGATAAATGGAATTGATTTTGAATAATGGTAAAAGACTGCTTAGGTGTCCTTTCAATATGGAAGCATTTTGGTATGAACCTGAAGACTTTGAATCTACCCTCACTAATTGGTGGAAGGTTGAATTGAAAGGTTGTAAAAGACACATCCTTCAAAATAAGCTAGTTGAAGTGAAAAAAAAGAAACAATAAAATGGAGCAAAGAAATTATGGGAAATTTGTTTGAAGAGAAGGGTAAAGTGAAAATTCAGCTATAGTAGATTGAGGTAGCTATCTCCTATAGTGGTCTTAATGATGAGCTCAAGAACTCTAAGCTATCACTAATGGGAAAACTAGACAAGTTGTTGCACATGGAAGAGATCATTTAGCATCAAAAATCAAGAGTGAAATGGCTTAAGGTTGGTGATGACAATACAAAATTCTTCCATTTGTCCACCAATATCAAAAGACTGTAGTAAAATTATGAGCATCTAATTAAATCTGTTAGTTTTGTGTCAAGAGGGGGTTAACTTTTTCTTTTTCAAAGATTTACCCAATTATACTCCTTAGGAGGACTTGGATGAACAAGGTTACTTAATCAACAATATCCCTACCATTATCACTAAAGAGAATAATTCTTTTTTTCTCAAACCTTTCTCTTTGGAGGAGATCTACTTTGCTACATTTTCCTTAGCCAATAGGAAGGCTCTTGGTCTAGATGGGTTATAAGTCTGTTTCTTCCAAATATTCTAGGATATCGTGCTTGAGGATGTTTGGAAGGCAACAAAAGAATGTAGGAGTATAAGTTCAATTATCAAGTCTTGGAATAGAACCTATTTTGTGCTAATCCCCAAGGTAAAAATCCAAAAAATCTTTGATGAATTCAAATTGATTACATTATACAAATTACCTATTGGAAAAAAAAATTCATTGATGTCAAAGGTGGTCGACTCGTAGGTGAAAGGAAAAATTAAATTAAATGCTATGTGCTCGTCGACCTCTCCTAATTGTGGTGCCTATTTCTAGTGGGTTTGAAAATTAAAAATAAATTAATTTTATATTTGAAAAGAGGGTCAACCTCCTTAGAGATGTGCACCCCACCTTTAAGAATAAAAAGAAAATAAATAAAAATTATAGTTGATGTTGGGTCAATCCCCTTTGAAGAGTCACCCCTCTTGGGTGAAGATTTATGAATTTATGTATAAATATAAGGTTTTGAGATGGTTCAAAAGTAATAAATTTAAGGAATATTTGTTATATGAAGAGCGGAAATAAAAGTTATTCAAGCAAATTTATAAGACATATGTGAGCATATTTATAGTAGCAATTTTCTGAAGGGAAAAGTAGTGACACAAGCAAGATCATGGTAGTTTATGAGCATATTTTATGAAGACATTATTGTAGATTTTATGAGGACATTATTATCAAAAATTTGAAGATATTAATTGCCAATTTGTGAAGACTATATTACAGATCTACAAAAGGGAGTTTGGCAGTTTTGTGAGAAGATGTTAGAGAAAATCAGAGAAATTTTAAATAAAAATTATTATATTGTTCTTGTGGAGGTTGGAGCCTCCTACTTAAGGAGATCATGGAGTTGGAGCCTCTTATTGAAAGAGATTGGAGTCTCTTGTTGAGTTGGTTCTTATTGGTGTGGATTCGAGTCTCCAATGGGTTGGTGCCTACAAATTCTGTAAGAAGATTTATGCTAGCAAGATTTTGTCATGATTTTCTCTCGTAATGGTTTCCACGTAAAATTGTGTCTCTTGTGCATGCTCTTAATTGTAACATATTGCATGAATGATATTGTTATGGATAATTAGGAGTTCAAGTAATTTTATTATGCTTAATTAAGTTAAGAAGGAGTAAAGTTTTCTTCTATACTAATCCACCCCCCTCTCAATATAAGTGTGTGTTTTATCAATTGGTATCAGAGCAGGTTCCTTTGGAGTTAACCTAACCACTTGAGGGTAGATCTTGGAAGCACACATGGTCGAAGGATTTGGATTTTTCTCAAATAGGACACCACTATTTAATGGATCAAATTATACTTTTTGGAGCATAAGGATAGAGACTTACTTGAATGCCCTAGGATATGATATTTGGTGATCTATCAAAGTTGGTTATACTCCCCCTACAACCCCAATAATGGATCAAGTTGAAAAGAAAGCAAGCAAGAACAATGCCAAAGCCAAAAATGCAATATTGTGTGGATTAGCCGAATAGAAATATGTGAAGGTTATGCATTGCAAATTAGCTGAAGATATGTGGGATAAGTTGAAACACATATATGTAGGAGATGATAAGGTGAAGAAGGCCAAGATTCAAACCCATAGGAATTAATTTTAAAGTTTGAATATGAAGGATGAAGAGGATATTGCCGCTTACTTGCTTCGTGTGGATGAAATCATCAACACTATATGTGGACTTGGAAAAAAGGTTGAGGAGGCAACAATTGTGCAAAAAATGTTTTGAGATCTCTTCCAATGAGATTTGATGCAAAAAAATTGACCATTGAGGAGATGAAGGATCTAGACACTTCGAAGATGGATGAACTACATGGGATCCTAACGACATACAAAATGAGGACAAAAAAGGAGAAGCCATCGAAATGAGAAGTCACTTTTAAAGCTTCCAAGAAGATGAAGAACAAAGGATATACATCAAGTGAAAGTTCAAGTGATGAAGAATCATACCTTATAGTGAAGTACAAGAAAGGATCTGACAAACATCAAGATAAGTCTACTCTTACATGTTACAATTATGGTAGAATAGGTCATGATTCTCTACATTCAAGAAATAATTTTCTCATTCGAAGAAAGCAATGAGAGCTACTCCGAAAACGATCTAGAGGAGATCCTCTTTATAGTGATAGAGAAAAAGGAGGAAAAAAAAAGAGAAGAAGATTCAAAAGAACACATTGAAGATGATGAAGAAGAGGATCTTGATAAGGAACTATAATTTTCCTCAATAAGATTGAGAAGCTCAAGAGAAGGAATTTGAGACTAAAATCATGACTTCAAGAAGATAATGGAACTAAAGTAAAATCATCTCAAAGCCTTGAAGAATCGAAAATAATGATCATGGATTTGAAGGTTCAAATTGAGGAAGAAAATAAAATTGAAGAAGGTGTAAGAGATCAACTAAGACAAAGGAATTCAACTACAAGAAGTTGGAGCTTGAAGTTGTTTCCTAAAGTCAGGAGTAAGAAAATAAAAATTAAAGCATGAAGTATGAAGTATGAAAAAAGCATCAAAATCTTGGAAGATATTATAAACTCCCACAGATCACCTTTTATCAAGACAGGTCTTGGTTTTGAGGAAAAATAGAAGACAATCAAATGAAGGTTCGTTCTCCAATGCCACAAAGTTACCAAAGAAGACAAATCAAGAAAATTTCAAAAGTTATGCAAATACTCTCAAAGGCTCCATCAATGATGGTAGTTCAAAGAAGAGAGAGAGTAATACTACTCAAAAAATCAACATTCCTCCCAAAGAAAATAATGAAGGCTTCAAGAGACCATTCCCCCAAAGGAAAACGTAAATGAATAGGTTCCAATATTATTTTTATGTCTATTGTTTCGTTTGCAATAATTTTGGTCACAAAGCAATATGTTGTAGAGCTCATGCAAGAAGGGATTTGGGTTTCCTAAAGAGAAACTGTAGACATCTAAATTTTATCACTTCCATATGATCAAAATTGTCTACTTTATTCATCTATTTCATTAATAGTGATTAAATAATTTATTTAATCATTATTTAATTTTTTGCCTAAGGTTCCTACTAAAGTATGTAATTAAATAAATTAAATACTTTACCTTACACCTTTTCTTCTCTAAATTAAATAAATGAGACAATTTATTTAATTTAGTCATTTGACTTATTTGGATTAAAACTAATTTTTAATTCCTCTTTTTCTTTCTCCTTGTCACATTCTCCATAACCCTATTTTATTCCGGATTAAATTGATTAATCTGTGATTAGGATGTGCACCACTTAATCAAGATTAGTGTCACATCCTCCATAATCTCCCACTTGCCTCTAATCTCACATTAATTATCATAATCTTGTGTTTGCACAACCTTAATCAAAATCATTAGCCACATTCGGCATACTTTTTTTGATCAACCTTTTCACTTGCCTTTCTTGGCCTTGACTCTCTTTCCCATGTGAATTTTTAATTCACTTTTATCTTTCCAAGGTCTACCCTATCCCCATGCAAAGTTCTAGAAGGCTTGACTTGTCACTTTACATGTGCCAAGGACTTCTAGAACCTTTGACTTGTCACATCACTCACATGTGACAAATCTCCAACTTTTTGGAGACCCCCTTTTATCCAATAAACTCTCTAATGAATGTGAATTTTTATTTCTCCAACCACTTCCCCTTTTCCCATGGAGATTTTTGAGGAATTCTAAAATTCCTCAAATGTCTCTTTCCTCTTCATTTGGGGACAAAAAGTTCTTTTTTGAGAAAATCTTCTTATCCCCCAAGGTACCTACAAGGTACTTATCCTTCATCCACCTCATGTACTTCTCTTCCACCTCATTTCCACATCATTCCACCCTAAGACATCTCACATTCCACATGTCAAGATGCGAGGGCTTGTAAGTCCTCAACTCACCATAGCCCTTCATTTTTGATCTTGTTAGATCAATCTCATTTGTTGAATTCTCTAGAGAATTCAATTTATCCTATAAATACCCCCTCATTTCTCTCATTTGAGGAATGAATCTTTTGCTATCCAAACTCTTGAAAAATTACCATTTGAGCTTTCATCCACCATAACATTTAGAATTTCATCCATCTTGCATATCACTTTGCACATTCAATTTAGCTTATCATCCAAAGAGCACACAAATCTTCAAGGATCAAAGGGCCAACCAAGGAAGGAGCAACATGAAGGTATAACCAATTTCAATCATTTTTCATCTTGTTTTCATGTTTATCTTTCCTTAGGCTAATTATTGAGGTGTCCTCTTTTATGTTAGTTCTTTTCATTGCATCATTAGTTGTTTAACATCTCACATTAGGAACTTAGCATTTTAGGAGATCACATTTCTGGCACACCCAGTGGGACCCACAAACGGGTCTCTTTGCTTTATGTTTTGTTGTTGTTTAGGTTGTTTGCAAGTTTAGGTTGCAAAGGGGCAGACTTGCCCTCACGGGCGCTATAAAGGGGTGGATACGCCCTCCTGTTCCGACGTTTTCTAATAGTTTTACTGCAGAAGTGCAAATATGCCTGCCTGTTCCGACGTTTTTTGCTAAATGTTTTCTATAGAAATGCGGATACGCTTGCCTGTTTCGACATTTTTTGCTAACTATTTTTTGCAAAAGTGCGGATACGCCCGCCTATTCCAACATTTTTTTCTAACTATTTTCTGCAAAAGTGTGGATACACGCGCTTGTTCCAACGTTTTCTAACTATTTTCTACAGAGGGGTGGATTTTCCCTCCTGATTTGAGGTTTTTGATAGTTTTATGTAGAGGGGCGAATACGCCCTCCTATTCCAGCATTTTGCAGTTCAGAGGGGCGGATTTTCCCTAAATAACATGTTTGAGAAAGTAAAAAAGTTGCATTTTAGCTTCATTTTTGCCTCTATTTTTTGTTGTTTGGAGTTCTAACCCTCTAACCTTGTTTGTTGGTGGGTGAACAGATTTCTTGTCGATACTTTGTAGTATTTTGCTGAAATTCACAAGGGGTAAAAAGATAAAACAACTAACATTTGCTTGCAGGGCCTTTATTTCATTCAAATTTTAAAGTTTTCCTTACTGTTTTATCTATTCACTTAGCATAATTAAAGGGAAGTAATACTTGTTGCTTGTTGTGTATGTTTTTCTGTATGTTACCCTAATGGGGCATTAGTTTGTTTTCATCTTCCCCTTGCACTTTGTGCAGACCGGGGGGATAGTTGGAAATGATTAGTGTCTTCTTCTTAGAGGTACCTGCTTGGGGATTTCATCACCCTAAGGGACGATCCCAACTAGACGTATCAGCGGGGTATACAAAGGGGAGAGAGCCAAAGTTGTACCCCAATCCAGTTGCATCGTAATTAGTGGAGCGTCGAAGTTAGGGTGATACCTAGATGGACGTGAAGAGTTGGTACGAGCCTTTCAGTATCTCATTGGGGTTCTCGACTCACGCTTGTGATGGGCTGGTGTTGACGGTTGTGCCTCACGTATCGAGCGTATATCGAGGACTCCCTAGAAACCTTGTTCATCCTAGAGTAAGACCTTTGTCGGTCATACCCCTTAACACTAATCATAGGACTGTGCTTGTTCAAAGTGTCTTTCTGTGAAAAACCAATAAATTTTGATAAGTCAACCTCATTTAGTCATTTCAAGTCCTTGCCATAATCTCATCATCCAAACCAAGTCACTTTCCACTACAGAGGGGTGGATTCGCCCTCTTGTTCTAGCATTTTTCATTGCAGAAGTGCAGATATGCCCCCTATTTCAGCATTTCTCACTGCAAAAGTGCAGATACACCCCCCTATTTCAACATTTTTCACTGCAAAAGTGCGGATACGCCATCCTGATCCATTCTTTGACTACAAAAGTGCGAATACGCCCTCTTGAATGGACAATTTCATCCATTTGACCATTCCAAACCTCTGCTTAACCACTCCAAGTCTCCATTTGACTGTTTGATCATCCTAAACACTCATTTAACCAATCCAAACATCCATTTGACCATTCCAAGCCTCCATTCAACCTCTCTAAACATCTATTTATCACATCCACATTGATCATTTCACAATTTGGGAAACCCATTCTACCATCTTACTGTGTGACCTAAACATTTGCACTTTCTAAAAAGATCACTTCATCAAAACATCTTCCATTTACATTCATCATCATCTCTCATCACAAAGTCCCTTAAACCTTATTTTAGGAGTTATCTCCCGAATTGACCAAGGCGTTAAGTTTGATCATTATCCTACATATCAATCTTTGGCCCAAATCAATCTTGAGGTGGATTTGTGTTGTAAGTCAACATCATTGGCCCAAATCAATCCCCTTCTATCTCAAGGCGGATTCAGTGTCGTGATCATTGATTAACCAGTTTAATCCAATCAACCAATGTATTAAGTCACCTAGGGTGGTTCCCGAATTGGGTTTAGGACCCTTTCCATCAAATCCGATCCAATTGATCCAATCCAATCCTCATCCAAAATCATCAAATTAATTGATACATCATCAATTAATACACATCCAATCCAATCCAAATCATCATCAATCCAATTGATCCAATCCAATCCTCATCCAAAATCATCAAATTGATACATCATTAATTGATCCAATCAAATCCAATCATCAAATTAATTGATACATCATCAGTTAATACACATCCAATCCAATCTAAATCATCATCAATCCAATTGATCCAATCAAATCCAATCCTCATCCAAATCATCAAATTGATACATCATCAATTATCCAATCCTTATCCAATCATCAAATTAATTGATACATCATCAATTAATACACATCAATCCAATCCAATTGATCCAATCCAATCCTCATCCAAAATCATCAAATTAATTGATACATCATCAATTAATACACATCAATCCAATCCAAATCATCACCAATCCAATTGATCCAAACAATCCAATCTTTATCCAAATCATCAATTAATCCAATCAAATCCAATCCTTATCCAATCATCAAATTAATTGATACATCATCAATTAATACATCATCTAATCATAATCATCATCAATTCAATTGATCCATCAATCCAATCTATCCAAATCATCAAATTGATACATCATCAATTGATCCATCATCCAATCAATCAATCCAAATCACCGCCTAGAGCATCCTTGGAAGTTGCATCTTAAAATCACTTAGTTTTTTTACACGCTCATGCTCATTCAGACCCATTCACAAACAATAAAACAAATGGCAGACCAACAAACTCAAGGTTCCCAACCGAATGTCCCTCAAAATCTTAATAACATTCCACATGATCCCCATAACGACGTCTCATCTCAATCGAACATCGACATCCAGAATATCACACCACTTAGTGACGAAAACATGGTCAATCAACCCGAAGTCACCGTTGACGAATATCTCAGTAATCTCACCAATGTCCAAATGATTGATTGTCTCCTAAATGAATGTGGAGACAAGATCCTCGCCACCTTACTCATGAAGGGAGTAAAACCACCATCTGGTTTTGATACATCACAATACGCCCTTCCCACATTTGTTGATCCACAAAACTCACAAAATGTTCAAGAGGGTTCCTATGTTCCTGAAGGTGCACCCACTGAAAATTGGTACCACCCTGAATTTGGAAATGCAGTCATCCATCAAGTTCAAAAATATCCTCATCTTCCAACCACAACATCCACTATTCCACCACCCGATCCTAATGATCCCCATACCTATGGCATGCCACCGTACGTCCCATCTGCTCCACCGCTTCCTCCCCCATATTCTAATATTGGGGGCACACCTACACTTACCAATGCATTACCTCCTGCATTTCGACAGCCTCCAAATAATCCACACCAACCCACCACACTACCAACACCACCACAACATACTGCTACCGCTCTAGCTTCATCTCAACCCTTTCATCCATAACATCTGCAACACACTACCGTTCTCACACAACCATCACATCAAGTGGTGCAACCTAGCTCACAACCACAACCACCGTCACATAACCCTTTCACGGTCGCCCCCCAACAACAACAAATCTCATCTCACCCATCTCATCAACAACAAACACAACAACGACCCCCACAACAATATGTGCATATCCCTACACAAACACACCATAATCCACTTACTAAGTACCTCTATCATCCCTCTAGCACATACACAGTTCCATCCCATCTCAACATGAATCCTCAAAACCAAACACATACCCAACCACCACCTTACACCAATCTTTCACAACCTCAACATCATCCTCACCAACAAACATCGAATCCATCCCCATATGCCATGCAACAACCCACCATTGCGCAACAATACCAATCCTATCCGCCTCACTTCCAACAACAACCAACTTATCAGCACAGGGCACCTTACACTTCCTATTACCAACAACCATCATCACACCAACAAAGAGTCTCGACCTCCACATATTACCACAATGCTATGCATAAACAAGATCCGTCCCTCGCTTCCTACTATCAACAACAAGTGGCTCTCGCTCATCATAATCAATCATCCAACTATCAATCCACTTATAATCAGCAAACACACCCCTATCCAACTCAAACCATTTATGATCCAACAACAGCAAGGCCATCCTCATCATATCCGCAATACCACCCATACAATCAATCCACTTTGACTCCCATGAATCTTGTCAATAAGGACTTAGAAGAATTCAAAGAAGCATTAAAGGATCTACAAGCTAGAGCAGGGAAACAAACATTCAAGTTTGAGGACATATGTCCTTATCCTTTTGATCCCTCCATCTCCTTAATTCTTCTTCCCAAAAAATTTGAGATACCAAAATTCAATAAATACAAAGGAACCAGGGATCCTAGAGCCCACCTTCAAGAATTTTACGCCCATTGCCAAGAGGTCATGCATAATGACAATTATCTTATTCGACTTTTCCCTAAAAGACTACAAGGAGTTGCCCTTAATTGGTTTATGGGTCTTGAAAAGGGATCTATCAAAACATTTGCACAATTATCCGAATAGTTTGTCTCCCACTTCTCTTTTAATCTAGAGAAGGATATTGACACACTTGATCTCCTGAAGGAAAAACAACGTGAGGGAGAGACCTTTGCAAGCTACTTGCAAAGATGGTGTGCCTTAGCCAGTAGGATGAAATCCCCACCATCAAAAAAAGATATGGTCACACTATTTATCAAAAATTCCCACCCAGATATGGCTCATAACTTCCAACTCCATTGTATAACCACCTTTGCGGCACTTGTAGAGAAGGGCCCCATCTTGGAATGAGCCCTTATTGCAAAAGGGCAAGTCAAACATTTCAATTCCGATAAAGAGAAGTCCTTTGGGGATAAACCTCATTATTGGAATAAAAATAAAAATGTGGTCAATGATGGTGTCACTGACACTAAACATGTTCAAGTGGCAACCACCATGCAAAGATACCCTCCTCAGCAACAACTGTTAGTCTAGAATGCCATATTCGTCCCCCAAGGGGCACCATGACAACAATCCAACCAAAATAACCAAGGGGGAAACAAATGACAGTTCACTCAGTTGGGAGAACCCCTTAGCATGGTGTTTAACAAGCTTCTTCAAGCTAATTATCCCATCACATATCCTATCACCAAACCTCTTGATACGTCTAAACACAAACCAGCTTGGTTTAAAGACAACGAAT
Source organism: Sequoiadendron giganteum (assembly GCA_007115665.2). NCBI lineage: Eukaryota > Viridiplantae > Streptophyta > Pinopsida > Cupressales > Cupressaceae > Sequoiadendron > Sequoiadendron giganteum. The sequence continues at coordinate 82,431,319 of CM021110.1, read as the reverse complement.
ATTGTGAATTTCACAAGATTAAGGGACATACCCTAGATAAATGTCAAGGCCTAAAAACCTACATTCAAGGTCTCATAGATCGAGGTGAACTCCATGTAGATGCTAACACAACATCTTCGTCCAATGCTCAACTCCAGATATATCAAAACGCTTTTCCTAACCACAATTAGGGTCCTAGTACTTCCAACGCTAATCCTGGATCTAGCAACAACCACAAGCAAGGTAACAACACCAATAACATTAGTTATAAAAATGTGGCATACAATTACCAAGGTGTGGTCTCCTATGTAGATCAAGTGGAGCTATATGTATCCATGATCCATGTCAAAGGAAAAGATCCACAATGTGTTGTTACCAGTCGATGGACTCGCATCACATCCCCCACAACTCCTCCATCTACCCAATGGTCATCCATCCATTCACAATATAACATCCTAGATCATCTAAGTAAGACTACAGCCCAAATATCCATCTTGGATCTACTTAAGTCATCTCTCATGCATCAAGATATCTTAACTAAGGCTTTGCAAAGAACACAAGTGCCTGATAATATTGACCCTACCCAATTTCAAGCATTGGTAGGCAATCTCTCATCAACCTATCAATTAGCCTTTAGCCAAAAAGACATGTCACATCTTGATTCAAGCCACAACCGCTCCCTCCATCTCGAGGTTGGTGTAAATTGTCAAAAAGTAAAAAGGGTATTGGTAGATAATGGTTTGGCCCTAAATCTTTGCACATTAAAATTCATACAACAGGTTGGATACACCCAGGTTGATTTAAGAAGTCAAGTGATCACCATCAAGGCATATGATAACGCAGAGCGAGATTTTGAAGGAACTATTTGTCTCCCTATTCAAGTAGGCCATATTGTGCAGTACACTATGTGTCATGTTCTGGACCTTGAACTTCCATACAACATCCTTCTTGGTCGTCCATGGATTCATTCTATGCAAGCCGTCTCGTCCACCTATCATCAATGCTTAAAGTTCCCATTTCAAGGAATGGAGGTTACCATACAAGCTGATCCCTAACCTTTTGAATATTATCATGCTTTGGAAGCTTCCTTCCCGCATTCACATTACTGTCCAGGAGTCGAAATGGGGGCATCCCCAACATCTGATCCTAACCCATCCACCAATACACTAAACACCTCATCTCCACCATCATCCACACCTGCTTCCATCGTCACCAAGGTCCAAATCATAGACAAGGGATGTGGTGAATATGAAATGCATACCACACTAAATGTGGCAACCATGCCACCCTCGCCCCGCACATATGGACAACCAACTCTTCCAGTACGAAAAGTGGAAGGAAAGAAACTTACACTCACCTCCAATAACATGGTTTTGATAACATTCAGTGATCTGGGATCCCTTCAAGACCAAATGGAAGAGAACATAAGTCAATGGGTTTATCGAGAGGAACCTGATCCACCACGTCCCCTTATAGAATAATTTCAAAAAAATTATCCACGTGCATCCAAGTTCATTGAAAAGTGTCATTACCAAGGTAGAGGCCTTGGTGCAGAAGAACAAGGAAAATGCTAGCCCATTGAAGCAACTACCATCCGACCAAAAAATCTGGGCTTAGGTTATGATACTAAACATAAAGGTCCTGCAACATCCTCTACCACTTCTAACAATGTTAGTGTTGATGACGGTTCCCTCGAAGACATACCAGAGGAAGAGTCCATCATACACGTGTACGATGATTTGAATCATGTTGACCTCCCTGACATGTTTGAATGCTTATCTGTTTGCACCATAACCTTATCCCTCAAACATACTGAACTTATCGATCATGACCTACAAGGTAGCGCACCTGTCAACACATTTCCCTCAAAGGATACCTACGTACATCTCATGGGATTGGGGGAAGATGAACGCCCTAACCGCAAAAGTAAAAAGAAACAAAAGCAAAATAGGTCATCAAGTGAAAACCTCACTGAGGCACTTTTTGACTGGGAAAAAGTAAAAACAAAGGGTGTATCTAACAATGAAAACCTTAATACGGCACTGGAAGATCGGGACGTTCATCTTCCCTTTGTAGGAACACAAACATCTGAGCAGTCTTCTATTCTTATTGAAGAAACACAAGAGGTAAATTTGGGTACAGCTGAAACTTTAAGGATCACCTATGTAGCCAAATATTTATCAGAAGAAGAATACCTCACCATTGTCCAAATTCTCCATGAATGGGTTATCAAATTTGCATGGGCTTACTCTGATATGCCCGGCCTAGATCCTAATCTTGTTGTACACCATTTGGATGTCCGTCTAGATGCCAAACCTATCAAGTGGAAGCTCTGAAAGATGCACCCACAAGTAGCACTATTAGTTAAAAAAGAATTGGAAAAATTACTAGATGCTAGTTTTATCAGACCCACTGATTATTCTGATTGGATTTCCAATATAGTACATGTTGCTAAACCTAACGGAGACATCATAATTTGCACATATTTTTGGGATCTTAACAAAGCCTATCCAAAAGATGACTTCCCCTTGCCTAACATCGACATGTTAGTCGATATTACTGCGGGACACGAGATTTTCTCCCTCATGGATGGCTTCTCTGGCTACAATCAGATCCAAATCGCCCCTGAGGATCAACACAAAACTGATTTTACAACACCTTGGGGTACCTTTTGTTATAATGTCATGCCCTTTGGTCTTAAAAAATGCGGGGACAACATATCAATGGGAAATGACTGTTATATTCCATGACCTCATCCACATCATCATGGAAGATTATGTTGATGACCTACTGGGAAAATCCGGAACTAGAGAAGAGCACCCTACCATCCTGAAAAATATCTTCGAGCGCTTGGAGCAGTACAAGCTAAGACTGAATCTGAAAAAGTGTGTGTTTGGTGTCATGTTAGAGAAATTGTTAGGCTTCATAGTTTCTCGAAGAGGCATCGAGGTTGACCCAGCTAAAGTGAAAGCTATCATAAATATTCCTCCATCGAGAAACCTAAAACAATTAAGGAGCCTTCAAGGAAAACTACAATCCATCTGTCGGTTTATAGCCCAGCTTGCGGATAAATGTCAATCATTCACTCACCTTTTGAAGAAAGATACCACCTTCAAATGGAATCAATAGTTTCAATTGGGTTTTGATACGATCAAAGAATACTTGGCCCATCCACCAATTTCGATGCCACCTATCCCTGGAAAACCCCTCTTTCTCTACATCTTTGCCACTTCAATTGCATTGGGGGCATTGTTGGCACAACATGACGAATCCTTAAAAGAGTGAGTAATCTACTACATTAGCCAAACACTGGTTGATTATGAACTTAATTATTCACCAATGGAGAAAGCATGTCTCGCTGTGGTCTTTAGTACTCAAAAATTGCGACACTATATGCTTAGCCATCCGATAAAATTGATATCAAAAGTCGACCCCCTCAAGTACCTGTTATCTAAGACAACCCTAACTGGCCGAATGGCTAAATGGATCATGCTTCGCAGTGAATTTGATATAGAATATGTGGACAAAAAATCCATCAAAGGACAGGTAATAGCAGATCAGTTGGTAGATGCCCCATTAGTAGATGTTTATCCCATAGAAACTAAATTTCCAAATAAAGGAGTCTTTGCAGTATCAGAAGCTACCACATGGACACTATACTTTGATGGATCACACACTAATAATGGATCGAGGGCAGGAGTCTTTCTTATCACCCCCCAAGGTGATTACATACCAAAATCATTCAGACTGGCCTTTCCCTGCACCAATAACATTTCTGAATATGAAGCCCTTCTCACAGGCCTTAGAATCGCAGTCCAATGGCACATCACTCATCTGCAAGTTTTTGGTGACTCCCAGTTGGTTATAAAACAGGGCAATGATGAGTTTCTAACAAAATATGAAAAATTGTTTCCTTACAAACGTATGGTGGATGACTTCAAAAAATATTTCACCTCCATTAAATATGAGAAGATCCCGAGACTCCAGATTAAGGCAGCAAACGCTATGGCTACCATTGGTTCTCTCCTCGACATGCCAAAAGATTGCACAAATTGTCAGTTCCTAGTCGAGCAACTCCTAATCCCAGCATATAATATCCCTAAGAGTGACATGGTGTGTGCTATTGTAGGTCCTGAATCACCTTGGTACCATGACATTTACACCTATATCCATGACAACACCCTCCCGCCTAATCTCATGAGAAACCAACGTAAATCATTTATCCAACGCACTGCCCTCTACACCATCATCGGTGATACACTTTATCGACGTGGGTATGATGGAAGTCTCCTTCGTTGTTTAGATGAAACTAAAGCCTGCATGACATTAACAAAAGTGCATAGCAATATTTGTGGGGCCCATTCTAATGGTATGGCCTTAGCCAAACTGATTCTCAGAGCAGGATATTACTAGCCTACAATGGAACATGATGCTTGTGAATATGTTAAAAAGTGTCTTCCGTGTCAACAACATGCGGACTTGATTCAGGCTTTGGCACAAGAGCTACAACCTATCACGACACCTTAGTCGTTTTCACAATGGGGTTTTGACTTGATTGGCAAGATCTACCCTCCATCCTCTGATGGTCACACTTTTATCATCACAACTACTGATACTTTACCAAGTGGGTGGAAGCCATACCACTCACTCAAATCACTGGTGTTCAGATCTCTAAGTTCATCCTCTACCATATCCTCTACAGGTATGGTATCCCCTCTGCCATCATCACCGTCAACGGAAAGCCATTCAAGAATAAGTCTATGGAGCTTCTTTGTGACACGTATCATATCCAGAATCACTGGTCCATCCCCTATTACCCCCAGGGTAATGGATAAGAAGAAGTGACAAATAAGACATTGATCAAAATCATTAAGAAGATGGTCAATAACACTGGTCACAATTGGCACCTCCATATCCATCCCGCTCTTTGGGCCTATCGTACATCGAACCACACCCCCACTAGCGCTAATTTATACTCTCTTGTCTACGGGGTTGAAGCCATCTTTCCAATTGAAGTTGAAATCCCTTCACTCCAAATCTCCCTCAAGAATCTAATCACTGACGAAGACACCCAAGTGGCATGCCTGACACAATTGGAATTACTAGATGAAAAGTGGGTCAAAGCTTATAACCATCTGCAAGCCTATCAACATCGACTCAAAAGGAGCTACAATAAGAAATTTTTCCCTCACCAATTCAATGCTGGTGATTTAGTCCTTAAGGAGAATCCGCCAAATCAACAAGATTGAGAGAAAAAGGGTAAGTTTGAAGCAAACTGGTTGGGCCCTTATGTTATCACCACAAAGTATGGTTCTGGCGCCTACAAGATCTCTACCCCTGAAGGGGAGCCCTTAGAAAAACCCATCAATATCATGCATCTGAAGAAGTTCTATACTTAGGTCAGCTAGGGTATCCTTCCTGGTAAAAGTCAAAAAATACAAAAACAATCAAAAAATGCAAAAAAATCCAAAATATCCAAAAAATAGCAAAAATACATAATTCTTCCTATGGTGAAAACCACCCCTGCGTGGTGCCTTGGATACGTACGATTGGTGAAAACCTGGCAACAGGCGCCTCTCATATAGGGCTTAATCATTATCTACCTCGCGTCCTGGTTACTTTATCGCTTATCTGTTGATTCCTCAATCCCCCTATCCTCCCATCCGCTTACATCACCTCATCGCTTGGTATATTTTGGTTGAGAATTGGATGACCATCATCCGCTATCCAACATCTTGAGCTTGTTATCCTAATCTGAGCTTGTGTCCTCTCATTGTCATGTGCATCTTCATCTAGTTTCACTCCTTGTGTCAGTCCCCATCTAGGTCTCATCGTGCCTTCTTCTTGAACTACTACGCCTATGCGCTTGCACGTAGGCAAGGCTAATCTTTGATAGGCCCCTAAGGCATTTTTCCCTTCATCATTGTCTTCATGGTCCACTTTTCAATCTTGAACCACGACGCCTCTGCGCTTGCACGTAGGCAAGGCTAATCTTTGGATCAGTCCCCAAAGCATTGTGTCTTTCATCATCTGTCCTCATAGTCCACTTTTTGATCTTGTCCATCCTTAGTCTTTTGTCCAGTCCAAACTACGGTGCCCCTGCACTTTCACGTAGGCAAGGTTGATCTTTTGATCTGCCCCTAAGGCTTTTGTTTGTCTTGGTCATCCATCAGTTCTCATCTATCCACTTTCCACTCTTTTACCGTGGTCTTCTCCTGAACTACGAGGGCTTTGCACTTTCACATAGGCAAGGTTGATCTTTGATCAACTCCGAAGCCCCTAGGTCTTTAGGATGTGTCTTGTCCTCTTGTTGTCTTGTTTTCAAGTATGTCCCTATCATCGTTGATTCTTCACAAACAAGATCTTCTCGTATCAATAAATCTACCCAATGGCAATTATCCTACATCATCTAGATCCCTTTAGCTTCGTATCCATCATCGGTCTTAATAGGATTCATCCTTCCTAACAGACCACATCAACCCCATCCATCCTTGGGATCTTATGGCAAAGGATGCTTGTAATTGATCATGATCTTTTGGTACTTTTGGCTTTTATTTTATTATTTGAGCTCCCTCTTTTAACTAGTCAAGATCACCATAATCCATCATATTATGGTGTGTTTTGCCTAGTCAACATAGGGACATCTTTTGACTGTTTTATCGTTGTTGTTTGTTGGGATACTCCACGTAGTACCCACCAGGATTCCTCTCGGATCCTACATTATGTGGGGGCATCCCTTTGTGCTTGTGGTTATTCCAATACCTGTCCCGACCAAAGTCATCGCGACTTTGGGGTATTGGAATAGCCTTCTTGTTTGTTGTGTTTGTTTTATGCATTAGACACTAATCCGTCTTAGTTTATATACCCTAACGCCCAACGTCTTATGCTATAGCAAAATAAGTACTCTAAAGGATGGAAAATTGCATTCATGTTGCATTTCATTTCATTGCATATTCCCCTTTCATCCAATCTTCCTCCTACCTCTATGACTCCTGATTTTGGTTGTGCAAACGCTCATTCATCCTTACTAAGTTTCTTTCTCAAGATCCCTACAATTCTTGATAGGTATCATGCCCCACACACCCTACGCCTATCACCTACCCATTGATACTTATGTCTACATTACTTTTAGTGTGTCAGTTCATCATTTATCCATTTGCATCAATTCATTAAGTTCATTCATCCATACATTTATCCATTTACATCCATTCATTTACCCATTTTCATCAATCCATTCGTTTAGGTTCATTAGGTTCATTTGCATCAATTCATTTAGGTTCATTTATCCATTTGCATCAATTCATTAGGTTCATTTATCTATTTGCATTAATTCATTAGGTTCATTTATCCATTTGCATCAATTCATTTAAGTTCATCATTTATTCATTAACATCAATTCATTAGGTTCATTCATCCATTTGCATCAATTCAATAGATTCATTCATCCATACATTTCCATATATTTTCATACCCATCTATGCATCATTATTAGGCCCATATTAATTACATCATACATACAATTGTATTACCATTCATAACTCATTAACATCATCCATAATCACATCATCCAAACACGCATAAATAAATCATTAACATCATACATCGACACAACACCCATATCAACACAACTCATCATATACATGTGCATAACATACATCATCTGTCATAAAAACATAAATATACAACCATCTGCATAACATAAATCATCTGTCACAAAAAATGTTCGACATAATATCAATGGGAACCAACACATATCATCATCAAAATAATACAATGACCATCTCATATCCAAAATAATAGTCATATCATAATCACATACATCCCATCCTCAAAATAAGGTGCATCATCTAAGAATATGTGCTACACCTCCATCTGGTACCTGTCACAACACCTGTGTCCTATCATCCGTCCTCTGCCTACCCTGAGTTGCCCACCCCTGACCTCTAAGGAGACTCAAGCACTAGTCCCCTGTATGTCAGAGTCCCCTAAGCCTCACATGTTGGAGTCCCAAACCGAGAATGGGTCATCTGGAAATCGCTGTACCCTTTGGTTCATATCCCTAATGATTGGGATGGTATCGGCATTTACGGTACCTTCCTAACATATCGTGTTGTCTGTTGCACCAAATCTGGCATTGCCTGCTCATATGCACATCTCCAGTAGCCCACCTCCTGCATGTACTCATCTCGCTGCCTAGCTTGGAACCTAGCGGCATTCCACTCATACCTGTATCTATCTCGCTCTTTGGTGATGGCTTGCCACTCCTGCTCCCATGCCTCATGTGTTGTTGTCAGCAACTCTACAGTCCTCCTCCTCTTTGACTGTACACTCTAAAGCTCTACCTGCAAGCCTTGTACAACTAAATCTATCCCATCACCTTGCCCTCGTTGTGTCTACCTTTGTGCTATATCCCTCTCGACATTCTCTGCCTGGCCCACTACTGCATCTCTCTAAAACTGGAGAATTTGGACCTGTCTCTACGCATCATCCCTCTCTCCTTGTAACACCTGCACTTGTCCCTAGGCTCTGTCTCTCTCTCTCTTTGCACTGCCTCTAACCTGACCTCTGCAACCTCAGCCCTCACTCTCATCTCCTCCAAGGATGTATCAGTAGTAGTTATCCTCTCCAATAGGTCTACCTGCTCTCCCTTTAGCCCTTCCACCTATCCTCTCAGTGTCTCCATCTCCCCTCCCCCTACTGGCTCTAGCCGACCCTGCATTTGAGCCACTGTCAACGCGGCCTCTAATCTGTCTTGATCCCAAGTCACCCAAGCTAGATCACCCTGCACCCTCTCCATCTCCACTCGTATCTCCTCCCTCTCCCTCTTCGTTGCCAGTATATTTATCGTCAGACGACTCACAACACGCTCAAACTCTATCAGTTTTGACTCCTTCACCCTCTGCACCTCGGCCTCTGCCCTCCTCACCTCCTCCTCTAACACCCCTATCCTCACTTAGGCCCCTCTCAGTACCACCACTGGATCATCTACTGGAGCCACCAACACTACTGCTAATGGCTCCACCATCTACACATCCATGTCCATCGCCTCCACCTCTACCTCCTCCCGAATGGGCTCCACCTGGCTCATCACTCGGATCCTTCACGACTGTCCTCTCCTCCCCACCCTCATCAATCTCCTCGGCTGTCCTCTAGCCTAATCCTCCTCCTGTCCCCACTCCTCCTATATGGCTCTCACCTGCACTTGCCTCCGTCGTACTCTCCCACCAATCCCTGTTTGCGTAGCCCTCCTCTCCACCACCCCCAACACCTCCACCTCAGGCTCACTCCCTCCTACCTCCATATCCTCCCCCCATCACCTTGACCTCCTGCCTCCATCTCTCCCCCACATCTCTCTCTGGTCCTCCTTCGAGGATGCCTCCTCCGAACCCTCCTACTTCTCTCTGGCTAGCTCCAACACCGCCCTCATTTGCCTCGCCACTCTGATGTCCCGCATCATCCTGTCCCTCTTCCTTCTCTATCCCCTCCTCCTGCCCATCCTTTGGCCCCCACTCCACGGCTCCCACGCTCAGCTCCGCTGGTGTGACCCTCTCCCACTGGTGGTTGCAAAACCACCGAGTGTACTGATCTGTAACTCCTGCATCCTCTAGCCCCACCCCCTCCCTGGATAGGGCATCCCACCCGCCATCACCCACGCCTCCCTTGTCGCCCTCGGTGACAACCTCGCTCCCCATACCTCTCTAGTAAGTCGACGAAACATAGTCAGCGCTGCTGGAATATCCTGCATAAGTCCAAACTGCCTCATCACCCTGTCCGGATGATGCGCCTCCACTGTATGACCTTGACTCCCAATCAGGAAACATTTGCATCTAAAGAAACCTCGATGTCTCTCCTCCTCAGCCCTCCCTCTCGTAAAATGCCGATACATGTATGGCCACCATACAATGTGCTCCTCTTGTAAGTCATCAAATGCTCTCTTCAACTGGTCCATCTCTCCCTGTGTCTCATACCGTAGGATGCAGCCCCCGACTGCCCCGAACTCCCAAGCCACCGACTCTCTCTCATCTAACTCTCCTCTCCTGACCACTATGGGTTTCGTCACCGCGATATTCTCCCACACCTACACCTGTAAAAGCGTCCTATGCGTCATGCTCCACATCCCCGATAAAAAATCACATGCATATCTTGATATAAATGGGGCAATACACATGACCCCCAAGAAAACTGTCCCTCCCGCCACTCGACAATATGTCGAATCACCTCCATGTACCATAAGCTGCATAATCACCGGCTTCAATCCGGTAGTAGTATCCCGCTAATCAGACAACACAAAAATAATGGTAATACTAGAAACCCCAAGGCTAGGCATTTGTCTACCTCTATCTGTCCCCTCTGTATCGATAGGTCATCTCGCCCAAATAACACCAGGATCGTCTCATCTAACTACACTCCTCTCAACACCACCTCGCTCACTAACCGACCTGCTATCGGTAACCTCAAAATCCACCACACATCCTCTAAATTCACCATCATCTCCCTATCAATAGATGAAAAGTCGACGTCATTGAGCTCCATCTCTCTATCAGGGTTGTCAACATCCCTGATGCACTCTCATCTCTGGAAACTGCACTAAGTGCAGTAACCCCGCCTGCTCCAGTGTTGCACGGTCCGCCCCACTCATCACCTCTATCATCGCCGCCAGTGCCTCTGGCCTCTACTCGTGAGTCTGTAATCGACCAAAATCCTATAAACATACCCTCCACCTTGTCAAATTCTTCGTCAATTTTTTTTTCTGATCCCACGACTTTGATTTTCCTTTTTTTTCTCTCTTTCTCTCTATTTCCCATCCCCCCTCCCTCCTCCCTCTCGGGCATGGGGCGGATTTTCCCCTGCAGCGGGGCAAACTCGCCCTTGCATTGGGGTAGACCCGCCTTTGGTCGGGTTGGACCCACCCCTACGGTAGGGAAAACCCGCCCTTGGCCAAGGCTAACCCGCCCCCAACCGGGGTGGCCCCACCGACCAGGACGGCATCGCCGCCGCTGTCACGGTAGCGCCTGTCCGCCCCCGGTCAGGGTGGACCCGCCTCAAGTTGAGGTAGATCCATCTGATAGAGGGCGTATTCGCCCTCCTACGAGGGCCTCCTTTTTTTCAAAATCTCGTCTTTTTTAACCATTTTTTAAATTTTGTCGACTACCCATTTTTCTATTCTTACCTACCTACCAAACCCATTTCTTACATTTTTGAGAAACCATTTAAAATGTGTTAAAAATCACGAAAAATAATGCATATGGTTTTTTTACGCTAACCTAGGGGGGCCCACCCTACTGATGGTACGCTCGTCGGACCTCGTCCACCCGGTGGATGATTTCGGTGTCGTTATCCTGTGGCATCTTCACTCCTCATTTGCTTCCTTTTCTCTCCTTTTCTCTCAACTGCTACAGTGCAAATGAGGTGAGTTAATTTTTCAAATTACCTTATATGCTTTTTCCCACCCTTCTTAAGGGGTCTTTTTTACCTTTATTTACCTTTTTTTTCCTCCGATTAATCTCTTCTCTTCCCGAGGCCACCATTTGCACCCCATTTGTCTGATTGATTTTGTTCAAAAAGAAAACTTGCCTAATTTTTTGTGCTCTTTCCAACCATACCATCCATTTCTTCATATTGAGAAGTCATCTGGGACTCCTATTTCTCCCTCGTCCTCCTCTCGAGGGGGCATACCCTTCACATGTATCCATTTTCCCTGCCATAGTCATTCCCTTGCAGGATTGGGGCATCTTCGTCCATTCCCCCGCTAATTGGACAGCTCATGGCCTCCTCCCCACATTGGGGCATCATTTTCTGGTTACTTCCTCTATAGAGTCATCTGCATTTTATTTTTATTCGAAGCACGGTTATTCCAATGGTACTTCGAAGAGGGGAAAAATGTAGACATCTAAATTTGATCACTTCCATATGATCAAAATCGTCTGCTCTATTCATCTATTTCATTAATAGTGATTAAATAATTTATTTAATCATTATTTCATTTTTTGCCTAAGGTTCCTAAAGTATGTAATTAAATAAATTAAATACTTTACCTTACACCTTTTCTTCTCTAAATTAAATAAGTAAGACAATTTATTTAATTTAGTCATTTGACTTATTTGGATTAAAACTAATTTTTAATTCCTTTTTTCCTCTCTCCTTGTCACATTCTCCATAACCCTCTTTTAATCTGGATTAAATTAATTAATTTGTGATTAGGATGTGCACCACTTAATCAAGATTAGTGTCACATCCTCCATAATCTCCCACTTGCCTCTAATCTCTCATTAATTATCATAATCTTGTGTTTGCACAATCTTAATCAAAATCATTAGCCACATTCGGCATACCTTTTCTGGTTAACCTTTCCACTTGCCTTTCTTGGCCTTGACTCTCTTTCCCATGTGAATTTTTAATTCATATTTATTCACCCAAGGCTCCTCTCTTCCTCATGTGAATTTTTAATTCAATTTTATCTTTCCAAGGTCTACCCTATCCCCATGCAAAGTTCTAGAAGGCTTGACTTGTCACTTTACATATGCCAAGGACTTCTAGAACCTTTGACTTGTCACATCACCCACATGTGACAAATCTCCAACTTTTTGGAGACCCCCTTTTATCCAATAAACTCTCCAATGAATGTGAATTTTTAATTCCACTTACCCTTTTCCCATGGAGATTTTTGAGGAATTTCAAAATTCCTCAAATGTCTCTTTCCTCCTCATTTGGGGACAAGAAGTTTCTTTTTGAGGAAATATTCTCATTCCCCAAGGTACCTACAAGGTACTTTTCCTTCATCCACCTCATGTACTTCTCTTCCACCTCATTTCCACATCATTCCACCCTAAGACATCTTACATTCCACATTTATTTCATTTGAGGAATGAATCTTTTTCTATCCATACTCTTGCAAAATTACCATTTGAACTCTCATCCACCATAGCATTTAGCATTTCATCCATCTTGCATATCACTTTGCACATTGAATTTAGCTTGTCATCCAAAGAGAAAACAAATCTTCAACGATCAAAGGGCTAACCAAAGAAGGAGCAGCATGAAGGTATAACCAATTTCAATCATTTTTCATCTTGTTTTCATGTTTATCTTTCCTTAGACTAATCATTGAGGTGTCCTCTTTTATGTTAGTTTTTTTCATTGCATCATTAGTTGTTTAGCATCTCACATTAGGAACTTAGCATTTTAGGAGATCACAAAAACTATAATCTATTTTCTCCTCTAATGTATTACAATATAATATGCTATAAGTGCAATAATTTTGGTCTTATAGTTGGTTCTTGTAGAAGTGACTTTGTTGAACCTCTAAAATAAAACAAAAAAGAAGGATATTCTTGACAAATCAAAAGAAGAATCTACAAAAAATTGGAATAAGAAGGAGCTTAGTACAAAGGAGAAATCCATGCTTGTACAAGCAACCCTCCATGCACAAAATGAAGAAAATCAGTGGTACATTGATAGTTTTTTCTCAAGACATATGACAGGGGATAAAAGCAAGTTCATCACTTTGAAGGAAATTAATGGAGGCACTATAAATTTTGGAGATAATACTACAACAAGAATCACAAGAAAAGGCACTCTTAGCTTTGACAATGGAAAGATAGATCAAAAATGTATTATACATCAAAGGGTTGAAACACAATCTTCTAAGTGTGAGTCAATTGTGTGATCAAGGACATACTCTCACATTTCATCCAAGTGGTTGTGAAATCAGAAAAACAAGAACATGGAAACTAGTTGTAGATGCTAATAGGACTGGAAACAATCTCTATACTCTTAGTGAATTCAAAAGATAAAATTGTTGAATGACACAAAATGAGGAGATTTGGTTATAGTACAAAAGGATGGGACATTTAAACTTCAACAGACTTGTGAGGATTATCCATGAGCAAGCTGTAAGGGACATACCAATGATAGAAAATTCATCTAATATGATTTGCAAATAGTGCCAATTTGGAAAACAAACAAGATCAAATTTTAAATAAAAGAAGTATTCTACATCAAGGCCTTTGGAACTCATTCATATAGACTTGTGTAAACCAATAAGGAGCAAAATATTACAAAGTGAGAGCTAATTCATGCTAATTATTAATAGATGATTATTCTAGGATGACTTGGATTACCTTCTTCAAAGAGAAATCACAAGATCTTGAGACGTTTAAGATATTTAAAGCTCTAGTAGAGAATGAAACCGATTTGAGAATCAAATGCCTTAGATCAGATAGAGGGGGAGAATTCACCTCGAATGAGTTTGAAGATTTTTGTGAACAACACAGAATAAAAAGATAATATTCAACTGTAAAGACTTCACAATAAAATTGAGTTGTTGAGAGGAAAATAGGACAGTCCAAGGAACGGCAAGAGCAATGTTGAATGAGACAAATCTTACAAACACCTTCTGGAGAGAAGTGGTGCATATGAAAGTTTATGTTCTAAACCGAGCACAAATTAGGGTACACAATAACAAAACATCCTATGAACTTTGGAAGGAAAGGCATAATTCAGTGAAGTATTTTAAAGTGTTCAAAAGCAAATGTTACATTAGGCGAGATGACGAAGACTTGGTAAATTTTGATTCCAAGTGTGATGAAGGCATCTTCCTTGGATATTTCACAAGAAGCAAAGCCTATATATTCTATAATAAAAGATTACACAAAATTGTTGAAAGTGTAAATGTGAGAGTTGATGAAGAAAGGCATCAAAATGAAATAGTTCAAGAAGTTGATCATCGAGAAGATATCATTAAAGAAAAATAAGTAGAGGGAGAAGATGAAAATGGTGAGGTTGAAAAAGAAAATAAAAAACTCCATCTAGAGCACCAGCCAAGACCCCATCCAAAAAATCCGATCATTGGTGACAAAGATACATAAATCCAAACAAGGAGGAGATTATCCAACTCATTTGAACATGCAAACTTATGCTTACTCTCTAAAATGGAACCAAAGAGTTTTATAGAGGCAAGTGAAGAAAAGCATTGGATAAAGGCTATGAAAGAAGAGTTGGATCAAATCGAGAAGAATGAAACTTGGCAACTTGTCCCAAGACCTAAGGATAAAAATATGATTAGCACAAAGTGGGCATTTAGGAACAAGTTAAATGAATATGGCCAAGTTGTGAGGAACAAGGAAAGATTAGTATGCAAGGAATACACTCAAGTTCAAGGGATTGATTTTGAAGAAACTTTTGCCCTTGTTGCTTGTATGGAGGCTATAAGGATGTTATTAGCATTTGTCAGTTTCAAGAAAATAAAATTACATCAAATGGATGTCAAGTTGGCTTTTCTTAATGGAAACTTGGAGGAAGAAGTGTGTATTGAACAATGAGAAGTATTTTGGCTTTTCTTGTATGTAGACTAAAGGAGGAACTTTATGGGTTGAAACAAGCCACCAGGGATTGGTACTCAAGGTTGGACAAGTATCTACAACAACGGGGCTTCAAAAAGTGATGCAAGAGCATCCGAGTGTATGGACAATCCTACACACCCAAAAACATATTTATTTTAATTCCTTGTGTTTTGTTTTGTTTTGCTTGCAGGCACATTTTATTAATCTCTTCAACCCCTCTGGCACTATATGGTTTAATGTTCGGTGTGAGAAAAATCAAATGGTTAATTGTTGCTTCTTGGTATTTGTTTTAATTTGTGTGTATTTTTTATTTTCCATAAAGGCAAAGCCCCATGCCCAGGCCTATGAGTGGGCATTTAATGCATTTTGTAACTCCATTTTGAAGAATTTGAAATGCCTTGTTGAAGAAGATTGAAAAGACAAGCATTGAGAGAGTGGAGAGAGTGGATTGAGAATTGGGAAGGAAATTTTTGAAAAGGAATTGAAGGGTCTTTCTAGGAAATGGAAAACCTAGGCCCAATAAGGAGAAAGTGGGGAAATGAAGTTTGACTATAGGAAAGGGGAAAATCCACGCCCAGATTGCAAGGAGAGATTTGAACAAGAAAAATAATGAAGAAAAATTAAAAGAAGAATGTATGGAAAGGAGGGACAATATTTTGTTGTCCAGAAGATGAATTTCATTGAATTTGGTGTGTGTTGTAGGCACTTTTTGTTGGTGTGAAGAGTTGTGATCAGATTTTGTATGCCTGTAGATGATTTTCTTTGAATGTTTGAAGTTTGCACATGCTCTCCTATAGATAGTTATTGCAGGAGTGACATTGCTTTGTAATATTAGAAATCTTTCTACCTTCATGTATGTTGCATGCAATCTGAATTTAAATGAAATCTCAGATTTTGTCTTCATATGGTTGTTATTTGTGTTATCCAATAGGTTTAAAAGTTTAATAAGTTGTAACAATTGATGATCCTGTGGATTCTCAATTGTTGAGTTGCACCACTTGGTATCAGAGCGGGTTGAGGAAGAAAAAAATAATTCATAGCATATAGAGGATGTGGGAGAGGGAGAGCACCTGTTAGAACCAAAAAACTTCCATTGAGGCCTAAGTGATTTTCCACTATTCTCTGTTAAAATCCTAAGGTTTTTCTCGATTTTAATCCATCATTTGCCTATCTTTTCATAAAAAATGGTTCATTTTAATCCCCGTCCACTTCATTATTCATTTTATACCTAACCGATCCCTTAATATGCATTTCATAAGCTTTTACCACCTTACTGCGGCCTCCCAAAATGGGCTTGCGATATGGCGGTAGTGGTTAAACGGGTTGGCGTGAAATTTTACCACCACACCATGCATGATCAATTCATTGACCGTGGTGTCACGGTGGCAGTGAGGTAATCGGTTGGAAACGAGGTGATAAACGAAGACTGGCGGGATGAAATGGTTACCGCATAACCATGTGCAGTTAGCATGGTCATTGTGGTATGGCGGTAGAGGTTACGAAGCGGTTAGCAAGCAGTGGCCGGTCAGAATGGAACCCGCGGTAGCGTGGTGAATAGTTTAGCAGAAAAGGGTGAATGATTGGCGGTTAGAGAACAATCACCGCCACACTGCGTGCAGTTAGCTCGTAAACCATGGTATCACGGTGGCAGTGAGGTAATGGTTAGAAAACACCACGGTGGAGGGAGATAAGCAGTGAAGCAACAATTAGGACATCCTACTATGATACTGTAGGGGGTCAGCTCACAGACTGTGATATTGCAGTGGCGATCAGATGAACGGCGGAGGTGGTAGCGTTGGCTATTAATAAATGGGCAACCATGCTACTGCAGAGGGTGGAGACATAGATCGCGGTAAGGCAGTGAACGAGAAGTAAACAACAAACGGGCGGTTTAGGTGTCTACCGCGCTACCGCTGGCAATTAGGCCAGTGATCGCAGTAAGACAGTAAAGATAGTAAAAGGCACAGTAAGTGTCGATGGTTTGGTTGGAATGAAAAATCAAAGCGAAGCTTAGGCGATAAATATTTAAATTGCCGATTAGGAAACTTATTTAAATATTTTTCATTTCTTTTAGAATGTGAAACGGTTGTGGTGGGTAAATTGAAGAGTCGTGATTTTTGAAGTTTATTGTATAAGTATTGGCAGAAAACCAGTGACAGGGTTGCATTAGAGAGAGGGCAATAAGAGACTTTTCTCATAAAAGAAATTGTGAATGCATTAATGTAGAAAACCTTCTAGAAATAGTGCAATGGAGATGATTTCCTTTGACATAATTCCTTCCTGATTATTTTGTTGTTGTGATCTCATAACTAATATTTTGCTTGGTTCTCTCCAATTTGAAATCTTTTGATCATTTGAGTCCAAATATCAAATATGTTTTGATTCTTCAGAGTGTATTTCTTCACTTTGTGTGATTTTATTTACTGGTGTCTACAAGGCAAAATTAAAATTCCTTTGAGTAATTCACTGTGTTTGTGAGATTTCTTTTGGATTGTTGAAGGAGAGCAGGGTAAGATAGTATTTTAACACCAATTATGCCAGCCATAAATTCATGAAGCTATATGCCAGTCATTAAAGCTTCATCCCTTAAGGTGTTTAACAAATGTGAATTCTGTTAGAAAGGAATATGTGTATGTAATTAGTAGTATTTTTGACTCCATTGCCCAATAGATAGAAGGCACTGATTTGTCATGTCCCAAAGGATATAATTCATTATAAACAATCAAATTCAAAACCTTTCATTTTTGTAATTGGAGTATTTATAGTATCTTTTGGTCTATCCATTCCTAATTGCCATAGTGGGTAGACTGTTTAGCAGGAAAATCAAATTCAAATCTGCATGTTTCATATAGGTTCACCCACCTAGGTCTAGCAGAACCTAAAGAGTAGAAGGTTTAATAGATTAATTAGCCTTGTATGTTGTCCAAAAATGTTGTAAGAGCTTGGCAAATTCTTATGGTTGAAACCTGCATTTTTGAGTACCAACAGCACCACAAGGAGAAGACAATACAACTGTTATGGAAATGTTGAGAGGAATAACAACATGCCTGAAGGCCATAGAAACCTCACAACAAAGAGGGATTCATATAAATGATGTTAATGAAGAAGAGGAAGAAGTTGTAGAAGTTGTAGAAGTTATAGAGATAAAAAGAGGAGATGCTCAAGAGGATAGGTTCTTGTAAGCATTGTCCAAACTAGGAAGCAAACCAATAATGGATCCACCAAGTTATAATGGAAGTTTAAACCTAGAAGAGCTCATTGATTAGATTGTAGGGATGGAGAAATAGTTTGATTTAGAAACCATTGATGATAAAAAGAAGGTGAAGTATGCTTGCATAGGGTTGAAGGGACATGCATCCCTGTGGTGGGATCAAGTATAGATTGAAAGACAGAGGAAAGGAAAAGAAATAATTAAATCATGGGAGAAGATGGTTACAAAGTTGAAGGCTAAATTCTTGCTTGTAGACTATCACATTAGTTTGTTTAAGAAACTTCAAAATCTTAAACCGAGAGATTTGAATGTCATGGAGTACATGAAATAAATCTACAAATTGGGCATTCGTGTTGGTCAATTTGAAGATGGTGAAGAACAGGTTTCAAGGTATGTGAATGGGTTCCAGATTGCTATCCAAGATGAACTTAGTATAGTTATGATAAAAATGGTGCAGGAAGCTTATCAATATGCTCTCAAGGCAGAGGAAAAGTTAGCAAGAAGGAAACAAAGTAATTCCTTAGGTAGAGGAGAAATTTTAAGAAGTTGAGAATAAATAAATAATGGAAGAGGACAACCAATAAAGGAAGGAGAGGCAAGCTCTCAAAAAAATTATGGCTGAAATGTGAGGGGAAGAGGATATTCCTTCAGAGGAAGAGGGGAAACTTCAAGAGGAAGGGGATATTATGGAAGAGGAAGAGGATTTTTAGGAGTTTGTTTCAATTGTGGAGAGGTTGGTCACAGGGCATTTGAATGGCCTCAAGTGCAAGAAGAGGATGGGAAAAGTGGGACTTGGAGAACATTTACCGTATAGTTGAAGAAGAAAATGAATTAGCAAACCCAGAGGATGGAGAAGCTCTTATGTTGAGGAGAGTGCTCTTAAAGCCAGAAAAGGAGCAACGAGAACTCGCACAAAGGAGGGGTTTATTTAAAATCATTTGCAAAGCAAAGGGAAAGTGTTGCACCATGATTGTGGATAGTGGTAGCATAGATAATTTGGTATCTCAAGAAATGGTGGAGAAACTAATTTTGGAGAAAACAAAACATACAAACCCCTAAAAGGTCACATGGTTGCAAAAGGGCCATCAACTTTTGGTGAATGAATAATGTCTGGTAAGTTTTTGGATTGGAAATTATAGGGATGAGATTATGTGTGAATTAATTCCTAAGGATGATTGTCATATTATTTTGGGTAGACCATGACACTATGACCAAAAGGACATACATGATGGTGAAGCAAACACTTACACAATAACCAAAAGATACAAAAAATATGTTATGACTCCAGTGAAAGAAAAAATAAGTGGGCAACGATACTAGAGTGTGTATAATTTTGAGAAAATGATTTCTAAAAGAGATGCAAATGGAAGAGATGAGTTATGCCTTGGTTTCTCATCCAAAATAATTTGGGACATCGAAAGAAGAGCAAGAAATACCCATGGAGATCAAAGGTATGGTGAAGGATGAAGCACAAAAACCAATCCTTGGTAAGTTTACAATTGTTTTAGATGAGATTTTGGATCATTTAAAACATGTTAGAAATATTTTAGAAATGTTGAAGGAACAAAATTTATTGGATAACCTTAGGAAATTTAATTTTATGAAAGAGAAGTTACAAACAAGCACCAAGAGGCACAAAGAGTGTGTTGATTTAAGACTTGGAGAAAACAAGAATTTAAGGAGGAAGACCTAATTTTAGCTCGTCAACAAAAGGAGAGGTTTTTGAAAGGAAAATTTATGAAAAGTGGGAGTGTTTCAAATCTCCATGACACCACACGAAGGGTGTAGTAACTACCAAAAAAGAAGAAAAAGGAAATAGATAAAGTGATAACTTCAAGAATAATCAAGAAACAAGGAGTATTTGATCAGATGGAAATGAAGGAAGATGGAAAGGAAAACATGTCTTTGGAAACCTAAATCTTGATGAACATTTATGAGCCTTCACTCATGAAACATTCTATCTTACCCGAGTTGTTTGATGCAAGAGCATCCAAGTGAACGGACAATCCTGCACACCTAAAAACATGCTTAGTTTGATTCCTTATGTTTTGTTTTGTTTTGCTTGCATGCATATTTTATTTATTTCTTCAACCCCTCTAGCACAATATGGTTTAATGTTTGGTGTGAGAAAAATCAAATGGTTAATTGGTGCTTGTTGGTAATTGTTTTAATTTGTGTGTATTTTTTTATTTTCCAGAAAGACAAAGCCCCATGCCCAAGCTTGTGACTGGGAATTTAATGCATTTTGTAACTCCATTTTGAAGAATTTGAAATGCCTTGTTGAGGAAGATTGAAAAGACAGGTGTTGAGGGATTGTAGAGAGTGGATTGAGAAGCAAGAAGGAAAATTTTGAAAAGGAATTGAAGGCTCTTTCCAGGAAAAGGAAAACCCATGCCCAATAGGGAGAAAGTGGGGAAATTAAGTTTTATTGCAGAAAAGGGGAAAAGCCACACCCAAATTTCTAGGAGGGATTTGAACAAGAAAAAGAATGAAGAAAATGTAAAAGAAGAATGTATGGAAGTGAGGGACAATACTTTGTTGTCTGGAAGATGAATTTGGTGTGTGTTGCAGGTTCTTTTTATTGGTGTGAAGAGTTTCCATTAGATTTTATATGCATGTAGATGATTTTCTTTAAATGTGTTAAGTTTGCACTTGCTCTCCTATAGATAGTTGTTGCAGGAGTGATATTGTTTTGTAATATTTAAAATCTTTGTACCTTCATGTATGTTGTAGGAAATTTGAATTAAAATGGAATTTTAGATTTTTCATTATGTGAATGTTATTTGTGTTATCCAATAGGTTGCAACAATTGATAATCCTATGGATTCTAAATTGTTGAGCTACACCATTTGGTATCAAAGCAGGTTGAGGAAGAAGAAAAGAAGTCATGGCATATAGAGGGTGTGGGAGAGGGAGAGCACCACAAGGATAAGACACCTCCAAAAATTGCCTCCATTATCCTGAGCATGGGGCTTCATGCAATTCCTAAAATTTAGTGAATTTCAATTTCTATCACCTCCATTCCCAATTTCAGTTAAATTCAAATTTAACCTAGATGACCTTAATTTCAAGAAATTTAAAATAAAATTAAATTCAGTCCTGCAAGACACAACCAACAAGCCAAAACAAAAATAAAAACAAAGGAACTAAAATTAAATGTTTTTGGTGTGTAGGATTTCTCATGCACCTGGATGTTTCCGCAAGATTACTAGCTCAAGAGAACGAGGACTATGTATGTAGACTAAAGAAGGAAATCCTTTAGTCTACATGCATAGTCCTTGTTCTTTGATGTATATTAACGACTGAGAATCCACAAGGGATTGCCAATCATTGTAGTAATTTCTCTATCAAAACTTCAACTTTCAAAACACATGAATTACAACAAAAATAATAGATAGATATGTTAGGGTTAGAAGGCAGCAATATAACAAGTTAAATGCAGATTTGAACAATAAAATAGAGTGATAAATCACACATAGAAGACAACACAGAGAATTTAATGTGGTTTACCCAATCTGGGCTACATCCACAAAATCGCAGGCATCCAATGATTTTATTATCCAATACCAAACCTATTACAATATTGTGAATAATACCATGCTACAACTCTCCATCCCAACCACTTATAACAAGCTTTTAGAAGCTTCCAGAAATTAGGGTTTACAAAGTCAGCTTTTCCTTTTTTGATGACAGTATAGCATGATCAGTCGCCACATACCAGCAAGATATAGCAGGCCCATTAATTAAAATTCAAACAACTCAAAAACTACACTCAAAGCTCTTGGCAGACCTCTTTTTAAAAGTTATTTTGAACCATCAAGAGAATGCATTTTCAACTACAATTGTGTGGGTTGCTACCTCATGTCTTTCTCTATCTCTTCTTTAGTCTACATACATAGTCCTCATTCTCTACTGCAGATAAATGATTGAGAATCCAAAAGGGATTTTCAATCATTGCAGCAATTTCTCTCACAAAACTTTAACTTTCAAAATACATAAATTAAAGCAAAAAACATGAAAAAGAAACATTTTATTTCATGGTGCACAATACATGAAATCTAAAAGTGGAACAATCCTAAAGATGAAGGCTAAGACTAGCAACCAAAATCAAATCCCAATCAAAGCTCTATCTTAGAGAATTAAAAAAATCAACATCAAAACCCCTTTTTTCATGAAGATAACCAATTACACATAAACCCAAATTTGTAGAAGATATTTTGATTTTCAAATTAAACCTGCATTACTTGCAGCAAGCTACAAGAAATCATCTAATCACCACCAAAACATTGCTATAAGAAAGATTGCCCACAAAACCATTACAAAAAATCTAGTAGCTTCAACCTAGGAACAAGCATCAACAAATGCAACTCCAAATCTCTAATAAATCATTCATGGATTCCAAGGCAAGTCTTCTTTCATTTTCTACTTCAAAAATCTATAATTTTGCTCAATTTCAATCTCTAGTGTCAACTTCCATCCTAGGTGTTGGATTTTCTTCACAAATCAATCCCAAAACATGTTTTTCCCCTACTTTTTTTGGGTGTGGATTCCTCCTTTTGCCTCCATTCTTCCTCTTCTTGCAATAATTTTTAATTCATTTTCTAAAAAAATCTTCATTCTATCTCACACCAATACTTCCACCCTAAACGCCCATACCCACACCAATTCAAATTTTAATGCAAAATTCAAATTCTAAAGGATTTACAAGAAGCACAAAATAGCCTCCACTTTCATAGGCATGGGATTTCTTTCTCCTCTACTTTGGTGAAGAAATATTTCATTTATGAGGCACTAAACACATAAAAATAAAGCCTTTGGTGCTACCTATCAAATAAGTATTAGAATTTGATTTTAAAATTGATAGAAATGTGTGAAAAGTGCTCCAAAATCATGCCTGCAAGAAAGCACATCAAAAAGAGAAATTTAAGAAACCTCATTTTTTTGGGTGTACAAGATTGTATGTGCACTCGGATTCTCCTGCATCAAACAACTCAAGTAGAGGAAATGTTTAATGAATGAAGATCATGAACATTTTAAAATCATATGTTTGTTTTTGATGCACCATTCTTCTTCTTTTTTCTTTGAAATTTCTTCACCTTACCCTGAACCTTCATGTCTCTCCATTCTTTCATCCTTCCTCTCTTTCTCCCTCTCTTAAAATTTACCTCACAATACCATAATTCATCCTCCCACTCTATCTTATCATCTTCATCACTTGCATGTCAATTGACTCTAATAAATTAATGGAAATCAATGAATTGAGTTTGTACACCATTCTCACCTATTTCTCATTCTTCCTCTTCTTCCTATAGGCCAACACAATGAATAAGATCTCACTGCAACTTAGCTTGTAACTTATTTTTGCTTCACCTAACCATTCCTCGTTCTCCACATTCTTCTATGATTTCATTTAAATAATAATTGCCTTCAACATCATCATTAATAGATCTAGAAAAAAATGTTAATTACCTCACTAATCACCTCTTTATTTGTTGTTATAACATCATTTTCAAAATCCTCATATCCTTCCACTTTAACAAAGTCATTTATATGCAAATCAACATCAAAAAATTCACAAAACTCAATTTTTACCTCTTCATTTTCTGTTGTAGCTTTCACTCCACTTTTTGTTAATGTTAATTGTTGATGGTGTTTTATGCACTTCACAACATAGGTAATACGTAGGTGCATTACCTCTCTTGAAAGAAAATCTTCCACAATCAAATTATTGAACACTATCCCAAGGTCTCTCGGATGTCAAGTCATGACGATGCTTGGAATATATCTGTTGTTTGATGTAAATTTGTTGGAATCACAAGGCGGTCTTACGTGGTTTAAAGTTGTAGGAGAATTGGGTCAATGAATGGAGTTCTTTGAATAGGAAATTACTACACTTCATTGTAGGCTTGGACAACAGTCTTGGACTCCATTGTTTCATCAGATTCGGTTTTACAATGTGCAATGAACCTTAGCACAAATTGTTTCTAAAAAAAAGGAAAAAAGGGTGAGGAAGAAAGATGGTTCCTGGACCTGCAACTATCGATGAATAGTGGTCATGGAGGTTCCTGTTGTGGACAGTTTCCTTAAACAAAATTTCACTTAACCTGAATTCTCATAATGTCATGAAATCTATGCTATCTTCTAAGGACTGTAGATATTCATCATTCATTTGCCATGTAAATGTGAAAAAAGATAAAGTTTAATGAGCAACTATGAAATTATAGTCCAGGCTAACTTTACACAGTCATTTACCAGCAGTAAATGACCAAAAGTATGGACAAGGAAAGCATACACACAACATAAATCTTCAAAACCAAAGACAGCATGCTAAATCCACTATAGCTAACTAAAGAAAACTAGAACAACAAAGTAATTTGAAATAAAGTTTTTAACTACGGGGAGAAGAATCATGAAACATGCAGACAAACCCAGAAATACACCAAGAAATGACTGTATTTTCTATTATGATTTCTGCAACATGCCTTTACAACAATTCAACTCTCTTAAAATGAGAGGAGGAGAGCCCTGTTTATAGTTTTCAAAAAGCAAAATGAGTGGCCAAGATTTGATTCTACTGTGTGGCCAAGATTCACTTTACACTAGGGTTTCACCTACCCCCAAATATATTTCATTTATGAGACATTTCTTGTCTTTTCCCTATTTTGTCATCTAGTGACAACACTGTAGCAATTTTGTCTTGTAGTTGTTTACCTTTCGTTGTAGCTATTCTTTGAGGAATTCTTCATCGATGACAGGGTTGCCCTCGCACTTCTTTAACGCTACATACTCCATAAAGCTCAAGAACAATGGTTGGAAATTGTCCAAATCCATGATATCGGACTGCAAAATTTGATAGCTCCATTCCTGGGAGTTGTTGACAAGCTTTTTCCAGTCATCATCGTATTTAGCAGCATTATCTCATAAAAATTTTGACTGCATGAAGCCTTGGGCCACAAAACTCATGAAGTTTATGGTAACCTTAGCCGACATCCCATCTTCCATGTTTTTTAAGAAGTGGGGCTTTATCTTTCAGGATTAATCTCGACAACGGGCAGCTCGTACCTCGTCATTAGCTTGAGGTACCGAGCGCACTCTTCTCTTGTCTCCCTGGCCCATTCGATATCTAGAACTACCAGTTCCAAAATCTGCTCCAGCTTTCCTTTTTGATGGTCAAAGTCCCACTTCCATACATCCACTAACCAGTGGTTATCATCCTTAAGGGCAAGGTTTTTCTCCCAAACCTCGCTTGGCAATGCGAGTATGGCCTCAAGTTGCCCTGTACTTTCTTGGGAACTCTTCGTAGACCTTCCTCATACCCTCAAGGGTTCTTTGTACCTCCAAGAACTTATTTGTTGTCCGGACAACCAGATTGATACCTGTGTTTCCCATGTCTAAGACCTGTCGGAACCAGTTTTTCGTAGTCTTATCCAATTCCCTTCTTTTCTCTAATTTATTGATTTGTTCTTGAGATAGCAACTGAGGCAGGGCGAATGACATCATGGGTTGCTCATCTAGGGACAACCACTATTGAATATAGGTCATTAGATCGACCACTTGTGCTTTGAGTTCCTCCTTAGAAACCTTATCCTGTTGGATAAGATGCACCACCGTAGCGACCGATTCTTGGAGGTGATCGATTTTTTTCTCCCTCATGGCCACTCCCAAGTCGATGGTGGAGAGGTTATAATTTATTCCTTATTCTCCAACCATCGATGTCGCTATTTGTACTGCCCTAGATCCTGAGGCGTCCATGGTTATCTTCAATCTGACCTTTGACTTCTTCCCTTTCTTGGTGCTTATTTGTGCTCTAGCTAGAATGGCTTCCAGCCTTGCCTTAGGATCTTTTAGGGTGTGAATCTTTTGTTTCAACTGCTTTTCTAGCCAATCAGGCATTTGGGGCTCTTCCCTGGGTAATTCACCTTGGTTCTTTTTTCCCTCCTTCTCAATTTCAATGACTCTAACAACAAGAGCACTCTTCTCAATTCCTGCATCTTTCTTCTCCTCATCGGAGTCTTGTTCAAGCACTAAATACTTAGTGGGAGACTTGGTATGCAATTGCTCGTTGGAGGGATCCTCCATTTCAACACCTTTTTCTTCTTCATCTTGGCCCTGTTCATGTTCCTCGGGCTTCTCCTCTTGCTCATCTTCATAGAGGGATGCCTCCTCATCGTGTTCTAGGTTTTGGCCACGTCCCTCAGTTAGAGACCTGCTGCCTTCCATCTTTGGAGCAACAATTTATTCTTCATGTGCAAGCCGATCCTCGGCTTTCTTATCCTCAATCTCTTTAATCTATTTTCCCCACTCTGTATTGAGTTTGGGGTCATTCATTTCCCTGATCAGTTCAGTGTCCAGCTCCTTGTTGCTCTCACTAGAGGACTCATAGGCTACCTCATCTATCTCTCGGCGTTCAAATAGTGGATGCTCATGGTACTCAAATTCTTCGTCCTCTGGCCTCTTCATAGCCTCTAGCTGTTGTCACTCAAGCTCATCAGATATTTGTATTGTTGCCTCCATTCTTGGTGGTTCAGAAGGTGGAGGGAGAGCTGGAGCAGGGGACATAACCTAAGCTATTGCAACTTGCACCACGAGATTAGTAAGCATCCTCGAAAGCTCAGATGGCACGTTTTGCATGTACTTCACAAAGGATTCTGGGAGGCTGAGGGCAGGCATCATAGCAGTGGAAATGAAGGGAAGGGAAGGAGACATAGAGTATGATGAGACCAGCGAGGTCATGGCAGAGGATGAATCCACAAGAATAATCTGCATGATTGGAGAGCTGGAAGCAAGGTGGACAGATATTTCCACCACAGGTGGGGAGAAAGCAGAAACGACAAGCGAAGCATGCAGGGTGGCAGCAGCAATAGTAGCAGTGGCAATTGCGGTAGACGGGGACCTTAGTGGGTTAGATCCTTCTCCCCCTTGCCCAAGGAGCGGACCTCTAGGTATCATAATTGTCTCCACGGCCCCAATTTTTTTTATTTGTTTCTTTGGTGGCAAGCCCTCTAATGCCTTTCGAGCATGAACCTTTGGCTTGGGTAGCTGCCCACTGGCTTCTTTATCTTTTTGGTTTTGATTGATGGTGGGTTTTGGATGTTTCCCCGGTTGTAGCGGCAACTACTCCACCATCAGAGCCACTTGGTTCACTTTCAAGTCCCTTAAATGTTAAGGCGACTCTTTGCTGTTTCAATCGGGCTACCTGTTGGTCGATCGATGTCTTTGTTCGGATCTCGACGGGCTTAGTGAGTATGTTGAGGTCGTCAAGCTCTCGCTCATTCTATTCAATTGCAGGTAGTGGAAAATTGGCGACGACATCATATCCCGAATCAATCATTGTGTCCTCATCCTCTTCAAGTTGATTAGGAACTGGGCACAAATTTATTCTCCACACGTAAAGAGTGGTCATGCGCATGTAGTGTCGTAGTCGTACTTCAAGATCATCTTTACAATTGGCCCAAAAATCTTCTACGTATGGAGGTGGGCATACTCCCATCCTAGTGCCTTTCTGATATGTCTGTATGGGTCCATTCGAGGCCGAGCTATATTTTGCTGGAAGTGGTAGTCGACCAACTCCCTTTCTAAGTACCCCGCACACTAGGAGGTATGAATCTTGTACATCCCCTGGTTGAGCCCAATGGGGTAAGGTGTACCCGCTAGATGCTTTTTTCTCAAAATATTATGGATGTGTCGTAGCTACCAAGTCAACTCTAATAGTATAATTTGATCGTTGGGGTACCAGAGTAGCTTGTTTGGTTTTTTTGTGAATCCTTGGGCACAGATGTATGTGAACCTTGGAAATTGAATGTATAGGAAGGTGTATTGCTTGAGGAGGGCTCTAGCACTATGGGAAACTCTTCTTTGAAAGTCGCCTCCTAGGGATCAAATGATGTGGGCGATGAATGCATCATTCACCCTACAATAATCCTTCTTAAAGTTTCGGTATTGCAGTTGAGGGTATTTATCATAAGGCTTGAGCTCTACCCTCGATGTTTCACTAGGTACCACAGTTAATCCATGATAGTGTCGCCGGTCAGCGAGGGAGTATACTAGATAGGATGTCATGTAGAACTTGGAAGTCTTTTTCACAGTTGTAAACTATTCGTGGAAGCAATCACTAATTATCTCCCCCCAATAGAAGGCAGTGCCATCACCACGAAGAATCTGCTCCACAAAGTAGAACATCCATTCCTGGAAGAAGGCCACAGCAAGAAGTCCCATCACTCGGCTTAGCAAGGTTATAAGGTCATGGTAATCCTCGAAGAAATCGCTGTGAAAAAGCTCCTGAGGGAGCTTAACGGCACTACCCCGCTTGTACTTTAACCAATACTGATTGATTAGTTTCTTACACCTCAGTGGATCCTACTCCCATAGCTCCTTGCATTCTTCCATGGTGGGGGTCTCCATGCTCTTAAAGGTAGGAATGTGGAATTTTTTTGTTATACCCGATGGGGACATATCTACAAGGATATTTCCATCTCGGTCCACTATAGTTCGAGTCTCAGGTTGATATGCCTCTACGCATGCCATTATCAATTATGGGGCCACCAGGGCTGGCGAGAAGCCTGCAACTTTGGCAATTTCGCTGCTCCTTATCAACCTTGCATTCTTTGTCTTGTGGTTCACCCTGAGTCTCTGTATAAATTCATCAACATTGACCTAGCCGATATTGGTATCTGTGACGTCTCTCCATAGAGTGTTGACTTTGGCCTGTAAGGGGACCCCTTGAAACTTGTACTTCATTAGATCCTTATCCTCCTTTCCTCGAAGTGTCTTGGCTATTCCCTCCCCCTTCTCCTTGGAGGCACCAGAAGTCTTTGCACTAGACTCCATAAATCCTACACAAAAGACATAAATCGGTAACAACAAACGTGAAAAAACATCCCCGAACAAGTCTCTGCACATCAAGATTAGCCTTGCAATCATTAGTCATATTCAATAATCACATAACATTTGATACAACATCATTAGAAAGAAAGGCAGACAACTCGGGTTCTCAGGGCCGAAGTTCCTTTGGCAGAATGTCGTTTGGAAGGGAAAATTAGGTATGGAACTCCCAAAGGTGTTTCCTGATGTTGGATTCGTTCAATTGAGGGTTGGCGTGAAGGAAGACCTAATTTTAGCAAGTGGGTCGAAATCTATTTTTGATTTGGAGGTCATTTGATCTTTCATTTAGGAGTTCAAACATCAGTTACAAGACTGCCGCTAGAAATGATGCAGGGGAGACGGAACTCCAGGCGCCGGAATCCAGAGCTCGGACCGCCGTCGTCGGGAAGCAGTCATGGGTCAGCCGTTCAGGACGAAAAAATGCAAGAGGACATTCGAGAGGGGAATTCTGAAAGACAATCCCCGGAGACAATTTCAGGAGTTAGGAAAACCAGGTGGTGAACAATGGGTCGGGACTCAAAGGTCAGAAAGTCGTTCTGAATTTGTCATGTAAAACGGCGCCAGTAGAACGAAATTTCGAATGTGGAATTTCGAGGATCAGGGTCCAGATATACTTTGGGCGCTAGTTCTTCATTCGGATTTTTCACAAGGCAAAATAGGGACCAAGGTTTGCGACTCGGAAAGACATCCCTGGATAGCCGTGTAAAACGGTGAAAGCGACGCAGAATTTCGGGGAAGAAATTTCGGAGGTTGGGGTCTGGGCACACTTTGGATTTTGGTTTCTCCCTTGGAATTTGGAATCGGACTTTATGAGGTTGGGGTCCGAGGGTCGGAAAGACACTCAAGACAGGCCGTTAGAACGAAGAAGTTAGCACATAATTCCACGAACGAAACTCTGAGGATCGAATATCGAGGACAATTTGCTTCTTTGTTGATTTTCAATTTTTCAAGTTTGACACGGACTTCGCAGGGCCGGGGTTCGAGAGTCAAAAATATGCTCGAGGAAGGCCGTTTAGAATGGCAAGGGCGCAACAGAAACCCTCGAGGGGAAATCTGGAGGTCGGGACCCAGGACGAGCTTGGCTGCATGAATTTTAAGCTTTAAGTTTGAGTTTTGTGCAGACGACTGCGGGAAGGTCCAGGCCCGGGAGATGCCAACGACTATTCCGAAGAACGACAGCGGCAGGGTTAATCTCTAGTTTGAATTATAACTTCTCAAACAATCGATTTTTCACATTTTAAAATGTGGGTTTTTAGGGGAAGGTACTTATCTACCAGATTTTAACCATGTTTTACATTTTTACTTAATCTTAAACTGGAAATTGGCAAAAAGGACAATGAGGCGCACAGACGGCAGATGTACCTCCAAATCTTGAAGAAGAATGTTGTTGGCCGCGCGGAGAACGTCAGAAAAAGAGCTCGGATTTAATGGCCAAAAATGTTGGATGCGTCGGAGCTCTCCAAATTTCTATTACTTCAATCGCGTGAAAATGACAGCCGAAAAATCCGATTTTATAGCCAAAACTGTCATTAACACCGTAATTAATTCCTTCATACGGCGGCCAGAGGGTTGGTGAGTTCAAATCTCATAGGCAGCGGCAGGCGACCCGGAGTCCGGTGGCTGGAAAGACATCTAGCTGCGGTCGTGAGGAATGGCAAAGGTCAAGCAAAATTTCAGATGCGAAAATCCGAGATTTGGGGTCCAAGGTCTGGAAAGACGTTGGGCGCTAGATGCCAGCAACAACAAACCCAGAATGGAAATCCGGAGAAGGAAACCCGAGGGTCCGGACCCGAAAGGGGCCACGGACGTGCAAGGGGAATTCTGACAAGGAAAACCCGAATTGACCTTAGATTTAGCATTTTTTAAAGGGGGTCGAGTTTGGTCAAACTTATGTGACTTTGAAGGGTGAGTTGACCTATTAGGGCACAAAAATGGACATGTGAAATGGGGCGAAGCCAAGAGGGCCTAACAATCAAAAAAAGAGGGAAGAGAGGGTCCTTGTTTTGAACAGGGCGTGCGTGCAATAGACACAACAAATGGCGACTCCACTGGGAGAACACT
>CM021110.1:82134010-82399746 GCA_007115665.2 Sequoiadendron giganteum | reverse complement strand
TGCTACAACTTGCATTAGTATGTCATCTTCTTCATTATTCTCGGTTGCCCCTTCACCCCTTTCATTTGAGACATTTTCCATGCATTCTTCTTCACATTGTTGTCCCAAATTTTGAATTATTTGCACATCCTCATTAAGACCAAACTTTGTTGCAACTTGACTATTCTCTATCTTTGCAACTTCACCCTCTTCTTCTATAACAATACTATCCTGTATGTTTTCTTGCTTCACTACTACTACCTTGACTTTTCCTTCACAAATTATTTCTTTCATATCCTTTATGTCTTCATCTTCCACTTTTTATTTGTCCTCTATAGTTCCCACAATCAAGAAACTATTTGATAAAACCAAGTTTTTAAAATTACCACAACCCACTATGATTGTTTTCTTGTCTTTCTTTCTCCATTCTTTCTCTTTGTTTCTATTGTTTTCTTGCTTTATTTTTTCCATAATTGGGTAGGTTTCTCCCACATATTTTTTCCATAACCTTCTTATCATTAGATTGTAGCAATGCATATTTTAATCTTTCTTCTCGCTACCCTCTTTACCCATTCTCTCTATTTCATAAGAGATTTCTAGCTCTTCTCTTTATTCTAGATAGCATTCCACCTTCTGTTCAATTTTTTCAACTTTACACCTTTCATTAGCTATCATACCCTTTTCACATAATATTTGTTCATGCTTTATTTTAGCCTCTTCAATTTCTCTTCTCCACTTCATCTCTATCACGTCCAATCCAGCCTCAATCTTCTTTAATTCTCTAATAATCCATTTTATAAACCTCTTTTCTTTCTACTCTTCCATAGTTAAAATCCACATAGGCCTTCTCATGACCTTTGTCCTCTTCTTTAAAGACATCTTCAGATACTTACAAGCTACTCTACAGTTACAAGTATTCCTTTCAAAAAACTCACACCTTCATTCAAAGATTTTGTGCCGCCTTATCTATGCTCTATAGTCACAGGTCCTCTTTATAACAAATATATCTAGAAATCAATCCCTCTGTAGTTATAGGCCTCCTCTCGCATGCAATAAACTCTTCTAGAACTCAATTCCTCTACAGTTATAGATCCTCTTTTGGAACAAAATCTCTCTAGTGTTTTCTTGAGACACCTGCAAGCTTCCTCTCATTAACCTCTGTAACATGCCAATTTTTTGTGCAAGTAAATTTCCTAAGTTTTCACTTCCAAGTAAATAAAATATGTTTCATAACTATTTCTATAAAAAAAAAAAAATTCCAAAAGAGATCAAATGAGCATAATTGACATAACAAATTCCAAGCATTGATTTCATTTCTAATATAATATTCTACATATTACAATTTTTCTAAAGATTGTATACAAAATACATAAATAGCTCAAATGAGCTTCAAATCAATAGATATAGATGGTCCAAGAATCTCCTTTCAGATCTTGGTCACTAACTGAGGATGAGAAGCATCACTCAAGCACTTTTTTGCCAACTACGGACTCAAATGTGGTCCCCTACACATCTATCATCTGATAGATGGCCCTACCCTTAAACGAATATATTGGTGGAGTAACCTCATAACTATAACCACTCTGAGCTTAGTGTTGTGCCCTACATAACTAGAACTTGTAGACACTACAATCCTGAACTAGCAGGCATAAAAGGAATATGGTGAATTGACAATGCAGCCAAAGGCAATCACATTACTTTGTCCAAAGTATTATCACTCAGTATTTCGAGAGACAATCATCCTATTCACATACACTACTCTAGCTCATTTTGATTTTAGGCCATTATATTCTATGAATAAGTAATTTCCTTCAATGGCAATCATTAACTTCAAAAACAAACTATTCCCATTTTCCCATAACACAATGGTATATCTACCAATAAAGCATAAACATAAGTCATCCCCTTCAATGGGTATTCTAATCCCAAGTACAACATGTGAGCTTTCTAAGTCTACAAATTAATTTTGCATAAAATAACTTAGCAAGATTTTTTTGTTTCATCAATCCTAGTATATAATACTATTGATGATAAACAATCACTCCTTAATATGGATTAAGTACAAACACTCATAAGGAGATCATATCAGCAAGACTCTTTTCCTTTCTAATAAGCAAATAGATAATTACTCTATTTCAAGCAATCAAATGCCAAACCAAACAAAACATATAAGACATTCAATATTTCACTAAAATGGATTAACATAAAGAGAATAGAATCTCATGCCTCTTAATCGCTTAAATCCAATTGAATCACTAGTTCTTAATCTTGACCCCCTCTTAAAATTATCTTAGAAAAAAATCCCTCCCAATTCCTCTCACTAATGTTTCCTCACAAAATACCTCTTAGCAAAATAAGAACCTCACAAACAAAATCAACAGATTGAAGAAGCATAATTATGTGTAGTAGAAGTGTATCAAAATGAGGTAAAAGTGCATCGTATTTATACCCAAAAACTAACATATACAAGCTAGTGTATAGTGATGCTTTATCATTAACTCTACACGTTGCTTTGTGTAGTGGACAACATTTAAACATTATGCTTTATAAACTATGCACAACAAATATAAACTTATGCATTTCCATCACATTTATAAATGATAATATATGTGGTTTAATTACTTAGCATTGTGCTATTATATGAAGTGTTATCTTCATATTATATCGGCCATATCATATATTCAATAAATCGACCAACGCATATAATATATATAAATATATATATATATATAACATTACTAAATAGCATTTAATGCTTTTTATATATATGCATATATATTCAAATATATATACATATCTATATTCATGTATATGTACATATACATATATCACCATACTCATATTGGCATTCACATTTGTCAACACATACACATTTATCAACATGTGTATATATATGTATATATGGATATATCTTATATATATACATATGATTATACAATCAATCACATAAACAATTGTTATCTTATTGATAGGTGTATATACATGTGATATATATACATACATACATGTCTCATTGTGCTATTGATATCCCCATGGCCATGAGAAATATGTCCATGAGCGTGCGTAAGTACATCTACCTATGTATTCTCATGTACGCATTATCTCATGGGTATGGGTTATCATTGACATACACATGTATACTTATATATACATACTATGTATATATATCATCAATCAAGTGTAGTAATACAAAAAATAACTCACATGCGCCAAGCACTAAACACAACCCAAGAATGCTCTTAACATAAATCAAGATCCTTCCTAATGAAAATGCATCATACTAAAGGATGACTTCCAATTCCCAGAACTATGACTTGACTCAACCATTCTATAAGTGAATGTGTGTAAGCTCAGTTAGGTTTCATTAAAGGTTACCCGACCGAGTTCTTCTCCTAAGTGATACTTCCCCTCACTTCTGAAGGATTGACTCTGAATCTGCATCTAATTTAACACATTTTCATAGTAGTTAATCGTTCATCAAAATGAGAATTTGCATTATACATTTCATAGTTAGAATATCAAATTCAATAATCATTTGTTCCAGATATCTATTTTATTATATAACATCAAATGAAAGAAACACTCATACTTTTCCAATGATTCAGATAAACAAAGTGCAAACATATATATTTTCAATCAAAATTCTAAATACATTCACATATGCAATAATTTACCCTTATATAGTAATAGTAAATAGGTAAACGCACAACGGAGTGTAACAATCTCTTTCACAAACTCGTCTCTAATCTCTCGCCATGAGATTTTCTCTTCATAATTATTTGCAACTTTTCACCTCCTCAACCCAACAATCATCCCGCTCTGATATCATTTGATGCATATTAACGATTGAGAATCCAAAAGGGATTGTCAATCGTTGTAGAAATTTCTCTCACAAAAATTCAACTTTCAAAACACATGAATTGCATAAAAAAGAATTAAAAAACATTTTATTTCATGATGCATAATACATGAAGAAATCTGAAAGTGGAGCAATCCTGGAGATGAATGCTAAGACTAGCAACCAGAATCAAATCCTAATCCAAGCTCTATCCCAAAGAATTAAAAAAATCAACATCAAAACCCCTTTTTCATGAAGAAAACCAATTACACATTATGGACATCAAAATCTGCAAATGGTTAGCACAATTCCAATATCCTCATAGAATAATACAACATTCTTCAAAATAAATGACAAAACTAATCCAAGCATGCAAAGAAGACATGAAGTATATCTATTCTATGATGGATTGGTGCTATACTTTGTGTAGAAGATAGCCCTTTCCCAATCCTTGCCAAGCTAAATGATGAAATGGACAAAATTAGTTCTCAAATCTAGAGAATAACTTTGCATGAGAGTGTGTTGTTCTCAAATTGTGTTGTTGTTTTGTTGTTGAAAAGCCTTGATTTTATAGATTCAAGGTTGGAAGAATGAGAGATTTTGATGAATGTGGGATCATTCATAAGCCAATGACAAGATGCCACTTGTCAAGATTTGAGAGGATGAGGAATGTGCAAGTTTTGGCCAATGTGCCAATTTCAAATTTGAATTTTGTTGAAATGACATGTTTAGGGGGGGTGAAAGGTGAATTAAATTCCAAGTTTGACTTGTGCAAGAGATGTGTAAGAGCATTTAATGCTTTGTTGGAAGGGACAAGTCCTTTGGGGGGGGATTCAAATTGATAGAATATTCCATCTTGATGACCTTTTGAAAGAAATTAGAAGAATAATAAATCAGAGAAATGATTTATTGGTGCAAGTGGGGTGGGTTAGTTGAGAGTTTAGATTTGACTCAAGTTGAGTCAAAAGCTAGAGAATTTATGATTAGAGGTTAATTAATCTAGATTAATTAACTTGGAGGATTTTAGGGATTTGATATTTGACTTAAATCATTTACATTTATTGAATCAAATAAGAAGAACTTAAGGACTTAATTAAATAATTTGATTTATTTAATTAAGTATGATGAAGCTAGGGAATTAATCAATAAATTATTTTAACTGATTAATAGGATAATTCGATGTTAGTTAGAGCGAGATGTATGATGTCTATTTTACGTGTCTACACACATAAATCCAAATTTGTAGAAGTAATTCTGATTTTCAAATTAAATTTGCATTACTTGAAACAACAAGCTACATGAAATTGTCTAATCACCACCTAAATGTTGCTATAGGCAAGATTTCTCACAAAACCATAACAAAAAAATCTAATAGCTTCAACCCAGCTATAGGCATCAACAAATGCAACTCCAAATCTCTAATAAATCATTCATGGATGTCGAGGAAATTCTTCTTTCATTTTCTACTTCAAAACTCTGTGATTTTTCTGACTTTCAATCTTTGGTATAGACTTACATCCTAGGCGTTGTATTTTCTTCACAAATCAATCCCAAAACATGTTTTTCCCCTACTTTTTCTGGTCGTGGATTCCTCCTTTTGTCTCCCTTCTTCCTCTACCTGCAAGAATATTTGATTCATTTCCTAAAAAAATATCCATTCTATCTCACCCTACTACTTCCACCCTCGACGCCATATCCACACCAATTCAAATTTTAATGAAAAATTCAAATTTTAGAGGAGTTACAAGAAGTCCAAAATAGCCTCCACTTTTCTATGCGTGGGATTTATTTCTCCTCTAGTTTGGTGAATAAATATTTCATTTATTAGCCACCAAACACATAAAAATAAAGTCTTTGATGCCACCTATCCAATAGGTATTAGAATTTGATTTTAAAATTATTGGAAGTGTGTGAAAAGTTCTCCAAAATCATGCCTACAAGAAAGCACATAAAAAATGCAAAATCTAAGAAACATCAAATTTGTTTGATGTGCAGGATTGCTCATACACCCGGATGCTCCCGAACACACCAAAAATAAGAGATAGATATAGCAGCCCCATAAATAAAAATTCAACGACTCTAAAACTACACTCAAAGCTCATGGTAGACCTCTTTTTAAAAAATATTTTGAACCATCAAAAGAATGTCTTTTCAATTGAAAACTTGGATAATGAAATTCCCCACATTCATCTTCAAGAAAGTAAGTAGATCACGATTTTTACCCCAACAATACCCTTCTAATTTTATAGTTGAAAACTTAGAAAACCCATAAATCCCCACATTCAACAACTAGCTTCAAGCAACATCAAACAGTTGAAACAACACCCAAATCACTCAACTAAAAAATTATGAATTGAAACCATAAAGAGAGCACATTCCAAAGTTCTCTAACACAGGAAACAATAAGGAATTCAAAAATAACATGTTGATTTTCTTGATTAAAATTTTCAAGAGCTTCCAACAACATTTTGATTTGTTAAACAATGAACAAGAAATCATCTACATGCATGTTTGTAGCGCTCAACATTCAAAAATATGCAACAAGACACCTCCAATCAACTATAACAAAAACAAATTAGATAGATAGAGAAGACACCTTCAATCAATAAAATTAGCATGTTATTTTTGAATTCCTTGTTGTTTCCTATGCTAGAGAACTTTGGAATGTGCTCTCTCTATGGTTTCAATTCATAATTTTTTGGTTGAGTGATTTGGGTGTTGTTGGAACTGTTTGATGTTGCCTGAAGCTAGTTGTTCAATGTGGGGATAAATGGGTTTTCTGAGTTTTCAAAGTTATTAAATTAGAAGGGTATTGTTGGGGTAAAAATAATGATCAAATTATTTTCCTGAAGATAAATGTGGGGAATTTCATTATCCAAGTTTTCAGTTGAAAAGGAATTCTTTTGATGGTTCAAAATAATTTTCAAAAAGAGGTATGCCATGAGCTTTAAGTACAGTTTCATAGTTGTTTGAATTTTAATTTACGAGGTTGTTATATCTATCTCTTATTTTTGGAAAATCAAAGAATGAGGACTATGTATGTTGTTACATCCCACCCTAGATTTCTAAAACTACTTTTCACTTTATGGTAATTAGTGTTATAAATCACAAGATCTTGAAAGTTACATAATGATGGAATTATGCAATGATATGTTACTATTTTTAAATGGAATGTTTATGGGTACTTGATACTATGAATGTGATGAAATACTATGAAATGATTATATTTTCTTTAAAGAAAATGTTAATGAAAATGCAATGATATAAACATGATGTAATAGTTTCCAAGATAACTACATGTTTGTTTCTTGAGTGAGATTGTAGGAATGATCCAAACACCTCCATAGAAGAGAGAGGGGGAGTATCACCTGGGAGAAGGGTAAAGTTATGAATCCTTTTGCAATGCCATCTAAGATTAACATCGGTCAAGTATTGATTTTGTAAACCTAAAAGTGTCTAGGGATGTCATTAGCATATTTGGAGGTAAGTCAACCTATGGCAATTGAGTCTTGTTCATTCATTGCGTTTGGTGTGGATATTTTGAGGTTTAATAACTCTCTTGTTTCTATATAAATAAGTGGATATATACGTGTGTGTGAGAGAGAGAGAGGGAGAAAATTGGTAAGCATATGTATACATATATGTATATATGTGTATATGGATACATATGTACGTACGTAGGTGAAGATATGCATCAAAATATGTACATATACATTCACATATGTATAGATAAATATATGCATGCATAGGTTTATTGTGATAGAAAATAGCACACACATATGTATATTCATATATGTATTAAGCATTGTACTATAAATGCTATTATTTGATTATTATCGAAATTTTATTGTAAGTGGGTGTTGATCATGTTGACCATCAATGATTCGTTATAGTGTGGCAAATACGCTAGTGAAACAACATAATGATCAACATCGTCAACCATGCATATGATATTTTTAGGTGGCTAAACCAGCCATGGACTTTTGTTTTGGCTTGACTCTTTCTTTTAAAGAGGAGCATATATCATGTTTGGCTCAACTCTTTAAAGTGGAGCATAAATTGAATTGTTGTGGCAGTATAACTATTGTTTCTAATGTCAAATTAAACTTTGAAAGGCTATGACATATTGTCATATAGGCGGCTAAAGTTTTATTATTTTAAATTCCTTTGAAATCCATGTATATCCATGAGATTTATGCCACATAGGAGGCATTGGCATTATCTTATTGAAATTCAAAATCCACAACTTTTGAATCATGGTTATTATTATGTGAAGTTGGAAGTATAAACTGATTTGATAATTTATTTTCCTAAACTATTTCTTGCCTAAATTCATATTGAGTTACTCCTAGAAGTGATATGGTATATCGGGTGAAACTGATTGGGATAACTAATTGTTTAAATTGTTTCTCCTTTTAACCTTTTGAGATAATCTTTGGGGGGATAATTTTGAATATCTTAGCAACTGTTTTTGGTAACTGCATGGGCAAAGAGTGGTCAAGAGATAAAAATTAGGTAGCACAATCTGGTTGATTTTTTTTGGAGGCTAAAACCGGAAGTAAAGGATATCAATTATTATTGGTAAAATATCATAGGAGAGTTGCTTTCAAATAGAGCTTTGGGGTTTTGACATAAAGAGAGAAGAAAACCTATGCAAAGGTACTTCCAATTATGTTGCAGTTTGAGGAACAAAGATAAGTTAATAAGAGTTATTCGTTGTGGGAAGTAAGCATAGAAACTACAACTCATTGAGTTTCAACTATGAGTTTCAAAGGAGGACATTTTAGTCAAACTATTGAGTAGGCATGATTCCATTCTTTTTTTTTATGTACTTTCCTTATTCAAGAAATATGGTGTAAGGTTAAATAAAGCCAGTAAAGGGCAGATATTGTTGCATGTTTTCCCTTGCATGATTATTTATGTTCTCTTAAAATCTCCCATGTTGAAGTAGTTGCTTGTTGGGGATTCCTTGATAAGTTGGATTCTTTTAAGCTAGATAGGGCTTTAATTCTTAGAAAACCTTTAAATATTTGTCTGCAACTGAGATATGAACACAACCATTAATTGAATGCTAATTTCTCTTTTTTATATCAGCCATGAGCCTTTTATGTATGTAAATGTTTACAAATAGAGCTCATGAACAAACACAAGATTGACATATACTATATTATTATTTCTTGAGGGTTTTAATCGAGTCTCACAAGGCTATGTGTAAAGAAAAGGAAAAGAGCCTTAAGCTCATTTTGAGGCTAGTTGTACTAAAAATACTTTTATTAAAGAATGAATTATTTTGTTTCCTCTTTGGATAGATTTTGAGATTGTGAGGGTTTCTTGCAACGAAGACCTTACCCCTTTAGTCTTGAATAGTTAACCTTTTCCAAGGTTTAGTACAAGTGGAAAACCACCAGAATGGAGGTATTATGTATAAGAAGTTTCTTTGCTACTTTGTAACCCATTGGGTCACGTTTATTACTTGTGTCGGCAAGTGGATGCGAAGAAAACTAATTTTTGAGGGTAGATAATCTCTTTACTCTTTATACTCTTTATACCTTGAACTAGGGGAAGATGCCAAGACCTATTGGTTACAATGAGTAACATGGGGTTTCAAGGAAAGTTTAACACTTTACCAACTTAGTAGAGTTATGACTAGAAACTCAGGGTGTGTCGAGTAACGGTTCTATATTGTAACATGCCAATTGTTCAACTAAAGTAAATTCACTAAATTTTAACCTCAAGTAAATAATCTATGTTCAGAACTCAAAGTATTTTCTTGTAATTCAAAGACTATATGCACATCTGAAATAACACATATTCCAAACTTTCCATTGCATAATAATTGAAAATTACAATCTTTCTGAAACAATAAAATCTCAAGATAATATTTCTTCCATTACAACTTCCATAGAGATGGATATAAGAAAACATACATATCTCCTTGGGCTTCATTAGCACTAGTAACAAATGGTCCAGGAAATCCCCTACAAATCTCAGCCACCAAGTAATGAGGAGAAGCATCACTCAAGCACTTTTCCACCAACCACATACTCAAATGTGATCCCTCGCACATCTGCCACACATGGAAAGATGGCCCTACCCTTCGATGAAGATATTGGTTGGTAAAACCCCATAACAAATATTAGTGTTGTGTCCTACAATCTAGAACCTAATCATACAGTAGCTACAACTACGAGTATGAAAATCTTGAACTAGAATTGTCTATACTGGACATAGTGAACTGACAGTGTAAACAATGGCTAATTACACTACTTTGGCCAAAGTTTCATAGAAAAGTGTCATCTATTCACCCACTACCCAAGCTTTATTTGGTTAATGACCATTCATGTACTATGCATAGGCAATTGCCTACATTGGGTAATCGTTAACCCCATGAACGACCTATCTATTTTATAATAAACTACGCATAGGCAATTCCCTCCATTGGGTAATCGTTAACCCTAGGAACAACCTATGACTATATCATTCCTACTGAGTAAACATAATGCATAAGCTACACTCTTCATTGGATAATCTAAACAAAGGTAATCAATGAACTCTTTATAGTTCATAATATACAATTTACTTGAAACAAATATAAGATAAGCTAATCTAAGCTTCATTTTCCCCTAGTATATAATACTAATGATCACAACCACTCCTTAGTATGGAGTACGTACAAACATTTAATAAGGTTCATAATATTTAAATAAGATTATTTCACTTCTGTAGAGGCCAACATAATTTATCCTTATTCTAGCAAAACAAAGCATTATCCATGCAAGACAACAACAACACTCAATCTTTTCAAAAATATATAAATTATAAAAGGCAGAATAATATGCTTGTTAAACGCTAATACCAAGTGAAATAAATTGACTTCCAAGATTAATCCACTCCAAGACTCTTCAGTAATTCTCCAAATTTGCACACAAAAATTCTCACAATAGCTCACTTAACTCTCCTCACAAACGATCTCTCGACTCAAACAATAATAACTTAGACTAAAAATAGCATAATGCAATTGAATAATGTGTCCAAATGAAGTAATATTCACCCCTATTTATACATAAATATGAGACTTAGCTACCTATAATCAAGCTATGTTCAATGACACTTCTCAACTTATCAAGATCGACTCAACAACTAAAAATAATGGGTGGAAACATTTAAAAACAATACTCATCAAAACAGAGCAATAGATCAATTCAAACAGAGACAACAAGAATTATTTCCAGAAATACAAGGTAAAAGATCAAGATGTCGACTCCAAATATGCCAACTTTTACATGACTTATTCTACATTTTACTTAGTCTTCCATCGCTGGATAGAGTTAACAGTTTAGACTTCTATTTGCAATGAAGTTTTCATATTTTGGTGCCACCTTAAACCTTATATCATGCATTTTGGTGTTTTTTGTGCTAAGACCAAGTCAACATT
Source organism: Sequoiadendron giganteum (assembly GCA_007115665.2). Classification (NCBI taxonomy): domain Eukaryota; kingdom Viridiplantae; phylum Streptophyta; class Pinopsida; order Cupressales; family Cupressaceae; genus Sequoiadendron; species Sequoiadendron giganteum. Next base: position 82,388,494 of record CM021110.1, on the reverse strand, counting down.
TAAATCTCTTCAAATATCTCTTTTAACCTTTGACTGTGTCTTCTAAACATTGTGTTGTATTTGCAGGTTGGCCGATGCTTAAGGAATTACTATTGCACTACTTTTAAAGCACATTATATGTTGCATTATCATTTGTATGTATTTCGTGCAATATGGTATATAGTATGAGCTTTATTTCATAGAAACAACAACACTTTAATTTAAACATACAACGCTTTATTTAAATATAATGCTTTATCAATATCAATATATATATATATATCCATCAACTCACTTAATCATATATATATATATATATATATCATTTGGTATTTTAGATGTATATATCCATGTTATCATTTTAATAAATAAAGCTATATGTATATACATATATACATATATACATGTATACATATATACACATATATCGATATACTCAATGTGTGTGTATATATATGTATATATGTGTATATCCATATATACATTTTCTTATATAATCAATAGTACATATTTACAAACTCGTCGATAAATATATATATGTGCATACAATGTATATATATATGTCTTATTATCCATTTGATATGCTCATGCCCATGAGAAATTTGTCCATGAGCATGTGTAGGTCTACACACGTATACTCATGTATGTATTAACTCACGTGTATGGGTTTACCGTCGACATGTACATGTATATATATACATTCCATGTATATATATCTCATTGATTTAATAAAGAACATATAAGAAAGAACTCTCATGCACAAAGGAGACTCAACAATATCACACAAGAACATTCACAACAGATCCATAAACCTTCCCAAATTCAATCACAACAAAACTAAGGGATAACTTACCAATTTCTTGAACTACGACTCAACTAGACCAATCTATATGTGTGTTTGTGAAAAAGCTCAGTTAGGCTTCGTTTAAGGGTTACCCGACCAATCAATTCTCTTGAGTGATACTTCCCCTCTTTCTAAAGGCTTGATCCCTGTATCTACATTCAGCTTAGAACATTGCAATGATAGTTAGTTGTTCATCAAAATGATCATTTTGCACATATATTCATTTCATATTCAGAATACCCAATTAAATCAAATCAATTTAACTTTCATTCATCATTTTCCAAATAATACATATAAACAAAATGCAAACACATATTTTTCTATTAGAAATACAAGCACATTCATTTATTTAGTATTTTAACCAATCATAGTAATAGTAAATAGGTAAACGAACAACGGGGTGTAACATATCCCCCCTTGTGAATCATAGTCCTCGATGATTTTATGTAGCTATCAAAATATAAAAACAAAAAAAACACATCATTGTTTTTCAATAATTCACAAAAGCATGTATGACATGTGGAAACTTCTGCTCAATTTCAACATAGTCTTCCTAAGTGGCAGAAACCTCTGCATATTGGTCCCATTAGATTTTGCACTGCATAACCTCCTTATTACACAAGCGAAGCTTACATGTTTTGAGCACCTTGAGAGGCTCGATTGTTACCACTCTGGGGTCCTATACATGTAAATCATTCCAATCAATTACATGCTCATCACTTGGTATATACTTCTTTAGGTATGAGATGTGAAAGACGTTATGCATTCGAGCAAGAACTGGTGGCAACACTATTTGGTAAGCAATAGGATTTACTTCCTCAAAAATCTCAAATGGCCCTATGTAGCACGAAGCTAGTTTGGATGACTTTCCAAACTTAATGGAACTCTTTTGAGGCTTAACTCTTAACAACACCTTCTCTCCTACTACAAAGTTTTTGGGTACCCGCTTAGAATTTGCATAGCTCTTTTGCCTATCATTGGCTTCAGCTAGCCTTTGCTTAATAACCTTAACTTGCTCCTCCATTTCGAACATCTTAGGACCAAGACTTACCCTATATTCAAGCTTATCCCAACTTATAGGGGTTCGACATTCCCGGCCATATAATGCTTCGAAAGGAGCCATCTTAATTACAAAATGATAGGCATTGTTATATGCAAATTCCACCAAAGGAAAGTAATCTTCCCACTTGTATTGTTGATCCATACAATACATTCGTAGTAGGTCTTCTAGTACTTGGTTTACTCTTTCTATTTGACCATCCATTTTTGGATGATATGTTGAACTTATATTCAACTAAGTCCCATGTGCAAAGAATAAGGTTTGCCAAAACCTAGAAGTCACATGTGCATCCCTATTTGAGATAATCTTCTCTAGAATACCGTGCAATCTAAACACCTCTTGAATGAATATTTGAGCTATAACAAGAGCTCCGTTAGTTAAATTTCCTAGTATAAAGTGTGCTACCTTAGTAATCTTTTCTATTACCACTAGAATAGCATTATGCTTATTACTTGACATGGGTAATCCTTGCACAAAGTCCATACTGATGACTTTCCACTTAATTTCAGGTACGTCATGTGGCTATAATAGTTCCACAAGATGATGATGCTCAACCTTCACTCTTTGGCATTCTAAACATCTTGCCACAAATCTTGTAGCATCTCATTTCATCCCTTTCCAGAAGTACAATGGCTTCACATCAGCCAACATTTTTGTCACACCTAGATATCCTGAATATGGTGCTTCATGAACTTCTCTCCACACTAAGTTCCTTAATTCTTCGGAGTTGGGCACATACGCTCTTCCATTAAACCTTAACAATCCATTGGGTTCAAATTGATACCCTTCGTACCTTGCATCTTGTGGATTGTCCATGAGTGTTTTCTTAACTTGCTCGTAGAACTCATCTCCTTTGCATTTCTGCAACACTTGGCCTTTAAAGTCAGTTTGAATTGTGACTATTGAGGCAATACGTCATCTATGACTCAAGGCATTGACAACCCAATTTTTTTTCCCTTTAATGTAGTTGATATTGAAGTCATAGTCCGATATCAACTCCAACCATCTTCTCTATCATGCATTAAGATTGGGTTGGGTAAACAAATACTTCAAACCATGGCGATCGGTCTTCAACTCAAAAGGCTTTCCTAACAAATAATGCCTCCACATTTGCAATGTGTGAACCACTATTTCTAGCTCCAAATCATGTGATGCATAATTTTGTTCATAGGGCTTCATCTTCCTTGATTCATATGCAATGACTTTCTCTTCTTGCATTAAGACTCCACCTAAGACTTCTCTCGACACATCTGTGATGACGGTGAAATTTCCATCAAGATCTGGTACTTTTAAAATTGAAGCATTATTCAACTTCTCCTTGAGTAAATTGAATGTTTCCTGAAATTTTTCCATCCACTCAAACTTCTCCCCCTTCCTTTGTAATGAAGTAATAGAAAAGGCTATACTGGAGAAGTTTGCAACAAACTTCTGATAGTAACCTACTAGACCCATGAAGCTCCTGACCTCAAGTACATTCTTAGATACTGGCCAATCTATCACTACTTCTATCTTGGTTGGATCTACTAAAATTCCATTAGTTGAGATGTGACCTAGGTACTGCACTTTCTTTTGAAAGAAAGTACACTTAGAAAATTTCCCATATAATTGATGTTCTCTTAACCATTGAAGAACTATCTCTAAGTTCTTGCAATGATCCTCTTCATTCTTGGAATAAATTAGGATATCATCCAAGAAAACCAAAACAAAATTATCTAGGCAATCACTAAACACATTTTTCATTAGGTTCATGAATGCTAATGGTGCATTAGTAAGTCTAAATGGCAATATTGTGAGCTCATAATGTTTGTATCTTGTCCTAAAATCAGTGTTGAAAATGTCCCCATCTTGGATTCTTGGTTGTTGGCATCTTAATCGTAGATCAATTTTTGAAAACATGGCTACTCCTCACATTTGATCAAAGAGCTCATCAAAGCGTGGAAATGGGTACTTGTTCTTTATCGTAGCTTTAGTAAGCATCTGATAATCTATGCACAAACATAGTGTACCATCCTTCTTCTTTATGAAGATCACTAGCTCTCCCTAGGGTGAAACACTAGGTCTAATCAATCCATTGGATAACAACTCTTCTAATTGTGCCTTAATCTCCATTAACTCAGTTGTTGTCATCTGGTATGGTACTTTGGAAATAGGTTCTGATCCAGGAACTATATCTATGGAAAATTCAAATACCCTCTTAGGCGATAATCCAGGTAACTCTTTTGGAAATATATCCACAAATTTTCATAATATAGGATATTTCTCCATAACCCTCTCTCTAGTTTCCATTACCCCTCCTTCCTCTACTTCTTGATAGATTTGTGACCTCTCAAAAATATCATCATCTTGAGAAATGGATTCCTCATATTCCTCAATTTTTTCTATCTTAACTGCAAAGAGTTTGCATCCTTTCTTCTTTGCCCTATGCAATTGCACTGTAGAGATTTGACACAACTTGATTTCCCTAGGTGTCTCTTGCAATGCCACCCAGTTACCTAGATCATCTAAGCACTCTACAATTTTGGCATAACAATCCACTTAGGCTCTATGTTGCTAAAGCCAATTCATTCCTAGGATGACATCATGGGATCCTAAGGGTGTTGTGTACAAGTTTACGTCTGTTAAGAAACAAGGAAGTTCAACCTTAGCTTTGGACAAGCATTGTTCCACTGTTGCTCTTGTCTGGTTTTCATATTCTACAACCCATGAATTTTCCATAAATCTAACTTTCCTAGTTATTTGATTAACTACTCTAGGCGAAACAAAGATTTCAGTTGCTCCAATATCAATTAGTATAGAAATTGGTAAAATACCAAATAAAATACTTGGAGTTTCCACTAGATTAATTTGATACTTCGCTTGATGATTGTCCACGGTAGCATGGATCCTCTATTGAAATGTAGTTTTTTGGGTGGAAAAAAGTTTCCATGAAATTGAGGTCCTAAAGTTTTGTTGGGGCAGTCTTTGACAAAATAGTTTCTACCACATGCATAACATCTCACCGCAGGTCCCTTCTTCATTGCAGCCCTTCCAAAATTATTCATATTTCCCCCAGCATTGTTGAAATTGTTGTTATTAGAATTATTCCCTCTACGATCCTTCCTTAGTTTTCTCTAGTTATTTTCATATCCTCGTTCTCCTTGCCTTTGAGAATCCTACACTTCATTAAAATTATTTGGAGTCTAGTTACTTTGGTTTCCTCTAAACTTCTTATGGTTTTTCTTCTCTCAGAAGGTTGAGATGGCTTTGATCTTCTACTCCTGCTTAACTGCCTTCTCATAGACTAGGTCCATATTAGTTGGACCATGCATATCCACCTCACCACCTATTTGGCCATTCAATCCCATAATGAATTTCCTAATACAGAAACACTCATCTTTCTGATACATTGGTATATACCTTAATAGACGAGTAAACTTCTCCCAATACTCATTGATTGACATATCCCCTTGCTTAAGATTTTGGAAATCAGTAACCTTCTGATCGAAAAAGAGTTGGGGTGGCCACCTTTTAGAAATATCTCTAAGAACTCATCCCAAGTCAACTTCAAAGGACTAAGTCTAAGTTCCATTTTCTTATTCATCCACCAGTTAGAGGATTCTCTTGCTAATTGATAGGCTCCCCAAATAGCTTTGGTATCTTTAGAGTAGTTCCTTATCTCAAAATATTTTTCCATTTGTATCAACCAAGCCTCAACTTCTTCTTTGTTGGTACTCCCTTCAAATTTATGTGGGGTTATTTTCCTCATGTCTCTAGAGAGTTTAGTTTCCAAATGTTTCCTACTAGTTCTTTCAGACTGAGAGTGTGATTTATCATTCTCATGTTCGTGAGTTTGAATATGATCATGAGAATTCTCTCCCTCATCTTCATTGTTAGGGACTTATTCATTAATTGGAACTTCTTGCTCTACTCTATCCTTTTCCCTTACTTCTTGCTCAAGATTCCCCAGCCTTGCATTGGTTTCATGGATAATAGCCAAGATATGGTCCAATTTGGATTTTGCTCCCTCTATACCTTGTCCAACTTCTTGGATCCCTCTAGGATTAGTCCTTGTTCTCACCATCCTTTGCAATACAAGGGTTATGCCTAGAGTTTCATCTTTATTAGATTCTATTAAGTTTACACAACTTATGGAAAACATTTAAATGAGCATTCATTTAGACATAAAATAAATATCACATTAGTTTTTGAGCACAAGCTTTGATAAACATATAAATTTTATTCATTCATTAGGATCTCACTATCCTTTTAATTTACATAAAATGACTATTCAAATAGTTGAGGGGAGAGTATCCCTCAGATTCACTCTCAGATACATAGCTCAACATGGTATACCCCTCAAAATTTTGTTCATCTCTTCTTTGCTCTTCTCTACCCCAAAAGGGGTAGTAACCTTTGGATTTATCTTCTAATACATAATTACGAGGAACATATCCCTTAAATTCATTACTTGAGGAAATTATAGTCACTTTCGATAAAGGAAGAACTCGAGGGTACCTAAATATTAATGCAGGGTTGATGCTACATTTCGAGGGCATATCCCTGGAAAGTGATAAGGAGTCAGACTTTGTTGGTGAGACTGCAGGTAAGTGGTTGAAATCAGCTTCCTCCCTCATCCTTCACTTCAATTTTTAACTCGAGAAAGACTGTGATTGATTATCTCAGTATCACTTAACCAAACAACATTTTCATATTTGGTTCCCTCTATCGTAAGAATAATGGCCTCTTTTTCCTTATTTGTCCTCAGGTAGCACTCATTCTCGATTACTTTCTTGTAGTTAACTTGAGATGCACCATCCTAGCATAAGAATTTCCAAACATTGGTCTCATTCAATGTTGGATGGAAAGTACGGCGAGCACATAGGTTCCAGACCTAAACCTGGTAGCTCTGATACCACGTGTAACATGCCAATTGTTCAACTAAAGTAAATTCTCTAAATTTTAACCTCAAGTAAATAATCTATGTTCAAAACTTAGAGTAATAAAAAATTTCTTGTAATTCAAAGACTATATGCACATATGAAATAACACATATTCCAAACTTTCCATTTCCATAATAATTGAAAATTACAATCTTTTTGAAATAATAAAATCTCAAGATAATGTTTCTTCCATTAAAACTTCCATAGAGATGGATATAAGAAAACATACATAGCTCCTTGAGCTTCATTATCACTAGTAACAAAAGGTCTAGGAAATCCCCTACAAATCTCAACTGTCAATTGATGAGGAGAAGCATCACTCAAGCACTTTTTCACCAATCATGAACTCAAATGCGGTCCCCCACACATCTGCCACATATGGCAAGATGGCCCTACCCTTCGACGAAGAGATTGGTAAAACCCCATTAAAAAATATAGTCTTTTTGATCTTAGTGTTGTGTCCTAAAATCTAGAACCTAATCATATGGTAGCTACAACTACGAGTATGAAAATCTTGAACTAGAATTGTCTATACTGGACACAGTGAACTGATAGTGTAAATTGTGGCTACTTACACTACTTTGGCCAAAGTTTCATATAAAATTTTCATCTATTCACCCACTACCCTAGCTTGATTTGTTTAATGACCATTCATGTGATATGCATAGGCAATTCCCTTCATTGGGTAATCATTAACCCTAGGAACAACCTATCTCTTTTATAATAAACTATGCATAGGCAATTCCCTCCATTGGGTAATCGTTAACCCCGAGAACAACCTATGACTCTATCATTCCTACTGGGTAAACATAATTCATCAGTTACATCCTTCACTAGATAATCTAAACAAAGGTCAATGAACTCTTTATAGTTTGGAATACACAATTACTTGAAACGAATACAACATAAGCTATTCTAAGCTTCATTTTCCCTAATATATAATACTAATGATTGCAACCACTCATTAATATGGAGTACATACAAAAATTCAATAAGGTTCATAAGATTTAAATAAGATTATTTCACTCCTATAGATGCAAACATAATCTTTCCTTATTCTATCAAAACAGAGCATTATCCATGCAAGACAACAACAACAACAACACTTAATCTTTTCAAAAATAACAACCACTAGATTAAATTTGTAGTAACCTATAAGAATATATTTTAATCAAAGAGGATATATTTAGGCAAAAAATGTGAATGATGATACTCCTAAACCATCTCTTGGAAACATATTTGTGGATTTCTAAGGCTTCCATGTCATTTCACTCTAGATCCAAAGGCATCATTAATGTAGAAATATCTTGCAAATCTAGGTAACATTCTACCATGCCTCCTATGTTGTTTTTGATTCTTTTCATAGTAGTTTTCATGTGATTATAGATGCGATTTATGGGAGAAATTAAAATTTTGAATAGGGCATTTTTGGTTCATGTAATTAATATTTTCATCATCCCAAGGCTCCCATGATAGTGTAACATACACATTGTTAAACATAATAACTTTCCTAAGTTTTAACCTCAAGTGAATTGGTTAAGCATATAACCATTATGAGCAATAAAAAATTTCTTTCTAAAACTATAAAGATAACATGCACTCTTTCCAAACTTTTGCATTGCATTATATGCAAGTATTAAAACTTTCTAATGTAATGATTACATAGTACATGATAACATGCTAACATTTCTCTTTTACAATCTTTCCATAGATATGGATACAAAATACACAAACAAGGCTTCGTAGAGCTTACTGGAAATAGATGTACGAATGGTCCAAGTGCCCTCCATCAAATCTTGGTCACCTACTGATGAGGAGAAGCATCACTCAAGCGCTTTTCTGCCAACCATGGACTAATTTCAGTCCCTCGCACACCTACCAAATTGATAGATGGCCCTACCCTTCAATGAAGAGATTGGTTTGGTAACCTCATAATAAATACTAACCTTTCTTGAGCTTGGTGTTGTGTCCTACATATCTAGATTTGTCACATAGTGGATACAACCTACATATATGATATTCCTCTACCTATTATGTAAACCTGGATCATAGTGAACTGACAATGTAAATAGTGGCAACTTACACTACTTTGCCCAAAGTATTCATCACCCAATACTTCAAGTGGACGTCATATACTGCACCCAGCTTCCTAGCTCGATTTGTATTGATCATTCATAACCTATGCATAGGATATCCCCTTATGCCATGGAGTAATCATAACCCCAAGAATAACCCATTTCCCTCTAATGTTTACTATGACACTTCTATTTAAGAAATTCAAGTAATTCTATCATACCAACTAACCATACGGGTAAACATAATGTCACATCATTAAGAGAATTTATTTCAAAAGTACATTATCAACAATAAAAATTCCCTCTCAAGAGTATAATCTCAATAATAAATGACTTTAATCAAAGATAAAATCTTCAACAATCAAAATTATAATATTCAACAATAAATGATCTCATCCAAAGTATGACCTTCAACATTAAATGACTCCAATCAAAGATAAAATCAATAATCATTGATCAATTCGATCATGTAGGTTAATCCCGACTTATTTGCGTCAATAATTAATAAAATTGACAACCCTACAAAATAGATTATTTCTAACCTAGGGTTTCTAGTAAAAAGTAGTGTAACTTTAAAGTGACCAACATAAAAGCCTCTCTTTCAATATATCACAAATAATCTCATGTTTACTACATTTGTATAAAATATGGAGGACAATAGACTGAGAAGGGTTTGTGCTTTTGCTCCTACAAGCTCCCTACTCATCATGGCTTTGGATTGCTGGTATGTGAGTCCCCTTTAGGAATTTCGTGAATAGACTCTAAATCAAAATAAGATAATAGCATAACCATAAAATACTACTCTCGTCCCTATTGTTGAATATTGTTATAACCTCTAATTTTATACCCTAACACTAGGGTTAATATTCTCTTCCTATTTTCTAGGAGGAATAAGTAATTACTCAGTTAATATTATCAATCAAGGTTTACATAATATTTCAACATAATGATGATGAAATTTCTATTGGGCCACCTTTCTTATCGTGTTTTCTAACCTCATCTTTTGCAACAGTTTTCTTAGCATTTATAAATTAATAACTTAAACACTCGTAACCTATTATATAGAGTATATGCATATATCCCTATAACGGGGTTTATTAATAACTAGAATCATCAAGAATCTTTCCATAATAAATAATTAAACATATTTTTCCAAAACAAGGTAACCAAATATCTATAATCTTTTCAAAACATATAAAGCATATAAGAGTAGAAATCAGCATGCCTGGTTATGCAAAGCTCTAATTGATCATACTAGATTCCTAGATTAGCTTTCCCCACATCCATCTTGCATCTTATCAATTATCACTTCCAATCTCCAAAAGTCTCTCTCTCTCAAAGTCTCTCAAAACTTCTCACGAAAACGCTCTAAACTTAGAAATCAGATAATAACAAATCAGAAAATCATAGCAGATATGTATCCTTATTGAGGTAGATATCACCTCTATTTATACATAAAGGTCAGCAACTAAAGGCTAGAAACAGGGTATCAAAAGTGACACTTCTCAACTCAAAAAGTTTGACTCAACAAGATTGAATAAAGGCAACAACTATATTCATTGTATAGTAAACACATACACAACCATGGTGAATGAGTCGCTTTACTCAAATGAACAGTAAGTATGATAATAAAAAATGCAAGGTAATTGTCTTCTATAGGTCAAATTACTTAGCTAGTTGCACACTTGACCATTTCTCATATTTCATAATCTAGAATTCATATTGCAAATCAGACTTCTAATTGATTCATAATTTTCACAAGTTGGCACCACATTGTTTCCTATGCGCCCTATCCCTTTGGCTACTGTTTGCAATGATTGGGTCAAAGTTTCCTATGTGTGGATATTTATCTTTCCCTTTGCATTTGACAATTTACTTAATACGTTGGTTGGCATATGAAACCATGCGATTTTACATAGCGATGCTCTTATTTGTAATACTCAAACACTTTTAATACTTTAACCAATACTTATGGTTATGTGTTGGTTCAAGTTTGACTTAGTCTCTAAAGACTTATGCACTGGCTACTATCTATGACCTATTCATTTCCTAGCCTCACCCGATGCATTTAAGTTTATATATTATTGTCTTTGCAATATTCAAACTATTCTATGCACTATGCCTAACACAAAGCTTATCTAAGGTAGCGTTGGGTTCATGGGCTTTGTCTAACACAAAGCTCATTAATAATGTTTGATATTACAAGCCAAGTTTAAAACAATGCCTGGACAATGCGCTTATACTTTACTCAATGCGTTTCCCATTATATATAAATAGAGCTATTTGAAATCCCAATATATATAATACATAATATATATAATGTAATATATATATATATATATATATATAAATTTATAAGTTTAATAAAATGCATTATTCGATATTCGAATATATATTCATATTTACATATTCCACATAATGCATTTGCCATTTCGAATACACATGTATATTATATATATATATATATATATATATATATATTTACACACCTTTTAATAGAATAATAAATATATATTTATATGCATATATACATATATTAACACATATGTATGTACGTTTTTGTTACATACTACTTACACATATATTAGTATACATATACATATATCATTATTTTTTATTTTTACATTTAAACACATATATTCACAATCCCATCGATCGACATATATACGCAAAGTGTATATATCTCATCGATCAAATATAAACACATAAGGAAGAACTCACATAAGAAAAGAAACTCAAACACACAACCTGAATCCAAAACATTCACAGACAAGATCATAATGTCTTCTAAATCATACTCAAACAAGTCTAAGGATAACTTACCATTTTCCCAAACTACTAACTCGACTTTACTAAACTAGAAGTGTGTGTGTGAAAGCTCAATTTAGGTCTTATCGAAGGTTACCAGACCAATCCTCTCTCCTAAGTGATACTTCCCCTCTCTTCCGAAGGATCGAACCTATTCCTGCATCCAACTTAGTGCATCACATAGGTAGTTAGCCATTCATGTGAAATATATTAGCATCATAAAATATTGACATCATCAAATCATTAAAGTATTCATATCGCCAAACATATTTATACATCATATTTCATCAATATAAAACATATTCATTCCTTTAAAAGCTATAACATCTTAATGCATATTTCAGTATTTCATTCTCCTACTAAACATATTAAAGTCACATTTTGCATTTATCAACACTTTCACTCATTAAGGTAAAAGTAACTCGGTAACCAAGAAACGAGGTGTAACAAATAGTTGGACTCAATGCAAAAAAGAATCTATAAAAACTAGTCAGTTATTATTTCAAAGGGGTTAGTCAATCATTGAACTAATTTTTTGGTTTGGTAAAGTCTACATAGTGTTCTAGGGAATATAACTTTGAACATCTAAACTATAAATGAATGGATATGCTTTGTAATAATGTAGGATTTTTTTGTAATGCATATTCTTGTAATTGTATCTCTCCATGGTTATTTACCAAGATTCAAGGATTGGAATCACAATTATATATTTTCTTTTTCCACATTTGTTGGTATAAATGAAACTAGGGTTTGATGTATGTGTGATAAAATCTAATGCATTACAAAGATTTTGTAGTGTTCATTCCCTTCTTTCATGTGTGTCTTTGTATTTATGGTTTTGGATTGGGTAAAAGCACAAAGTTGTGTCACACTTTCAGCCAACTAAATAGTTTTGATTGAAACTGTTTCAACCTAAACTATTTCAATCGAATTAGTTTCGACCGAAACCACGTGGCCTATACATGACACAGAGTTTTGGGCGAAACCGTTTCTCCCGAAATCATAAAATTTGAAATATTCCCTTTCTCGCATTGAAATGTGTCTTATTTTATGTGCGGGGTTTCGGTAGAAAGGGTTTCGATTGAAACCCTTTCCACCAAAACTATTTATGTGGCATCTTAGTTGGTAGTCAACTCACCTTTATCAAAAAAATTTGAAACTTTCAACTTCAACTAAGTATTTTGTTAGTCAAAATGATTTTTTTTTTTAAAAAACCCTTTTGTAGAGCTCGGAGTGGTGAATCCAAATATGTATTTTTTTATTTTTTTTATTAGTTTTAATATATTTTATTTTTAAAATAATGTAAGTAGGTTGTTAAACTTAAAAAATAGGCTGATTAGAAATTTAAAAAATAGTAAAAGATATTATTTAAAAACAATATATATATGGTGCAAAAGAGGAGAGAGTCATCTTCAAAGGGTTATATATTTTTTTTTAAATGATTAAAAAAATAAACAATAGTTGACGTCAAATGAAAATTGTCAAATTCTGCCAAGTCTTACTTTAAAATGTTATTACGAAAAAATATACATCAAAGTTTCAAATTGTTTTCCATGCACTAGATATTGAAGTTACCTATTTGGAGAAAAAAATTAGGGGAAAATGATTTTTTTTTTCTATTTGTTTCTTGATGTCAAGTGAACGCCACTTTTTCTTGAAATTTTCAACATTCCAAAATCTGCTCTTAAATTGATAAAAAAATAATCAAAATAATTTTAAAAAAATCTAAAAAATTACAGGAATAAACTTCATCAATATTTCTACATTTCATCAATTTACATCATTTTGAAATTCAAAACATAAAGACCACTTTTATGTGGTCGAAGTTCAATTTTTTTGTTGTTGTTGGTTGATTCCTTTATAAGTGTGACACAGGTTTGTGCTTTTACCCGATTATTAAGTGCATTTTTTGCATGTAATGTAAATATGTAAATGTATGTGAATGAAATCTAGTTTTTTTTAGTACTATAAAAGTGTTAATTTCTTTCCTCTTTGTTGTGCATGACTCTATTGCCCATTAGAGTAGGCACTTATCCTTGTTGGTGAGGAAATTAGTCAATCCATCATTTAAACATTCTCGATCTTATTATTTGTAGCAGATATTCATGTTGCTCTTGATTCATAAATATAAACCAATGAATTATTTGATGGGAGCCTTAAATAATGAAATCGTCAAAGAATTTGAGCATGCATGTTTGAACCTTACCATTATGTATATAATAACAAATTATTTTTTAAGGGATTACAATATGTTGATACCTGTAGGTGCATGTGCAAAGTGTTATTATCTGCATAAAGGTCTTTTTCAATCAATTATACTTGATCTAGTAACAAAAAATAAGGTCAAGTGTGTAGTTGGGTATGATAATTGTTCATTTTATTCATCTTTCAATTAATATCTAGAATATATGCTAAGGAATACCTCTAAGAGCAGTTTCCTATGTTTAAGTTGAGCTCAAAGTGTAGTAGATATTACCCACTCTCATTGTAGACCTTGAACCATCCTCAATATAGATGAAATATTTTTTTTACCTTCTTGGAGACAACCCCTAGCCTCAAATGTGAAGAAAGGATAGGAATTTGGACCTACAATTTTGGTACCTAGCACCTGAAACAATATATCTACCTTCTCACCCTTGTTGATTGTTGTCTTGAGATATGCATAAATAAAAATATAATTTTAAGTGTCAAAGACATTTAGGTACTAATTAATAATAAATGTGATGGTTCCATTGGTTAGCTAACAAAGGATTAAGGAGATACCCTATTTGACAACCTTGAGAGAGCAGGAAGAAGTGCATATAGTAATATGGTTTTTATTTATAACAATATTATGGTCTCATTGTGGACAACACTTCAGGTATTCTAATAGAAATAACTACTAAGTTGACAGTGTCATTAATAGTAGTGGATGCTAGAAGAGTAGTTGAAATGGATTAGTTTATAAGGGTAGGCTTATTTCATGGTTGACTACCTCACTTATTTATTGGAAACTTTCTCAAGGGAAAAATAATTGACATTATTGATGATGGGATGATTTTGTGTGACAAAGGGAGTTTCATACCCATCAATACAAAAGCACAATAAGCCAAGTCATATTTATTTATACTATTCTAGTTGATGCATATGAGTAGTGGAATCAATAACATGAGATGAAAAATTCACTCCCTATGAGGTTACATTATTTCATGATGAAGATATGGGAATCCCAAACAAGGTTGCAAAGATCGAAGCTAAGTTTTAATAGTTTCATAGTGGTAGGTTGTTATAATAATTTATTATCTAGTTATTGTCAATGTATCATCTCAAAATGACTTATTAGTTCTTATAATGATATTTAATGTCATAGTATAAAAGTCCAATAAAAATATTTTATGTTGTCAAAGCAAGTAAAAGTTAAGTTGTATCATTTTTCTTAAATTAGGATCCATTTTTTCTATCTATCAAATTCCAAAAGTGTCAAAAATTCATAAGAAATAAAATTTGCCTCGATTATAACTAGACACACTATTGCTTGTATGCAATGTCTATCTTTAGGGGGCATTCTAAAACTGAGCCTAAAGGCCAAATTTTCTAAGAAAGTAGAAAAATTATTGAAGGATATAGCATAAGAGGTTGGAGGACAAGCAACACCCTCTCATCAATCACTAATGACGTGGCTGTGAAATTATGTCGGTGACAAAACTATTTATGCTAAAATGACCAAAGAAAATATTGGGTCCCAAGTGGCAATGATAATTGTCTCATATCGTTTGTTATCAAAGTGATAGTGATATGTAATGATAGCTACATACATGAAAATGAGGATTTAGTCCTCAAATTTTTTGTCATAAGGTATTCTATTTGTATTTGTGATTGGATATGTTTCCCCCAATCACATTTGTTCAGTGATAGTGATTAGACGTGTTAGCCTCCATTCACATTTGTTGGGTGATTATGATAGAGTATGTTTGTACCCAATTACATTTGTTGGGAGATTATGATTGAATGTGTTTGTTCTCGGTCATAATTATTATGAATAGAAGTGTGTGCTCCTACTCATAACTGATGACATATAGTTGTTTTTGTCCCTATCCAAATTTATTGTATGACCTTCAATGAAAGTGTTCATACCTATATTTGGTTTCATGGGTAGATTTGTTTGTCCCTATCCTTGGATAAAGTCTAGTGAGGTCAATCCTATTGAACAAGCATAGTGATACGAGTTCCACTATTATTTTAACATGAATAAATGTGTATGTACTACTCATACCTTATGTTTTTGATGAACTACTAAATATGTTCATCAATTTTTTTTAGTCCACCTATCCCTATTTGGAGAATAATGTAATAAGGGGGTGTTAGGAATATTACATCATTTTTATGTCTCTAGGTTTTTTAGTGTGTCTTTAGGATATGCACAATAATCGTTTGTTATTTTTATAGTTTGTTAATACTTATGAGCATTTTTTATGGTATTATCCCATGAGTACCTATGTAAAGGAGTGGTTATGGGAGATCTCCTACAATATAGGAGATGTAAGTCCCATAAATTAGTATTATATATTTTTGGAACATTAATATAGAAGCACAATATTATAATTTTTTTGATAAATTTCAAGCCTTGATAGTTTGACATGTTCTCAAAAAACAAATATGTCTGAGTTGTTGTCACATGCCACAAGTTTGAGGTGGAACTTCTACTTTGGAATTAAAAAATATTGTAGACATCCAAATTTGATCACTTCCATATGATCAAAATTGTCTACTTTATTCATCTATTTCATTAATAGTGATTAAATAATTTATTTAATCTTTATTTCATTTTCTGCCTAAGGTTCCTAAAGTATGTAATTAAATAAATTAAATACTTTACCTTACCCCCTTGTCTTCTCTAAATTAAATAAACATGACAAATTATTTAATTTAGTCATTTAACCATTTGAATTAAAACCAATTTTTAATTCCTCTTTTCTCTCTCCTTGTCACATTTTCCATAACCCTCTTTTAATCCAGATTAAATTAATTAATCTGTGATTAGGATGTGCACCACTTAATCTTGATTAAGTGTCACATCCTCCATAATCTCCCACTTGCCTCTAATGAAATTTTGTGTTTGCACAACCTTAATCAGAATCATTAGCCACATTTGGCTTACCTTTTCTAGTCAACCTTCCCACTTACCATTTTTAGCCTAGACTCTCTTCCCCATGTGAATTTTTAATTCACATTTATTTTCCCAAGGTTCCTCTCTTCCCCATGTGAATTTTTAATTCACTTTTATCTTTCCAAGGTCTTCCCCATCCCCCATGCAAGATTCTAGAAGCCTTGACTTGTCACTTCACATGTGCCAAGGGCTTCTAAAACCTTGGACTTGTCACATCACCCACATGTGACAAATCTCCAACTTTTTGGAGACACTCTCTTATCCAGTAGATTCTTCCAATTATTGTGAATTTTTAATTCACTTTTATTCCTCCAAGGAATCTTCTCATCCCCCAAGATCCGCCTCATTTCCATATCACTCCACCCTAAGACATCTCACCTTCCACATGTCAAGATGTGAGGGCTTGTGAGTCCTCAACTCACTATAGCCCTTCATCTTGATCTTTGTTGGATCAATCCCAACCGTTGAATTCTCTAGAGAATTCAATTTAGTCTATAAATACCCCTCATTTCTCCCATTTTAAGAGGAATCAAGTCTTTTGCAAATAAACTCTTGCAAAATTGTCATTCAAGCTCTCATCCATTTTAGCACCCATATCAATTCATCTTGCATCCACTTCATTTCATTGCCATCCAAGGAGCATACAAGACTTCAACATCAAGGGCCAACCAAGGAAGCAACAACATGAAGGTATAACAACAATTTATTTGTTTATCTTGCTTTCATATTGTTCATTTTCTTAGGCTAATCATTGAGGTGCCCTATTATCTTGTTGTTTCTCTTTATTGCACTACTATTTTTATCTAACATCTCACATTTAGGAAGAAACACTTTATTAGGATCACAAATATATTCATTCTTTTTTTGGTTTTGGATTTCTAACCCATTTAGTGTTTTTCTTACCTTGTTTATGTCATAGGCACCATTAGACTTTGTATAAATCAACACATCAATAAAGAAGGATAATTGTTTTTTAACCTTCATTAATTGTGTAGTTGATGTGTTAATATTGTACATTGAGATTCCCAAAAATAGTCACAAGAGCTTTCTTCCATTGTGGTCATTTTTGTTTGTGTTTTCAATAACCTTAACCCCAAGAAGGGTTTTAATGGAGATGAATTAAGTACCTTCTATCTTAATGCTATATTTAAAATTTGAAAACCATATGCAATAAGAGGGATCTCACATTTTATTTTTTCATGGAGCTCTCCTTTGAACTTGAAAAATGTTGACTCTGATCAAGTTTTAACCAAATTTTGGTTTCTTTGTTAGTAAGGTTTGATATAACCCTAATTACTTCATCAATTAATTTTTTCATCAAAGGTGATGCAAAATAAAAAAATGATAAGAATATTAGGTATTTCATGCTTTCTCAACATGTTAATATTTTGTACAAAGCTTCTAGTATTATCATGTGGGTAAATTAAGATCCTACATATTTATGGAACTCGTATGTTCATCAATGGTTGATAATTCATGTTGTTCAATAATAAGTAGATATATGAATACCATCTATATAAACCTTTTTTTCTTCAATAAAACACTATTCATCCTTGAGTATGGGAGTTACACACAAAAAACATATAAAAATAAAGGAGACAAATTAATACATGCAAATTGAGCGATAATTTTACATTAAAAGTGTAAACACGTTTTTAGATGTTGGGTGAACCCTCTTTAAGGTGCACAATATGATGTAAGAACCTTTTCATGTGAGTCAATTTTTAAAATATATAAAATTTTAATACAAAAATTGAATGTTTATGTCTCTAAATAGTCCATACCCAAGTTTTAATGTGAGTTTCTAGTATCTCAAGTGACCTCTTTTTCAATTTACTGTCCTTGTAAATTAAGTCACTATTCTCACAAGATCTAAATTCTAGATCTATTATGACTATACAAATATTTCCAAAATCATAATATATGAAGATGAATGCATTCATCATGAATTTTCATCCTTTGATTACATAAGTAAGCTAACTATATGCATTTTTATTGAGGATTAGTGTACGTCATTTAAAGCTACAATATTCAATATCCATTCCTTCTTCTTGGTTATCTACTCCTTTGAATGGTTCAATTTTTAATGTTGCTATCTTTTTAAACTATATTTATGTGTTGTCATGGACCACTTAGAAGATGAAGCAGGCTTTTGAAGAATGACAATTTTCTCGAGAATTAAAATGTTCTTTCTATTTAGATTTTGTAAATTTTTTTTTTAATATTTTCCCCTTTGCCATTATCCTACCAACCTATGCCAAAATGGAAGCTTTAGAATAGGGCATGGTCATCCACAAAAGCATAATGGAAAGGTGGATTTTTGTTAGATGTTGTAGTTACAAAATTTATAGACACCATAAAAAAATCTAGATTTTTTTTATAAAAAAGAGGGTAAAAAATTTATTCCATCAAAAGATCAATACAAGGAGAAAATTAAACCAAGCCCAAGGCCAAAAAAACCCATCAAGTAACCCCAAGATACAATCTCATATCAGTAGTAATAAGCTCCTCCAACTCTTGAGAGAAATACTCAAAAATACCTCTCCAATCATCCACCTTCCAATCACAACCCTAATCAGATGCCCACTTGGCCAAACCATCAGCCACCTTATTCCACTCCAGAGGATTATGGAAAAAGGTAATAGAATCCAACACTCTCCCCAAGGAAATGATCTGCCTAATCACCATAGCCAACTTCCAAATCACCCCCTCCAGTTGATTTTTATTTAGCAAATCAATCTCAACTTGGAAATCAAACTCACAAATAACCCTTCTCCACCCAAGAGCACATTCCCTTTTGATAGCCACAAGAATATCCAAAGCCTCCATGATATTGTTTAACCGTTGCCCATAGAATTATGAGAAAATGAACTCCTAAATCCCATCACTATTTCTTCCTATACCCCCCACACCAACAGGACCAGGGTTACCTCTAGAAGATCCATCAGTATTAATCTTTAAAAACCCAGGGGGAGGAGGCTTCTAATGCCCTTCATGCATGGTCTTCCTTCTAACATTTCATCTCCCACCACCGCCCAACCCACTCTTATCACAACCAAAAATCCCTATATTCTAAAAAATTCCCATATCTCCCAGAGAAATGGGACCCAAAAGATCACACTTAGCCCCAATAGTCTCCTGAAGAACACCCAGGATTCTCAACCACGCCTGGCACACTTGAAGCCTCTTACCCAAAAAAATCCTACGGTTACGCTCTAACCAAACCTGCCAAATAATTAAGGTAGGTCCAATTACCCAAGCAATATGGAGATAAGAAGCCTTGGTAGAAGAGATCCCCAATTGTAGCCAAAATTCATCTAAAGAAGAGACATGCCTGCATGGATGATTCCAAGAATTCCACCAAAAATGCCAAATCTCTCTAACAAAAGAGCACTAAAAAAATTTGAGGCACATTCTCATCACTATTAGAGCACAACACACACATGGAGGGTCCTTGAAACCCACACTTCCAAAGGTTCTCCTAGGTCAGACATCTACCTCGCATCACAAGCCAAGAGAAATTTTTCCAAATCTATTTCCACCAAGTAACCCCTGAACTTCCATACAACTACTTGTTAAGCACCTAATACCCAACAACAACAAAGAACTTACCTTTCTTATCCAAACCCCAAGCAAGGACATCCTTATCCGAAAGAGAGTTACAAAATCTACTCTTAAGAATTCTAGCAAGCTCTTGACAATCCTCCCTCAATCCCCCAAGAGGCCATTCCTGCAAGTTCTTCCACCTATAAATAGTAATTTGATCAAGAAGATGATGGGATTTGAAATCCATCACATACCTCCAACCAAGCTCCAATTTTTTTTTACTTAAATCTTGAAGATGAGGATGAGTGACCAAAATTGGGGAATGCCCATCCCAAGAATTCATCCAAAAAAGAACCTCTGAACCTTTATTGCAAATCCAAAATAACCCTTTCTGAATCAACTCAACACCCCTTTTAAGTGTGCTCCAAACCATAAAGCTCTTACCCAAAAGATTGAATCGAGGAACCTCACCACCATCAACCCCACCCAGATATTTAAAAGTGAGGATCCTAGCCCAAGTATGTTGTTGTAGATTACACCAACACCAATAGAGTTTCGTAGCCAAAGCTTTCCCATTTAGATCAGCCCGTCATAACCCAAGACCCCCTTCTTGCTTTGGACGACAGAAATCCTCCCACTTCACCAGGCTCCATTTATGCGAAAGGAGATTACTAGACCAAAGAAATTGCCAACAAAGACAATCAAAGTTTCTGATGAAGTTGGCCAGAGCTGACAACACAAAACACTTGTACATCAGAAGCGCTTGAACCATCAACTTAAGAAGAGTGACTTTTCCAACAATAGACAACCATATACATGTCCAATGATTGAACTTCTTACAAAATTTCTCAATCATATCTTTCCAAAATACTCTCGAAAGTGAGCGCACTACAATAGGAATACCAAGATAAATAAAGGGAAGTGAACCAATCTGAAATTTGAGAATCCCTGCAATTCTCTGCTAGATAAGCTTAGGAGTATTGAAAAAATAAATAGACTTACTCTCACTAATGCTCTTCCTCGAAGCCTTTAAGTAGAAATCCAAAGCAACCCTCAAATTAACTGCTTCCTCCACTTTGGCAACCCCCATCAGGGCAATGTCATCAACAAACTCTAAGTGAGATTGAGTCAGAATCCCATTACCCCAATGCCACCCTTGAATCAAACCACGCTCCACATGAGATCTCAAAAATATCCCAAGCACCTTAGTCATCAAGATAAACAAATAAGGAGACAATGGATCCCCTTGTTGTAGACTTTTGGAAGCCCCAAAAAGCTTTGAAGGCTCCCAATTGATCAACACCGAGAAGGAAGGCAAAGTCACATAACTCCCAACCCATTCAATCCAATCACTACCAAACCTAGCAGCCTTCAAAATATTGAAAAGAAAATCCCATTTAACATGATCATAAGATTTTTCCATATCCAACTTATTGAAAATAGCCTTTTCCTTGGAAGCATCCACAGAGTGTACAGTCTCAGCTGCAATAACAACCCCATCAAGAAATTGTCTCCCGACCACAAACCCTCCCTGCTCCTCAGAAATCAACCTGGCTAGCCATGGCTTTAGGCACTCAACAATCAACTTAGTAATAATTTTGTAGACAACATCACATAAGGAAATTGGTCTAAAAATATCCAAAGCATTAGCACTCTCCTGCTTCGGGATAAGTGCCAAGAAAGTAGCATTCATGGCTTTAAGAGTTTGCTTGTTCCTTTGGGACTCTTGAACAACTTCAAGAAGGTCAAGCTTGAT
Source organism: Sequoiadendron giganteum (assembly GCA_007115665.2). Classification (NCBI taxonomy): domain Eukaryota; kingdom Viridiplantae; phylum Streptophyta; class Pinopsida; order Cupressales; family Cupressaceae; genus Sequoiadendron; species Sequoiadendron giganteum. The sequence goes on along the minus strand of CM021110.1, from coordinate 82,366,361 downwards.
AATCTCCCAAAACTCTTGGAAGAACTCAATTGGAAACCCATCAGATCTCAGAGCTTTTCCTTTCTTCATTTGGAACACAATGACCTCCAACTCCTCCAAAGAGATCGGTCTAATAAGAGAATCATTCATATCCCTAGTCACCGAAGTAGGAATGCACTCTAAGGTATACTCCTCTTCCATTCTAGTTGGAGGGGAGTCCTTAGAAAACAGAGTAGAAAAATATCTTGCAGCTTCATTTGAAATCTCAGCAGCAGAGCAAAAATGATTCTCATCCTGTGACTAAATAAAAGAAATGACATTGCCCTTTCTTTTATCTTTGATCAAAGTATGAAAGAAAGAAATATTCCTATCTCCCTCCTAAAGCCACTTGATATGAGACTTCTATTTCCAAAAGATCTCCTCCTGAAGCTCCCATTCCTCCATAACTTTCACAACCTCAACCTCAGCTCACACAACTCTTCTGAGATCCCATGATCCCAAATTTGACGTGTTATGGAGTCCAATTGTTCTTGAGCATCCCTTTTAGCTTGAAACACATTGCCAAAGTGGTACCTATTCCAACGCTTCAACATATATTTAATAAATTGAAGCCTTTTAGTAAAGGAGTACATAGTAGTGTCGAAATCCGGTTTTCCAACACTTCGCCACCCCAGAACATAATCATGAAGAGACCCACCATGAAGCCACATGAGTTGGAATCTAAAAGTTTGTTTCTTCTTAGATAATCGAGACAAATAAGCTGAGAATTTGATTGGCTAATGGTCTAAACCCCACTAATCCAAGAGCTCAGAGCTAGTCACCCACCTGTTGCCAACCCATAAATTGGAAACCAAAAACCTATCTAACCTTTCAAAAATAGCATCCTTCCCAGCCCTCCTATTATTCTAGGTAAATAACCCATTCGCAGGTTTGATGTCCACCAAATTCAAACAATCCATATTATCTCTAAGGAGCTCAGAGGAAGGATCCAAACGACTAGTACCACCCTTTTCTCCTCCAAAGAACAAATAACATTAAAATCCCCTGCCAAAACCCAAGGAAGAAAAGGCTCCATAGAATGTAACTACTTAACATGTGACCACAATTTAACCTTACCCATGAAATTCATAGGAGCATATATGTTAGAGAAGAGGAATCTTCTCACTAGACTCCATACCAACAACAACAAAGGAGATAAAGTGTCGATCGACAATCCACCAAAAAGGAGTAATTCTACATGGGTCTCACAAATAAGTGAGGCCCCCAGAACTACCCAAAGCTCCCACACACTAACACAACCCACAACCCCAAATTTTGTTTACCAGGTCCATCATACTAGCAATAGACAACTTGGTCTCCTGCAAAAAAACCAAGTCAGGAGACTGCACCCTAATTAAATCTCGAATAGCCTTTTGTCGAGGGATGCTATTCATACACCTTATATTCCAAGAAAGCACAATCATCAAAGATTCTGGGAGAAATGGGCGTCAATAGTCCTCACCGAAACCAATTCCACCAAAGTTTCCCCGACTAACTTAACTTTTTCCTGATCCTTCTTCCTTTCAAATTTTAAAGGGTTCTTCGTAAGGCTCTTTTTAAGGGGTTTCTATTGCAGGCCTAAAGGGGTAGAAGAAGCCTTAATCTTGCCAGTATCCTCACCACCTTTCTATGTTCCTAGGACTGAACCAGGAATGCCAAATTGTAATGTCCCCTTTTGGGTAACCCTGAATCTTTCCCTAAAATGACAAGCTTTAATGTAGTTTACCACTTAAATTCTTTAAGTAAGATAAATCTTAACTTTAAGTCTTATAAATCTTAACTTTAAGTCTTATAATCCCAATCCTTATTTTTGACCCTAGTATAGATTGATGTCATATAAGATACTATTGCTTGATCATAATTCTATAATGAAGTATGAATGGGTAAGAGGCTCTAGAATGGAGAATTGATAATGGGGTAAGGTCTCTATTTGTGATTCTTATCTTTCTATACTTAATGTGAAGATGTAATTTGTTGATGCTTCTAACTGAATGTTGTTCTACGTATAATCTGGTGTGAAAGAAATGTATGTAAAGTGCTATATCTGATGTTTACCAATTGTTTATGCAGCCTGTAACTAGATCTGCTGTTAAGATATATAAACCTAATTGGTGTCTCTCTTCCTCTAATCCTTATTCTATTTATACCCTGATATGGTTAATGGATGTATCATTTCCTTGCACCTCTATTCATAGGTATGTGACTCTTAGTTTAAGGTTAATCATTTCCCCTTTGAAATGAATGATAATTGTTGTCTTAAAATATACCCGTTACTTGTCATCTCTCTTGATTGCTGCCTTAATTGTTCTTTAGTTAGTGCAGATAGATAGAACTCATGATTTCATTGAATATAAAGCGTATATTACCTTAATTTCCAATGGTTGGTCCTTTCTGCAATGAAAATCAATAGGTGACAAGGAAGGTCGTATTGATAATGCATCTTTGAATACCCTGAAACCAAACTTTAGCGCTTGGAGTGAGTAGTAGCGATAATGCTCATATAGGATCTCGATAATAATTATTGGAGCATATTCCCATGAAACAAGAGAAATTTTAATAAAGTATGAAGATAAATTTCTTTGGAAGTTCATGAATATTTGTGTTTAAATACCTCACGACCTAGTGAAAGATCGTGCCCCTTTCAAGCTGTAAATGGTCGTGTCTTTTACGCACTAATTTTTGGGCTTTTCACTTTATTTTCCAGGTTATCTCTTGATCCTTAGTTTAATTATTCGACTATCTTCTTAGTATTATTTTGATCAATCCCTCAATTATCCTTAGATCGTTGTTTTAGCTATTTATCGATTTAGTATAGGCACCATTAGATATTTAATAATAACAAAATACTATTTATTCTATTTTATAATTATGATGACGTTTTTCGATAATATATTATAATCATGATGATGTTTATTATTTATAATTTTGTATTTGATAATTTTTATTTTTATTTTTTATTTTTTTGAGGCAAAAGGCTAAAGCCTATAATATATAAATTGATAAAAAGAGGGAATAAATACATTAATTGTAAAGAAAAAATGTTCGAAATGAGGGGAATGTTTGCCCTCAAATAGAAATAAGTTCTAAAAATGATTCCACATAAGGGAATAGGACTCAAAACCTATCAAACCATTGATACATGAGATTTACTATGATCTTGCCACCATATCTTCTCGAACTTCCTCAACCCGCCTATCCATCGTTTGCCAACAAAAATAGTTGTCGCATGATGATTGTGCATTCAACTCTTCCCAATTAACCATTTTTCCTAGCAAACAACTTTCTCCAAGCACTTCTCTAAGAGCCCATACCACCATCAAGCAAAATACATCAGATGTCGAGTGCGGGTAAGAAAGAATTGCAGACCCAAACAACTGCTAAAAAAACCTGTGCAGACACTTCATGAATCGCCGAATTAAATGAAGATCATTTAATTTGTGATTGGAGAATGGTTGCCAATAAATCATTTTCCAAGTAGAGCTAAGCTAAGAGTGAATCAAGTTGCAAAAAGAAAAGAAAAAAATATTAGGAAGAAAACACAAAAAACTATCTTCTTTTGGACGCTTCTGTGTCTCTCAAAACTTTTATGTGAAGTTCAGGATCAAGTATGAAATCATGGTTTGAGAGATTTTTTTCACCTTGATGCAGAGTGCAACCTTGATTGGCCAAATGATCTGCAACAGAGTTTTCTTCTCTATAACAATGTATCATTGAAAACTCCTCTATTTGTGAGAGAATAGATTTAACTTCTTGCAATATGTAATCAATTTTCCAATTCCTATCTTCTAGATTTCTGAAAGCCAAAATCGTGTTCATAGAATCCCCTTTTATGATTAATTTTTTCAAATCTAAGGACATTGCAAGCCTAACACCATAAAGTAGGGCCTAAGCTTCCGCCACATTGTTGGTGTTGTTTGCAATTCTGGCCATCCCACCTTTAATAACTGATCCATGGTGATTCCTAATGACATACCCTATTCCAGAGATCCCTGGGTTTCATTTTGATGCACCGTCAAAATTCAGCTTGCAAAATTTCATGATCGGAGCTTTCCACCTAATTTCTTTCCTGTTTATTGGCTTGCAAGAGTTTACCGGTAGGATGCCTTTGAATGGGAGAGATAAGGATTTCCATTCTGCCAATAAAGCACTATCCCATGAAGAGAAATTTGAATTCAATTTCTTGTGCTTTGATACTTGTGCCATGACTACCTCTGAAATTGAAGATTCAATCTTTAAGAGAACTGCTTTGAATTCATTTCTTTCCTTTCTGAAAATTCTCTTATTTCTTTCCCACCAAATGTTTCATATTAGAATGACAGGGGCAATAGACCAATACATGAGAAAAAAGAATCTAAATACAAAGCGGGCCAAGAGTCAAAGATTGATTTGATTTCAAAATGGAGGGGTGCTGCCCAATTTAATTTTAATTGAAGCCATTTCCAACTTAAAGAAGCAAAAGGACAGTTTAGAAGCAGATGATCTGTTGTCTCATTAGCCTCATTGCAAAGTACACAGTTGAATGGTTGAGCGAGTCCTAGAGAAGTTAGTCTTTCACTTGTCAAGATTTTTCCTCTAAAGGCAAGCCATGCAAAAGTGCCCACTTTTTGTAGTCCTTCACTAGCCCAACAAAAAGAGTATCTTCTTGAAGGAGAGGAACTTTCCCAATGATCAAGAACTTTGTAGCCTTGCTTGACTGAGTAATATCCTGATTTTGAAGGCAACCAGATGAGTTTATCTTCTGCATTCTTATAATGAATCTCTCTCTTGTTTAATTCTGAATATAGCAATTGTTTTTGACATAAAGGTGTTGTAACAACTAGTACATTTTTCCAAATTGCTCTATGAATTCCACCTTCCAAACACAAAATAAAATAATCCTTAACTTTTGAGCCCCAATCCAGTTTGAGAACCCTTTTGATATCCTCTAACCCAATAATATCAAATAGAGGGGGATATCCATTCCATGATTCGTCCCAAAAACCAGCCTTGCTCCCATCATGAATTAGCCAAGATAAATTTGGGAGAAAAAATTGTCTAGAAGATAACATGAAGCTGCACATTTGAGATCCTTTAGGAGGATCCAAGACAGTAAAAATTATTTCTGGTTCATTTGAATCCAAGTATTTGGCTTTCATGATGGCTGCCCATAGAGAGTTACTGTTTGAGTATAATTTCCACAGAAGCTTAGCCCCGAGTGCTTTGTTTCTTATGTTTATATTTTGGATACCAGCCCCTCCAGAGCATTTAGAAGTGCATACTTTATTCCATGCAAGTAGGTGAATTTTGTTTTGTGGGTTCTTATCGCCTTTCCATAATTTTTTTTCAAAATAGACTCAATATCAGCAAGTACCTGCTTAGGCATAGGAAGAACGAACATAATGTAGTTCGGAATTGTTACCAAGACCACTCAAATTAGAAGGATCCTACTAGCCAATGACAACCATGTGTTTTTCCAAGATGCTATTCTATTTTTAATTGAAGAAATGATATCAAACCAAAAGCCTCTTTTATTACAACCTACAAAAAGAGGAATACCCAAATATTTACAAGGGAGAGAATCTTGTTTGAAGCCCAATACACCCAATAGTTTGTTTGATAAATGAGGGGTATAATTCAGGAAGAAGACTTTGGATTTAGGGGCACTTATCTTTTGACCGGACACTAAACAATACAAATCCAAAGTTATCTTGATAATTTTAACTTCTTTCATAGAAGGCTCCCCAAATAATAAAGTGTCATCTGCAAATAATATGCAAGTGACAACAAAATGTGACTGAGGAATAGAAATTCCCTATGATAACCCAGAAGAATGATGAGCTTAAATCAACCTACTCAAAGCCTATGCCATTATAATAAATAAGAAGGGGGAGAGGGGGTCTCCTTGTCTAACCCCTTGAAAAGAGGAGAAGAAACCTGAAGGGCAGCCGTTAATTAAAACCGAAAAATTTGGCACCTGACAAGCAAGAACGAATCCATTTGCACTAGTTGGGACTAAAACCAAATTTGATGAGGACTTGATGGAGGAATTCCCACTTTAATATTATAATAATCATAATTGTTTAATATTGATAATTTTATATTTGATAATTATAATGTTGTTTTATGTTTTAATTTTTATATTGATTTTATATTTTAATATCTATAATATTAAATATAATAATTGTAATTATAATATTATCTATTGATAATTATAATTATAACTATATTCAAATAATAATTATATATATATTTTTATATTCATTAATATCATACTGATTATAATATTGATAATATAATTATAATTATAATATTGTCTCACGACAATTATAATTATAAGGATATCAAAATAATCGTATGGATTATTAATAATTTTAAATATGTATTTTGTTATCTTTATTGTCACATTTTCAAGGACATGACACAAATCTTAAAGAAATTTCCTGCACCAAAGCATCTAAGGTAGGAATACTTGTAACCATTTGAGTTGTAGGGCTCACCAATAATGACTGATTGCCTAGAGAGTCATGTTGATCCTCCAGGAGATGATCCACAGTAGACCCATCCGCAACCTGCATATCAATAGGAACACCTTCCTCCTGAACCAGCTCCTCTAGGGCATCAAACCTGTTAAATGTTTCATCCTCCTATTTGTTTTTGAGAGTCCTTTTATGTCCCCTATTTCTATTATGGGGCTTAACTGGGACAAAACCACCCTTATCCATCACCACCCCTTATATAGGGGCTTTACCTTTATCCAATTTCTGAGTTGATTGATTACGTAGAGGTATTACCCATACCATAATTATTAACAACCTTGGGGCACTTCTATTGAAGATGACCATACTCATGGCAGATACAACAATGGAAGGGAAATGTCTCATAATCCAACTGTTGAGTCTAAGAGGTAGACCCAAAACTCATATCAATTGAGTCTGACAACGATTTGTTCAAATCAATTTCCACATAGACACGAGCATAAGATAAAATCTTCTTAGATAAGGTTTATTGCGAGGGTCCAATGGGCTTACCAAGCATGAAAGCAATCATCTGTAAAATATCATTTCTCCAACATTTTAAAGGAAAATGAGGAAGACGAATCCAAACCAAAACCTTAGAAGGGAGTTCCTCAGCAGAATTGAAACCGATATGCTAAGGTTTAATGAAAAGGCCCACTTGATTGTAGAAATATGGTCCTCCTTCAAAGGCACAATTTTGATCAACAATGCATGAAAAATCCACCCAAAAGAAATTATTAGCAGCCAACACAATCTCAAAATCACCCTCGGGATTCCAAGTCTCGTGAACCCAAGAGTCTAAGGAGGGAAGCGACATCCGCAATCCCATAAACTTGCAGATCAGAACATGATTACAATAATGCTCCACATCATCCGCTACAGACTTTGGTTGAATGACTAGCCCAAGATAATTTGACAATATTTCTAAGCAACCATTCACCTTGCAAAGATGAAGCCCACCATGATGGGACAAACCAATGCCTTGGTTTTCTATTTTAAAGTAAGGCACCCCCCTCAGGAAACACCCATAACACACACCCCTCTCCACACCAAAGAGACCAATCACCAAAGGCTAAAGCCACACACAAACAAGACCCAACCAGCCGTCAGCCCAACAAAGTCACCCCCTCGCAGCCAAAGGAAGGAGACAAAGCATAAAAAAATATGTTGCACACCAACCAATAGTAATAAACCAAGAGTGATCTAGGTGAGAATGAGCGCATGCACAACCATGCATCAACATGCATCTTGGGCCAAGAAGGCCGTGGGGACACACGTGATGGTTGCAAAGCACTTCATCCTTTCCCATAACTTGGCATGAGTACTCAAAAAATCTAGATTTTAATTTCAAATAATTATTAGATTTACCACCACATTTTTGTGATTTTTTTTTCTAAAAGTGTTAGAGATATGTTGCCCTATTTTTATTATCGATAGAAAGCTAGAAAATATGATAAATGGAAATAAAGTGTCAATAGTAGAAGATTCTTTGTTAAGGATGAATACAATTTTAACAACTATTATTTTATAAATATTGTGATTAATTATAACATTTTGGTTAAGCTCTTCATTTAAATAATATTTATTTATTTTTTAATTTCCAAATATGTTATATGTCTATAATTTATAGAATTTTATCAAATTAGTCAAAGTGTTTTGATTAAATATGAACCACATTCAATCCTTCTTATATTTATGATTTTTTATGTTATGAAAGTTTAAATTTTCTATTTAGCAAGTCCAAATTTTATGCTATTCAAGTCAACACCCCTTTTAGTTAGGAATACACATTTCCTCCTTAACAAGTTTCACTTAGTGGTCAATATTCAAGTGATTAGCTCTTATAAGTTTTAGTAAGTCAAATGAGTGGATTGTGATAATAAATTCTTGGTGTAAATAGGTGTTTTCCCTATCTACGTCTTATTTACATGTTAAGTCCACTTAGGTCCTAGTTATTTTTTCTAGAAGTCTTAATTTCCTAGATAAGATTTTATCTCTATTGGCTTTTATATAATGCTTGTGTCCTAGGTCATTTAATAATGTTGAGGTAGTTGTCTCATTATACAAGATTTAGAAACATGTCAAGATCTTGTCTAATCCTATCTCACATCTTTGCCTTTATAAGCAAGGCATCATTTGTACATCCCAATTTAGTTGATTTAGTCAAATACCACTACAATCTTGAGTATTGCATATTGGCCATAATCTTTCATCCATTATTATAATTTCATGTTCTTGCTTTTCCCTCTTGTAGAAGGTTGTTTTTTTATTTTTTTCAAATGATCCTAGAGGCTTGAGTCCTTGAGTGACTCTAACATAAATGAGTATTAAATATTTAATTATGTTGAAAAATAGTGAGGCATATAATAATGTGTATACCATAATAAATAGATTAGTATATTATGTCTTTTAGTTTCAAAAATTAATGCATTATTTTATGTTACCTTTTACATAATCTATTCATTATTTTCAAATATAACTGTATAATGCTACTAGAAAGATATGTTGCTAATAGAAAATTAAGAAATTTAAATTTAAAATTTGTGAAAGCACCAATACGTGATATTGGATGGCTAATAGGTACATATACATAGTCTTGTTGGCCAAGCACTGCACAATTTGACTTTGACAATTTTTTTATTATAAATATTCAATGTATAATTGATATGACTAGTCATATTTGACTATAATATTGATTAGCATACCTATATTTTACAAATATATGTAAAGTACGCCGAGAGATATCCTTCTCAAGGCGCCTATTTTTAATCAATTGAACCTTAACCCAAATTAAAGCATACATATATTAAATATTAATATATATATAATAAACCTAGAGTTATCATTATTGAGGCATCTATTGCAACATAATTGAACTCTTATTCTAACCATAACTCAACACTAATTAAACGCTAATCGTAGTTGTAATTGAACTCTAACCCTAATTAATTGCGAACTGAACCCTAATCCTAATTCATTTGTAACCTTAATTGAAACCTAGCCGTAATTGTCTCATAACCCTAGATAACTAAAATTGAACGCTAACAGTAAACAAATAATTCTCCTTATCTTACGTGAACCCTAACTCCAACCCAAACTATAATTTAACCCTAACCCTAATTAAACCCTTATTGAATGAACATTAGTGAAGTTAGCGAATGAACCCTTATTATTTTTTAGTGATAAGTAAATCAATGTTTCATAAATTTATCTATAATTCTTATTAATTTTTTCTTATTTTATTAAACTGTTAAAAAAATTAAGTTGCTTATAAATAATTTTATGTGTTTTTATAATTAACTTGACATTGTGTATAAAAGGTTTAAGTTATGAATGTTATAATATTAAAAACAAATTTGTTTTCACTCTTTATTTGTTAATATAAAAGATGTGCAAATAATGTTGCAATTGCTAATGATTAAATTTTTCTTGATTGATTAAGTGGCATTGTGCAATTATTCTATGTTCATTTAATGTTATAAATTTTATAGTATAAAGAAGAATATTTCTAATATATTTTTAATGCATCTTTATATTTTATAAACAAACATCTAATGTAAAAAATGTGATTGTTAAAAAAATACAACTTAATGAGTAAACATACATTTAAAGTTAAAAGTGAAATTATTTTAAAAAAATGTCTATTTATTTTATTTTTCTTTTGATAAATATAATTTTTTATTTTTCTTTTATTAAAAATTATCTTTTAATATTATAAATGTTAATCTACTAATCTCTAATAAAATTTATAACTATGAAACTCTAAACCTAATCCTAATTGAACCCTAACCCTAACCCCAATCCTATTTGAATTTTGACCCTAATCATAACCATAATTCAACCCTAACCTTAATTAAACGCTAATCCTAACATGAGTTCAATTAGGTTTAAGGTTCAAATAGGGTTAGACTTTAATAAAATTAGGTATAGGGCTGGGGTTGGAATAAAGATTAAGGTTCTATGATAAAGCTTAGGGTTAGTGTTTGGGTTCAATTGGGGCAGGGGTTAGTATTAGGGTTAGGCTTATGGTTCAATTAGTGTTTCATTAATGTCCGTTTAAGAATCATAGTTATGTTTAGGGTTGGATATAACATTAGCGTTAGGTTTGAATTTAATTAGTGTTAGTTTGAGGGTTGGGGTTATGGTTATACTTATAATTAGTGTTAGTATTGGGATTAGATTCTATCACTTTAATTGAAATAATCTTCTATAAATTCAGTCATTTTGTTTTGAAATTATATAATTTAAAATATTTCCAAACTTACCTATGTTGATATATGAGAGGTATAACAAATCGAAACTCTATACCATTTATAGTTAAATTTAAATTATGTTTTATTAAATTGTTAAAAAAAATTAGTTGCTTATAAATAATTTTATGTGTTCTTATAATTAACTTGACATTGTGTATAAAACGTTTCAGTTATGAATATTAAGGTTTATTTTACAATCTATACACAAATTCCCACAAATTAAAAAAATCATTAACAAAGTAAATCAATATTTTATTTCAATGTAAATCAATTTAAGAGGTGACTATAAACTGTTTCCAATTTTTTTCAAATTGTTCACTCCAATAAGCATACTTTATTAACGATGATTTTGTGCATTTGAGCCCTCTATCTAAATTTTCATAGGTGAGATTAAAATAGAATAGTGTTTGAATTCGTGATTGGAATAGATGTTTTTACTGCTTTTATTCTATTGTTGACATTGTCTTCCCACAAACAACTTTATTCCATTAAAGAAATGCATATTTCTGATTGTAGTATTGATAAGATTGTTTTTGGATTGAAAATTATACAATGACATATAAAAGAAATCTTTATCAATCATGTTTAATCGAAAATGATTTAGATCATGAAAATTTCATACCAAGTGTTGTACCAAGTGTTTTAGTAGCCCTTTTCGCACCATGGGTTTCCACGCCAAGGCTAGTTTTTTTATTGCATTCTTCAACTTTTCCCATTGGCTCCTGCAATCGAATTGATGACAACACATAGGAAACTTTACCATGTTACATCCATGTTATGCTAGCCAAAATATACATAATATCAAGGAAACATTGATCAATCCCAACAACATCTAACATTGTTGATTTCCATATACATTTAACAACTAAATGTACCCATTGGAGGAGAAGGGTTCCCACTGCTAACATCCATTTTGTCAAAATTATGATTGCTAACTTCAAGATTAGTAGGTTGATATCTATGCACATTGAGATCAAGAAGATCATAACTATACACTTTAACATACTCTTTCGGGAATTCTATATACTCCTTTACATCAATACTACAACTCTTGAACATTGCTATGGGAAGTAAATATAAACCAATCGAAGGGATCATGACCTTTTACTTAATCCTATCAAGATCACTAATTAAACCATAATATTTTTTTCTCATTTTACACAATTTGATTCAATACAAATAGATAAGCACTGCAAAATCGATTAAACATATGAGAAGGGGAAGGATAGGATTCAGTTATCCAATGCTTGGCCTACATTTTCAAGGTGTGATCAGACAAGATTCAAAAACTCTCATCCGATCACAAAATGGAAATACAAGAAAAGATTAAATTAAAACTCACTTATCCCTATACCTGGCCTTGATTTACATGGGCGATAGGATAAGAATTATATCTTATTAACAAACCCACCATTCATCCTAAAGCTTAAGGGGTTTTAGTTCCAAATTTAGGGGAAAGGAATACAATTGCAATGAAAAAAATGTAAATGGTTCCAAAGATGATGGCAACAATAGTATCTTAGGAGATTGGATGCAACTTCATGGCAACAAAAGTTGTGTAACCGAATATAGTGAAAATGATAGCCAAGGCTACCAGCTTTTTCACTATCCTAATATTGAATCTAGGCATCACCACTTGGCTCGCGAATATAAACAAGTTGGTCATGAGAGATAAGGTGGATGGTATCAATATAGCTTGATGAACGCCTTCATCTTTTTTTTCAAGGCTGCTTGGAAGAGATGTGATGGCACTACAGTTGGTTTCCATAATCATACCTAAATTTATTGACAATATTTTGCTATCTTTGTAGGACAACTCCTCATTCGCTTCTTCTTCTGTGTAGAATATAGAAGTAAGTAGAAGCTTTAGCTTCCCTATAATCCTCTCTTTTCTCACATTTGACACTGGAGAAATTACACTGAAGCTCCCATGCCTGATAAGCCGTCATTAATTTCCTTTATTATTGCATTTCTCTTCTTCTTTTATTTCTTGTCTCACAATAGTGTTAACCTCATTATGAAATTACAATGTCTAATTTATCCTTTATGATCTGCAAATAAGGATAAATATCCATACACTAATTATCAACAATTACACTATCAACAACTGAGAAGAAAAGTAATGGGCTATCATCAACACAACCGACATTCTAGAAGTCATATGACAAGAAAAGTTAAATTGTCCAAATAATTTTAAAATTAAAGTTATTTCAAGTAAAAATTTGGCAATAAATAGCATTTGGTTTCCAAGAAATATATAATGGAAATACAAAGAAAGAGACTAATCAAAGGAAACAAAGATCTTTTTTAAATGAGCTTCTGTACAACAACTATGTAATGACAAAAGCTTTTCGTATCTGCTCAAGAAACCAATAGGAACACCTCATAAACATGCAACACCTTTAATACAACTGACAAAATTATTCATAAAACACTGTCGTAATTATTAGAGCTAGACAAAAGTAAGCAACAGGTTGGTGGTAGTTGGAATAAGCTTAAAAAATGGAAACAAAGGCATTCAGTTGCTAAAGCACAAGTAGATCTCCAACTATTTGTAAATTATTTGAAATCTGGTTCTTGGGTATCTCAAATCGAAAAGTAGTACAAGATTATTTTCAAACACAAGAAAGAAAGTGAAGAAACATAGAGTTCAATTCTTCTACCAAATTGGCAATCGTTTTGTACCTTGTAAGATTATATACCCAGTAGAGATCTTCAAGGATCGATGAGAAGAAAATCTAAAGAAAGTTGTGAATAAAACTGCTTTAAAATAAATAAATAAATCACCATCACTATTACGGTCACTTGCACGATATATTTCATGATATGAGAAATACTGGCGTTCATGGAGGACTACAACAAAGGACCTGATAGAACCAAACATGCGTTCACTACCACCATATCCAAATTCCCCACCTCTGCTTGCTTCCATGCAACTTTTTCGACCACCATTTTGGCATCGCAGAACCAGTTCGACATTCTCCGTTTTCTTCTCCTCGTTGTACTTTTCAATGAAATTTTGCCATAGCTTCTAATCAAACCCTCATAAATGCCAGGCATTCTCCTTCCTCGAACATCCTACACAACACACATAAGACGACAACACTAATGAAATCCAACAAGTAAAGCCACCAGAACTTGAACCCCGTACATAGCTCCTTGAATCGAACAATATTCGGGTGCCTAAGCATGCGGTGGTTAATAATCTCCCACTTAACATTTTGGTCTAAACGAATTCAAAAACCAAACAACCTCATATTATCATACCTTAGGAACTGCATTTTGGGATGGTGCTTTCGATAGGTCAAAGTCACTACCTGAAGAGCTTGCAGAGTCCCAATTTGCAAATAAGAAACAAAAAAATGAAACCAAACAAAACCCTAAGAAAACAGTTACCAGTCGGGGACAATGAAAAACCAATGAAAGCAAACAAAACCCTAAGAAAATAGTTACAAGCTGGGGAAAATGAAAAAAGTAACGGCAAAAGCATTGTCCAACCTATAATTTTTTGGCATCCATGACTTCCACTTGGTTGCCATTTTAAATGCAGCTTCAAAATGTTTACACATTGCTTTCACTGTATAACGCCTTTCGGTGTAACAAACTTTTAGCCATCCCAATAAATTGAAAATAAAATAAAAATGATATTTTATTGATACGAGAGAAGTATTTTTGTATGGGTATTTTCTAAATTTTTGTAAAGTTTGTTATATATATTTTTATAGTTTGCACCAACTACAACATTCTTAACTAAATCTAGGATAAGTTACCATGATCTGAAGAAAATTTCAAGATAATAAATACTATGTGAGTTGTAATTAAGTTGAACTTTGAAACAAAGTGATGGAGAAGTATTAATAAGACTATATTTTACAGAAATAAAATAGTTGTTTTAGATGATAGTTCGAATGTAATGAATTTTGAACAAATTAGTATGCACTTTGATTAGGGAATAAAATTATAGTGTGTCTTTTTCTTTTGAATAATAATACTCAAAATTATGTTTTTTTCTCACAAATGTCAAGAATAGAAATTGGTGAATCATTTGGAGGAATTATCTTCTCTTCTAGAAGGTCTCAATAACTTGAATGATAGTTGCTACTACAAACTATATAATATCTCCCTTATATATATTTTTTTATATGTAAGAGCTTACTTATATGATTGGAAATAAAGTTTACAAACCTCTGCTAGTGCAGGAAATCACCAAAAATCCAAATTTTACCCTTCACGCTTAAATTGCTGCTACCACCCCATAAAACATCCATCTAAAGCCTTTGAGGGCAAATAAAAGAGAAGCATTGACCCATAAAACCCTTTCAAACCCGGCCATTGCAACCCACCTATATTGGTAGCCACTTCCCATTCACCACTACCTATCATACAAAAATATAGCAGAGAGTCCCATCCTTTACTAAAAATTACATAAACCAGACTGCTAATATTAACCTCACTACCCATACCCAAGCTTTACCAAAACAAAGATAGATCATATTGATCAAACCCTAAACAATGCCCATACTCACAAGAAGCCATTAGCCTTGGCAAAGGCCTCAAATTCCATAATCTAGTCAATGTCCTACACAACCATGAGCCCGAATTTTTTTTTCATATACTCCACTACCACAACAACGATCATTCGATACCTCATGAGATTCGGTGCCTTCATATCCAGTAGAAAAGGAAAAAAATTCACCACCTCGTTTGTATTCCTCAAAAGCTCTGAGTCACTAGGACAGGGAATACCAGTCCCCATAATGGCAACCTTCAACACCTCATCCACACCCATCAACAAGTCCTTTCTGAAGACCTTTTCCAACAACACCTTAGCCTCCACCTTCGACACTCAATTGTCTAAAAAAGATGCCAGGAAATGGGAAGTGACATACGTGTTGCCCCTTCCATACTCGCTTCTATTTAAATGCTCGAAGCCCAACACCATTTTCACCTCCACTACCAACAGATGGTCGATATTGAGCATAATACTCTTCAAACGCTAGTCTATTACCTCCCTAAAAGTTGTTTGGTGAGTTTTGGCACACAAAGAAATTGGTGTGTCTACACCAAACCACACCAAACCCTCTATCAAGACTTTAATTATGAAACGTGAGCACCCAACCATCACAAAGCTCTTCCACTCACCCAACAATGCATACACTACATGAAATACAAACCCCAATAACTAGAGATGAACTCAAAGCAATGGTCACCTCAACCACCTTAGATACATTTAAACCTAGAGAAGTCACTAGACTTCCATCATTAATCAATACTTAACTGGGAATGGCATTAGTTCCTTAATGCTACACATGAGAGAGGCCGTCCTCATCCTCAAATGCCATACAATCTGCCCTGTAATTTGTCACATTGACGTATGATTGGGTACTCAAAATCTGCCACTCGATCAAACCACATCTTATTTTAAGTGCCCATTATGGGCTCCAACTTGTCAATCTTCACATGAACTCCATGCCAATGTGTTCATCCAGGGTGGACAACTACACCCCTGGGAACGAGCTCTCGATTGCTAAGACCTGACAATTACCCATCACTCCTCATCCACTTCGCCCACCACGTGCTCTCTGCCACTCATGGAGGGCCGCTCGCCTACCTCCCACAAGAATTGACCACCATTTAGAAAAATTCTCTAAGAATATGACCTTAGTATTGCCTTCCCTTAGCACATGATTAATCATGACTTAATTAAAATAATCAATTAGACCCATAGCAACTTCCAAATACACTCCTAACTTCCAATTATGTGTTTGTTTGGATCTAAGTGCATTTATCACCAACAAAGAACAACTTCAATAACCATATTCTCCATGTTCCTATATTTTCAAAGATTCAAGCCCAAACTCAAGGCTTGAAACTCAACAACATTATTTGTGCCCACTTGTAAGGGTGCAACCAACCTTATCAAAACTGTACCTGAATGATCCCGCACAACACAACCCGCCCTTGAGGGTCTCAGATTTCCCCTAAACACCCCATCAAAATTTAACTTGACCCATTTGAGGTATGGAGGTGCCCACTTGACCTTGCTTTGTTCTTCCATTGTTGTTGCCCCACCTTTTCCTATCATAGTGGGCACTAATAGTCTGAACCAATTTCGCCTTACTTTAGCATCCCACACTGAATTTTTTTTGCCCCTTTACCACCCATTGATCTATCTGAGCATTAAACAACTCGATGATGCTTGCCTCAATCTTACATTGCAACCTAGGAATAGATAACTCACGCTCCTGGAAGATACGTCTATTCCTTTCCTTCCAAATCTACCAATTGACAATGGACGGGGCCATTATCCACAAATCATTGAAAATGGATTTCTTAGTAGGAGAGGGCCAAGAATTCAGTAATTCAAGTAAGGAATGAGGAAAGGTCAATTTCCACTCCAATTTCGCACATAACCATTACCAACAAGCTTGAAAAAATTGATAGTTTAAGAACAAATGATCATCGGATTCATCTGCATTCTTACATAAAGGGCATCTGGAAGGACCATGATAACCCATTTTCAAAAATCTATCCCTAGTGAGTACTTTTCCTTGGAATTTTTCCCAAGTAAAAATTCTTGCCTATGTCAAGTAAGCCTTGTTCCAACATAAATTGATCATCAATTTCGGCTCCTCAACTCCATTAGAGGCCAAAATATCACACCCAACTTTAATCGAGTACACACCATTTGAAGCAGCTAACCACCTTAGACTATCCCTACCCTGTCTAAACAACACCTTTCTATCCCCCAAGACCTGATCAAAAAATTCCACATCCTCTACATCCAAACCCAAGCCTCTCACACTTTTCCATGAATACCAACTTGTACCCTCCTACAACGGATGCTCGAAATAATCATAGACCTTCTCCCCCCACATTTGTTTAGTTCTTTCTTTCACCCGAGGCAATGCCACGACCTCCACTAGAATAGGACGACCATCCCAAGAATCCTCCCAAAATAAGGCTTCCTTACCATCAACTATTTCCCAAGAGATAAAATCAGTAATCAAATCCCTAGAGCTACAAATAAAGTTCCAAATCATGGAGCCACTAGGAAGAGAAAAAGCCTTGAGAATATTGCAGTAGTCATTGTCTAAATACTTTGCCTTTAAAATATTTACCCATTTTAGCTCCGGTTTGGAATAAATTGCCCAAGTCAATTTGGCTCCCAATGCCTTATTTCATATAAGCAAATTCTTTAACCCAACCCCATCCTTAGCCCTCTTTTCACACACCTTTTTCCATTTGATAAGCAATTTTTTTTATCCGAGTTCCCTTTCCAAAATAAACCCTTCATCGACCTATTTAGAGCTTTACTCGATCCCACTGAAAGAGGAAGGCAACAATAACAAACTTCAACATAGTTAACCTTCTCGCCCAAGATAACCATCTTCCTTTCTAGGATGATAACATTTCTTTCACTCGATCAATAAGGCCATTCTAAATCGTGCCATTTTGAATACCTTTTGCTAAAGGAAGACCTAGGTATTTGCAAGGAAATTGTCCCATCTTATAACCCAGGATTGTTAAAATCTGAACCTCTTGAATGTTGTTTCTATTAAAGAAAAATACCTCAAACTTTGCCAAATTAATCTCCCGACTCGATGCCCTCGTATAGTTGTCTAATATAATTTTGAATCTCTAGGCTTCCCTCATCGATACCATACCATACAACATCGTATCATCTGCATATTGCTGATGTGTTATTGATGCAAGAATGTTGGTAACCTGCAACCCTTCAATCCAACCAACACTTCTCGCTCTCTCTAAAGACCTGCCGAGAGCCTCAACCATGATTATGAAAAGAAAGGGGATAATGGATCCCCCTATCTTAAGCCCTGTGAAGCACCAAAAAAGCCTTTTGGAGAGCCATTAACTAAAACTGAATACCTTGGACTTGCAATCCAACCAAAGACCCAATCTAGCCAATCCTTTTGAAATAAGAAGGCTTCCAAAATCTTAAATAAGCACCTCCAATTTACCCTATCATATGCTTTTTTAATATCCAATTTTAGGAACATAGTTGATTTCTTATTCTTTTGAACATAGTGGATAACTTCCCATGCTATGATTACTCCATCCAAAATAGACCTTCTAGGCACAAACCTCGTTTGTTCCTCTAAGATGATAGAGGGTAGAATGAGTTTCAAATGATTTTCCACCACCTTATCCACAATCTTATACAACATGTTGCATAAAGAAATATGTTGAAAGTCATCCCACAAATTAGGTTTCTCTTTTTTGGGTATCAATGCAATGGGCATATTATTCACTTCTTTAAGTATTTCCCCAGAACTCTTAGAATCCTCAATATTCTTAGATATCTCCTACCCCAAAAAGTCCCATCATTTTTGGAATAAAGTAGTCGGGAAACCATTTGGCCCAGGTGCCTTCTCCGAGTGCAATTGAAAAACAACCGCATTGATTTCCTCTATTGAAAATTTTGAATTTAAAGCCCGCATCTGAGCATTCAAAACCAACCTAGGAATACAACTGATAATCTCTTTTTGAGTTGCCCAATTAGAGCCCTCCCAATCATTTAGAAATTTTTGGAAATAATCCACTCCTGATAACTTTATCTCCTAGGGATCTTCCAATAAGATCCCATTAACTAATTTGATATTGGAAATACGATTTACAGCCCTACGCACCTTTGTGGAATTATAAAAAAAAAATGTATTTCTATCCCCTACCTTGAGCCAGGTTTCCCTCGATTTTTGGTGCCAGAAGATTTCTTCCTTTGAAAGAAGATCATTCAATTGCTTAGATAGATCTTGCTCCTTTTGAAAATAAAAATCATCCATTCCTACCCTCAATATCTCCTCATGGATTTCATCCAATTCAAAATCAATTTTCAACCTCTCCTGCAAGATGTTCTTGAAACATTCCTTATTGTATATTTTTAGTTGTTGTTTAATATATTTTAACTTTGTAACAACATTAAACATTTTTGTTCCCCCTGGAAAGCATTCAGACCACCATTTGTTAATTAAGGATAATACATTTTGGTCCTTGAACCACATCATTTCAAATTTAAAAGGGTATCGCTCTGGACCCCTTCCCCCGTCAATCAACAATTAGACAGGAAAATGATTAGACCCAAGACCAACTAAAATTTTACTATCCAAAGTGTAGGGAAAAAGGCCCAAATCTCCTTTGAAAAAGAATCTCTCAAGTTTTTCTGCAATATTACAAAATCCTTTTCTATGGTTCGTCCAAGTGACATGGTCATTGCCGGTTTGGAGCTCAATTAACATATTTCTCTCCACAAAGTTACAAAAATCAGACTAAGATTAAAGCACCCGACACACCCCACCTTCTTTATCTTCTGACCTAAGAATGACATTGAAGTCTCCCCCAATAATGAAAAAAATTGTTCATGAGGAATTGAGAACCTAATCCAATTCTTGCCATACATTCCTTTTTTGAATACAAGAAGTCGACCCATAGACATTAATGAGAAGAAACTGCAAGTTTGAAATTAAGCTTCTTACCCTGCAAACTATCCAAGATTTTTTCTGAGGGAATTCTTCCACCAACATCGATTGTGGTTCCATAAAATAAGGAGACCACCAGATGCACCAGCCCCAAAAACGTTCCAATGCTTAATCCTACTACTGAATTTACCCAACTCCTGAACAACTAATTTAGTTTCTTGTAGAAAACTCACATCCACTAGGTTTTTCTCCATAAGGTGCCTAACCAGACACCATTTGTTAGGGGCATTTAGGTCCCTAACATTCCATGTCAAGTGTTTCATTGTTGTTCAGGAAGAGCATCACTCTTCCCTACTTTCATCATTGAGTCAATATTCTTTTGACCACAAGCCTCTCCTACCCATTTTAACTTTTCCTGATTTGGAATCCTTCCCCTCCTTTTGCTATCACCACAATCTGGAGTGATTTTGACCATCCCTTTTTGATAGAACCCTAACTTCAGCTTGGCTACCTCCAAATCTTGAGCCTTTTTTCTCTTTTTACCCAGCTATGAATCCACTAAATCCACTTGCAATTCCCCTTCTTCTTGAGCTTCCACATTTTCCCAATATTCAACCAAACCACCTATTTCCTGCTCCAAATAATATAATTTGGCTGCCTCGACTAATTCTACCAACTACCTACTGATACAAATCAAAGCATTAAGCTCCACATTCCTGTAATTCTCACCCAGGATTTCCAAAGCCTCATCAATTTTCGCTTCTAGAGCTGCTTCTTGATTTGGTAAGTCCATTGCCTTTACCTCTTATGCCGAAGAAGCATGCTGGACTTCCCTTCTTTCCTCCACCAATGGGGAGGTAAAATCAATTTCAATGACTCCATGATTGCCTACATCGAAGGGGTAACCGAGACCATAACTGATTCTCTTCTAGGTTTTGACACTAAGGCCTCCTACTTCGAAACCACCATCTGTTTTGAACCATCACCCTATGATGCCTTCCCAACTTTGTTTCTTGATTCTCTACACCCCAAAGGTTTCACTAGTCCAAATCTCAGATGAGAGTCCACCACTAACTTTTGAACCCAACTTCCATAATCAAAGATAAGTTCTATTTCATCCTAGATATGCCGATCAAGGTGTTTTCTACACAAATCCTTAAATAAGTGACCACTTCCTTAGGGTCTTTCCTTTCTTTATCACATACTTAGGTCCCCAAGCTATTACCAATCTCTTCAAGGATACTGGGATCCCAATACTTTGATGGCAGATTGGGAAGTTTGTACTAATCTTGCACGACTTCCACTTCATGTTTAAGAGGATCAAAGCCTGCCTTGTAGCACCTTAAATAAAAGTTGTATCCATCCAAAACCCAGTTCTCATCCACAATCTCATCCCTAATAATCCTTGATGGACAAAAGACCAGAAAAAAAAACCATTCTACAAGATTTTGAAGTGAAGTTCGGCCCCCCATTTCTCCCTCCACCAATTTGTTAAATAGTTCCAATTCAAATTGTCCCTATACCATTTTACTATTAGCCCAAGATTCTCTAACCTTAAATTTTTAGAATACAATTTATTAGGGCTTACGACTAAGGAAATCCTAACTCCTTTTGATCCTTCACCATTTGCCTGATGATCCTATCCAGGAGACTCTACAGAGTAATCTTCCCTTGCATCCTCCCATTCCTCTTTAGAACACTTGTTCTGCCATACTGTCTTAAAGCCACTGTTCCTACGATTATGGTTTTTCCCTCTTACCCTATTCAACTCTATTTTATCAAAGCCACCTTTATCAACTCGCCCATAATCATTTGGCCATGGTCTTCAAAAATGCCATGTTCCTGTAGCCGTTTCTCCCAGATCTACCCCAAAACTCCCTTAGACCTCTAGGTTGATTTTGAAAACCCTAAAACCTACCACCGTGCCTATTGTCATACTGACCTTTCTGACATATCCTATCCCACCTTTCCAGCTTCCAAATACCTTCAACATTAGCCTTCTGATTGTGATGTAAACCCTTGTGCACCCTAGCAGTGTTACCTGCTGCAATCCGACCACCAATTCGCTGCCTCACAAAACCCGTTGTCACCATGAATAATATCTCACTTATATTTTAAGTATGTAATAGGACATTTAAATATCTTCTTGTAAAATCCATATTCAAGTTTTCTAATCGAAGGGCATACAATCTTCAAGATAATGGACTCTAGACTATATGACATGCTTCAAGAAACTTATAGATTATAATACTCATTTAAAGTGACAAAGACTAACCTGTGAATATTTATTGCATCATCTACTACTCTTTGAGAAAATTTTATTTGTTCTTCTATATCTTTAGTGGATATAGGAAAGGCATGTAAACACTATTTTGAGTATAGCACTTGACGAGTAGAACTTGGCAAGAAGACCATGCAATTAATTTTCAAGTAGTGAGTCTTGGGGCTCAAATGCATTCCACATGGATGTTAATTCAGTAATGCTCCAAATAGGAGTGTTAAAGATATGAATAGGGTTTCCATGTATTCCCAAACAAACCATCTTTTCCTTTGATATATATATTTAGTGTTTCCTTTGGTTGTTTATCTCTCTTTAGTCTCTAAGATTATTGTATAGGAAAAGCACTTGCCAAGGCTCTATTCATTACTTAGTCTATGTCAAATAAATGGTATTTTTTTATAATCAATAGATTGTTTCATTCATTACTCTCATTTTTAATGAGATGTAGTTGGGGATTGGTTTCATAAAATTTATATTTACATAGATTATAGCATGGTTAAGCATCCTTGGTGCTCTACTAATTTGAGGTTGTTATGCTACTCTCTAATTGCATTGCTAATCTATTGAGGAAATGGTTGTTATTTCAATATTAAGTAGGAAAACGTATCAAGTTTAGTCAAATTTTTTATGGGTTGAAAGTTGGCGATCAAGCTTTACCCAATTTCATCATAAACTAGGGCCCTCATTGTAATACTTTATCCTTCCCATACATAAAAAATAATACAACCATGGAGTACCTTTGGTGCATTATCAAGAAGTAAATTGATACAAATGGGTTTCAATTTTCTTGTTCCCATACCCTTAGATTTTTTGTTCAAGCTAAGATCCAAATAATCCCTAAATCAAATCTAATAAGCATGTAATTGATTTTAACATGGTGAGGCTTAGAGCTCAAATACATGCCACATGAATATTATTCATTAATATTCAAAACACAATGTTGAAGATATGAACAAGATTGCCACATTTCCAAACAAACACACCCTTCCTTTGAATTACTCTATTTCTTTAGTGTTTCATTTGGTTGTCCATCTCTCTTTAGCCCCTTAAGATTATTGTAGGAAAAATACTTGCTAAGTGTCTGTTCATTACTTAGTTTGCATCTAATAAAAATGTACATTTTTTTAATCAATGGATTGTTTTCATTTAATTCCTCCCATTTTAAATGAGATACAACTGGGGAATGATTTCATGAGGTTTATATTTGCATAGGTTCAAGCATGGTTAAGCATCCTTGGTTCTTTGTTAAATTTTGAGGCTATTATGTTTCTCTATAATTTCATTATCAATCCTTCAAAGAAATGGTTCTAACCAATATTTAGTAAGAAACTAGATCAAGCTTAGTCAATTTTCTATGTGGGTGAAATTCAACGATCAAGGTTTACCTAATTTCTTCATAAACTAGGGCCCTCCTTGTAATACTCAATCCTTCCAATATCTAGCAGAGAATAAAACCATAGAATACCTTTGGTGTATTATCAATAAATAAATTGATTCAAATGACTTCCAATTTTCTTGTTTTCACACCCGTAGAGTTTTTTTTGTCTAGGGTAAGATCCCAAGAATCCATATATAATATCTAGGTTAAGATACCATGAATTTGTAGATCAAATATTTTTTCATAAGCAACCACAATTTCCTCTCCATTTTAACAAAAAAATGTGGTTTGGGTGGGGCTTCCATCTTAAGGTAGTTGCTGGTTTCCACCATAAGGAAATAATTTTGCTATTTCAAATTTATATAAAAACTCCTTAACAACAAAGTATTGCTAATGTCAAGAATTTTATGTTGACTAGATTTGTAATACTTTTCACAAGCCTAGGTATAAAATGTATTTATGTAGCTCTTCTATATAGACTCTAACTTCACTACGAAGAAATAAATTTAGTGTAACTATTAACGATGTTTAGGGTCATATCAATCCTTAGCAATACCAAAAAAAATATGGGTATCTCTAATCACAATGCCAACTTAGTCTATGTGAGATTCGAGACCACACAAAGTAAAAAATTATTCACAAATAAAATAAACAATAGCCTTAAACATTAACATTTTTTTTTTGGTTTATATAAATACAAGCCAATCCACTGCCTCAATTCTTTAAAAGGGGAAAATAAAAATATTTGAAGTATTTGTAAATGTGACTAAGCTTACTACTCTATAAGCTTTGTTTTTGCTTTTGATATTAATCAATTTGTGTTAACATATTCATGTATCCTCAAGATAACTAACCCTTTTCTTTACATTCCTTTATGAGCAACACCTATTAACCATAGACATCCAATGACTTATGCTATTGCATCCATTGCCTCTTTATGACACTACCTCTTTGACCATGCACACCCCATGGAGTATGAGAAGTTATGACATGTCCCAACTACACTAACCATTATCTTGGTGATTCTCTTATGTGAAAAATCTATTGCAGTTACTGATTATTAATCTCCTATCTATAAAGATTATTTGATTGCTGAAAATTAATTCACAGCAAATACTGAAAAATAATACAACTGCAACTTCACAAATAAAACTCACAGGAATAGAAAACATGCAAAATAATAAGCACAGTATTTTTGGACAAATTGTCCCTGGAAAAACCCTGGAGGGAAAACCAGTACTGCAGATGAGGAATTATATTAATCTTCAGTAAATCAAGAGATACAAAAGAAACTGCTTGCCTCTCACTGACAAAGCTCCGACAATATTCTTCACCGGATATTCTTCTCTTAATTTCTCCTGCTGAAATTCCACTGCTGCTACCTCCAACGCTATCACTGCGCCCTTGCTATCACTGCAAGACTATTTGCTATCACTGCAAATATTTCTCCAACTTGTGTCTATTAGTGTTGTTCTCCAAATGCCCAATGACCCCCTTTTAAACTATTCTCATTGGAAAACCAATGGCCAAGATTTAATCTCAATCAATGGCTAAGATTAATTAGACTCTAACAAACCCTAATTAACTGGTTTATAGAAGTCTCTAGAGGAATCAATTATTTAATTAAATAATTAAATATCTGGACCTAACTAACTTCTATCTAGAAGTCTCAAGAATTAAATGCTAATTCTTGGAATTGGAGAAACAACTGTTCGAGCTACAATATTAAATTAACACTCCCTCTTAGCGAGGAAGGTGTTCTGCATAACACCCAACATATCTCTGAAGAAGATGAATTTCACCTTCCCTAATGCCTTTGTCATAATGTCTGCTACCTGCTGATCTATAGGTATATACTATAGCTGAATAATCCCCCGTTGTACACAATCCCTAATGAAATGATACCTGATGTCTATATGCTTAGACCTATCATGAAACACTGGATTCTTAGACAACTTGATGTAACTCTGATTGTCACAGTGTATTACTGTAGTCTCAACCCTCTGACCTAACAAGGCTACCAGCAACTTTCGAAGCCATATCGCCTCACATGTCGCCATGCTAGCTACTATGTATTCTGCCTCTGCAGAACTCAGGGCCACAGACTTCTGCTTCCTGTTGTACCAAGAGACAACTCCTGATCCCAAGCTAAAGCAACACCCTGAAGTGCTTTTCCTATCCATTGTACTGCCTGCCCAATCTGCGTTAGTATAGCTTATCAACTTGATACCATCACCTCGAGTATATTTGATCCCATACTCGATTGTACCACGCAAATACCGTAACACATGCTTTGCCGCTGTCCAATGCATTCTCTTCGACTCAACCATGAACTGACTAAGAGAATTTACTGCAAAGGATATATCTGGTCTGGTGTTGACCAAATACATAAGAGACCCAATCAATTGTCTGTATAAGGTGGGGTCTACATACTTCTCCTTGGATGAGTCTACCTTCTTCCAATTTGTGATCATAGGAGTAGACATGGCTCTGCAATCCTCCATCTCGAACCTCCTCAAGATTTCAATGCAGTATTTCCCTTGTCCAAGGAAAATCTCACCATCTGTCTACCATACCTCCATGCCTAGAAAGTAGTGCATAAGCCCCAAATCTTTCATCTCGAACTCTGCTGCAAGGTCCCTCTTGCACTCCTCTATGAGCCCTAGTGAACCTGTTAAAAACAAGTCGTCCACATATAGAACAAGAATGAGAATCTCACCCCCAAATACCAAGTAGTAGAGATTAGCATCCGCCTCACTCTTCACAAAGCCCAATCCCTGCAAGTATTCATCAATGCACTCATACCATGCCCTGGGAGCCTGCTTGAGTCCGTACAAAGCTCTCTTCAATTTGCACACGTGGATTTCACTGATGTGTGCTATAAAGCCCTCTGGTTGTTCTATGTATACTTCCTCTTTCAATTCACCATTAAGAAACACTATCTTGACATCCATCTGATGGATCTGCCATCCCATATGTGCTGCAAGAGAGATCACAGCTCGTATAGAAGTATACCTAGCCACTGGAGCGAATGTCTCCTCACAGTCTATTCCCTCCTTCTGAGAGAAACCTTTGGCTACAAACCTTTCCTTATACTTCTCGATGCTACCATCTGCACCGTGCTTGATCTTATAGATCCAACGAGATCCAACCACTGCCCTATCTGTCGGTCTAGGCACAACCTCCCACACATTGTTCTGCACTATTGAGGTATATTCCTCAACCATTGCATCTTGCCACACTTGTTGTTGTGTGGCCTCCTAATAACTGGAAGGCTCACTATCTACCAACTGACTAACTAAAGCCATATAGTCATTATACCTGACTGGTTGTCTCCGCTGCTTACTACTCGTCCTAGGAGCTCCCACAAACTCCTGAGTATCTTGTTGGTTACTGCTACCAACTGTAGAGGATGAAATATCAACCCCCATGTGTTCCTGATGCATCTCTTGGATCTGCTACATCTGTTGCTCCATACTCTGTGAACTCTCAACACCTGAGCCTGTGCTTGTACTAGTCACTGTACTCGAGCTTCGCTGTTCCTAATCTGATTGCTCAATCCTTGGAGCTTCTGTTGGCTGCTCACTCTGATCATCTGCTGGCAAATCTCTGGACCTTCTAAATGCCTTGTCCTCCATGAACTTGACGTCACGCCTGACTATAATCCTCCCGACCCTTGGAATAAATATCCGATATGCCTTTGAGGTCTCGCTGTACCCCACAAAGTACCCTCTCTCTGCAGTCTGATCTAACTTGGAACGTGTAGCACCTGGAATGTGACAATATGCCAAACTCCCAAATATCTTGAAGTGGCTAACATCTGGTTTCTTCCCTGAGAACGCCTCCTTTGGTGTCATCTTGCCCAATACCTTATGTGGAACCCTATTTTGTATGTATACTGCTGTACTGCATGCCTCTGCCCATAAGTAACGTGACATATCCTGGTCATACAACATAGCCCTTGCTGCCTTTGATATAAACCGATTCTTCCTTTCAACAACCCCATTCTGCTGTGGGTTGTAAGGAACAGTCCACTCTCTCTTGATTCCTTCCCTAGTACAAAACTCCTGGAACTCTTTCCCTTTGTACTCGCCTCCATTGTCTGATCGAAGAACCTTTATCTTCCTGCCTGTCGAATTCTCCACAAGAGCTTTGAACTCTTGGAAATGACTGAAAACCTCATCCTTGGTCTTCAAGAAGTATATCCAGGTCTTCTTGGAGAAATCATCAATAAAAGTAACAAAGTACTCGTATCCTCTGAGAGACTTTGTCGACATTGGTCCACATATATATGAATGTATTAGATCAAGAACACCCTTGGATCTGGTATCACTCCTTGGAAAAGTTGCTTTCACAAACTTCCCCAACACACATCCCTTACATACATCATCATGCTCTGTGCTCACCTCTGGAACACCTGTCACTGTCTTACGAAGCAATTTAAGTGCTCCATGATGTATATGGCCCATCCTCCTATACCATAGCTCTCCTTGATCTCTAGAAATTTTGCTGCTCATCAATGCCTTATGAGTATCAAACTGCAACCTATAAAGTCGGCCGCTCCTAACTCCAATAGCTATGGGTGATTTCCAATCCTTGTGCTTGATTAACACATTTGCCCCTCTAAAGAGTACATTGTAGCCTTTATCTTGAAGGACAGATACAGAAATAAGATTCATACCCAAGCCTGGCACATGCAACACATCATGAATGGGAATCGACTTGCCATTCTCCCTCTGAAATGGAACAGTCTCTTTTCCAACTGGATTTAGTTTAGACATGTTCCCCATAGAAATCTGGATTCTGATGTCCTCCTCCTTATAACTGGAGAAGTATTCTCAACTCCTGTCATATGAAATGACGCCCCACTGTCTATATACCAAACACCCTGTGAGGTTGAGCTAACCATACAAGCTATGAGTGCAAACTCATCTTCCATTCTGCTAAAGAGCTCATCTGCACTTGCTGAAGCTGCCGTTTGCTTCTTGCCTTTCTTCTTTTGTGGGCAATTACTGACATAGTGGCCAAACTCGTGACAGCCGTAGCATTTGACTTTAGATAAGTCCTTCTTCTCGCCTTTAGGATTTGATCCTTTGCTAGACCCTTTCTTTGCTTTACCTTTTCCTGCTAGGGCAACGTTTTCCTGTTTTGCCTCACTTTTCTGACTCTTACTGTTGGCACCATTGACAAGGCTTAGTCTAAGCTCCTCCTGAGTGAAGTCACTCCATAGTCGATCCCAACTCGGTAAGGTGTCTCATCCATTAATAACTTGAACAAAGACATCCCACTGCTTAGTAAACCCATTTAGGGCTATCCGTACTAGTTCGTCATCATCTGGTTTATCTCCAATAGCTGCCAACTCATTCTTGACAAGTCTAAGTCTGGTGAGGTAACTTGTAACGTCTTCTCCCTTGTTCATCCTGGTATTCCTCAACTTTTCTCTGAGAATTAGCTTCTTGTTAGTGGTAGCATTCTGGTACAGATTCAAAATGGTGTCCCACATCATCTTCGCTGTATCCAACTTTGTGATATGTGGAATAATATGATCCTTAACACCATCAAGAATCAACCTCCTTGCCTTGGCATCTTCCTTCTTATATGCTAAGAGTTGCGTTGGATTTGTAGGTACAACTACAACACTGGTAACATATTCCTTGATACCATTCTCTTCTAGCAATAAAGAAATTCTGGCTTTCTAGACACCAAAATTTGAGGCTCCATCCAATCTGTCCCGATCTCTTAAACCTGCTGAGGCCATCTCAAACAAAAATAGTAATAAAAAAAATAATAATACTGAAGAGGTAGAGCTGGGTTTTATAAACCCTCTATTTTTCTTTTCTTCCTGTGCTCGAGCTGAGCTCTTTCTGCCCTTAGATCTGCTCTGATACCATGTGAAAAATCTATTGCAGTTACTGATTATTAATCTCCTATCTATAAAGATTATTTGACTATCGAAAATTAATTCACAGCAAATACTGAAAAATAATACATCTGCAACTTCAGAAATAAAACTCAAAGGAATAGAAAACATGCAAAATAATAAACACAATATTTTTGGACAAATTGTCCCTGGAAAAACCCCGGAGGGAAAACCAGTACTGCAGATGAGGAATTATATTAATCTTCAGCAAATCAAGAGATACAAAAGAAACTGCTTGCCTCACTGACAAAGCTCTGGCAATATTTTTCATCAGATATTCTTCTCTTAATTTCTCCTACTGAAATTCCATTGCTGCTGCCTCCAACGCTATCACTGCAAGACTATTTGCTATCACTACAAATATTTCTCCAACTTGTGTCTATCAGTGTTGTTCTCCAAATTCCCAATGACCCCCTTTTAAACTATTCTCATTGGAAAACCAATGGCCAAGATTTAATCTCAATCAATGGCTAAGATTAATTAGACTCTAACACACCCTAATTAATTGGTTTCTAGAAGTCTCTAAAGGAATCAATTATTTAATTAAATAATTAAATATCCAAACCTAACTAACTTCTATCTAGAAGTCTCAAGAATTAAATGCTAATTCTTGGAATTGGAGAAATAACTGTCCGAGCTACAATATTAAATTAACATCTTATACATACAACCCTCATGTGAATACAAAATCAATGCTCAATATCTAACCACACACATTGGTTGACTACACTTTGACCTATATTTCTAGTATAGGCAATACATATCAGAGGTACAATCACTTGCAAATTGATCATAAATACATATCTTACCCCAATTAGTCAAGAGGTGGGAAATAAAATAACATACAACCACTTCTCATAAAAAAATATCAACTAAAAATAAAATATAGAAATATAAAATGTAAAAAAATTAAAATCAAACAAACATTGTACATTATAGGTCAATTTTGGAAGACCAAGAGTCACAACTTAGAATTCCATATTAGATTTCTCATTGGGATTTGAACTTAGGTTTGTACTTTGAGAACTCAATGCTTTAACCAAATAAGCTCAACCCCTTAAACACAATACATACATTACATAATGGATCTTGATTTATATTACTTTGATGGTGCTCCTAAAATTCAATCATTTCATTGAAAGATACATATACATGAGAACTAAAAATATGTAAAATATGCAAGTTAGAGAGTCATCAAATGATAATTCTTCTATTATATTGAATATGGTATAAAATTAATGTATGCATTATTTTGAAATAATTATAATCTTATATAAAAATATATTATTTAATAGAAATTAAATAAATTAAAGTTCATGTGGTTGATACTTTTCTTGGCCATCCTTGTTGTTGTTGTGAATAATTGCTTATATTGATACATTATAATACATTAAAGTCACTTCTTTTTTATATATTCATCAAAATCTCTTGAATTATTATTTTTTTGCTATGTAAAAATCTTTTGAATTATTAATTTCATAAAATTGTTATAAATTAGTAAAAACATCTAATATACTATTGAATCAATAAACATATATACAAATAATTTTATTTCCAAATATACATAAAATAAATTTAATAAAAACATAATTATATTTTTTTTACCAATAAAACTATATATATATTACCCATCTAACAACATTTTAAAACACTTCTATAAATTTATATATATATATAAATCATCTAACAACATTTTAAAACACTTTAAATTTAAATGTACATTTCTTCGT
Source organism: Sequoiadendron giganteum (assembly GCA_007115665.2). Classification (NCBI taxonomy): domain Eukaryota; kingdom Viridiplantae; phylum Streptophyta; class Pinopsida; order Cupressales; family Cupressaceae; genus Sequoiadendron; species Sequoiadendron giganteum. Next base: position 82,334,850 of record CM021110.1, on the reverse strand, counting down.
AATAAATTATTAGCCAGTTTCCATTTAGAAAAATACATCATAGCACAATCAAGCGATTTGAGATATTTGAGCTAGTGTATGTAATAAGTTGTGAGCTTCCTACCATATAGATTTCCCTTGGCTGGCATAGATTGGGGATAGAAATGTTACAATAGTGTGAATGGGAGAGAAGTGGTGCATGCAGGGCACTCTCAGGTGAAGATGGCAATTATAATTTCATTGCCGGTCTTCCCTACTCCATCAATTCTAACTCACAGCTCTGGCAGAATTGTGTTTCCTCGCCGTTGTCGTGGCTGTGTTGCGGCTTTTTCTGCTCCCGTGAAGCTAGAGGCACTGAGCGGTGGGAACTGGAAGCTGGGAAAGCTCCTGCAATATGTGGAGAGAGGGGATAAGGGGGATGACTTGTTTGACAAGGAGGAAGAAATGGCAGCTGCGTACACGGCAGTGCCGGAGACCGTGTGGCGTTCCTTGGTGAAGGGGCTGTGCGAATGGGGGGATTATGCCTCCGCCACCCGAGTAGTCAAATGGTTAGGAAAGCACAGGCTGTTCAAGTCTAGCCAGGGGGAGGAGATGATGTACTCCGTAATAATCCATGGCCTCAGCAAAGAGGGCCGACTGGAGGAAGCGCTGAATGTGGCAGAAAGCAGTGAGGAACTGGGATACGTCACATACAACGCCCTCATTGAGGCCTGCGCTCGTAACGATCACTGTGAAAAGGCCCTCTCTTTGCTTGCTAGAATGAGAAAACAGGGCCTGCCTTCTGATGTCGTCAATTATACTATCCTAATTCAGGCCTTAATCAGAGCAAAGGCCGATTCTTGTCTTATTAATAAGTTGTACCAGGATATTAAGAGTGACGGCATTGAGATGGATGCTAGATTGTACAGTGATTTAATCTATGCCTTTACTAAGGCCGGGGATGCTCATCAGGCTATGTTTTTCTTAGCGAAAATGCAAGGGCAGGGGTTAAAGCCAAGCAGTAGTATTTACACTTATGTTATATCTGCTTTGGGGCATAGTGGAACAATAGCAGAAGCAGACGCCGTTTTTGAGGAAATGAGGGGGACTGGGATTCAGCCGAAAGTGAAAGCTTATAATGCTTTGCTGAAAGGATATTTAAAAGTGGGCGCTTTGAACGAAGCAGAGGCGATTTTAGCTGAAATGGAAAAGAACGGAGTGAGGGCGAATGAGATAACTTACAGTCTTCTGATGGAGGTATACGCCAGGGCTGGGCGCCTCGAGAGTGCGCGAGCAGTGATGGAGGAAATGGAGACTCTTCAGCTTAAACCCAATACTTTCATTTATGCGAAACTCTTGACCATCTTTCGCGATTGTGGGGAATGCCATAAAGCTTTCTCGCTGCTCAAGGATATGAAGAAGGCTGGGATTTCTCCTGATAGATATGTCTATAATGTGATCATTGACACTTTTGGCAAGCACAACCACCTGGAACATGCAGTGAAGGCATTCGAGAGAATGATGGCAGAGGGCATTGAGCCAAATGACATCTCATGGAATACCCTCATAGACTGTCACTGCAGGGCTGGCCAACATGAGCGTGCAATGCACATATTTCAGGTCATGCAGGAACATGGGTGTTCTCCCGGTGCTGAAACTTACAATATCATGCTTAAATCTTTGGGGGAGCAGGGACAATGGGACCAAGTCAAAACCACTCTCGCTAAAATGGAAAGTGAAGGTTTGCTACCTAATATTATTACTTACACCACACTAGTGGACATCTATGGCCAAGCTGGAAAGTTTCAGGATGCTGTACAGATCTTGGAAGTTATGAAAACAGCAGATCTCAAGCCTTCAGCAAGTGTGTATTGTGCTTTAGCCAATGCCTATGCCCAACAGGTATGTTATGAAACTAATTCAGATTGTTCTGGAACTGCTACATCCAAGAACTATGCAACTTTACTCACCCGGGGTGAATTTATTTTCTATTTCTCAATTGCCTTAAAACTACAAGTTAACATTCTTTGACTATTGGCATAATGCATGTAGCCATTTGCCAATAGAGAACCATCAACTAAATGAATACCCAGAAAAACCATGTTATGGAATTCATTCAGATTGGAGTTCCAGGAGATTTTACAACTTTACTTTACAGGGCAAAATATATATATTTCATTTCTCAGTGGCCCGCCTCCCAAAAAAAAACCATTCTTTGACTGCTGCCATAAGGCATGCAATGCAACTTTACTTTCTAGGGCCAAATATTTATTTTATTTCTCAGTGGCCCCAAAACTAGAAGAAAACATTCTTTGACCACTGCAATAAGGCATGTAGTCAGAAGCAACTAAATTAATACCCAGAGCAATCGTGTTATGGAATTCATTTAGAGTGTTCTGCAACTGTTGGGTTCCAAAAGCTATGCAACTTTACTTTCTGGGGCTGAATTTATTTTCCATCTCTCAGTAGCCACAAAACTACAAGAAAATATTATTTGATCACTGCTATAAGCATGTCGTCATCTGCAAATGGAAGAGAAGAAGCAACTAAATCAATATCCAGAACAATGAATAATGTAAAGGCCCGAACTGATTGCCTAAAAACAAAACCAAATAGACCTAGAAATATTCCAGCAACAAATAATTTTATTATTATTTGGTTCATACATTTACATGCAATTTGAAATACATTAAATTGATACAGCATGCAAGTCTGAATGCATTTGAAGCTCCTGAACTCTCAGCAGTTAAAAAAATTGGACACTTAATGATCCTGCTGGAATTCTGTATCATGAATTGCCTTGAGGGTTTCCATCCCCAAGGATTAGATTGACCCGCTTGTAGATTTCTGCCTCCAAATGTTCAGATCTACTGAAAGCAGTGTCACATTACTGTGAAAGAAATTGAGTTTGTTTGCAATTGTCAAAAGTGTCTTCTCTTTTGTCTTATACCTTTTTTATAATCCCATCTCCTCACAATCCTAAGTCATAGGTAGTCGTTCCTCAAATGATGGTAGTTGATCAATCCTCAGTTGATGGCAATTGACCGCCAAGCCCCTCTATAAATCAACGACAGTTAATTGATCAGTCTATCCCTCAATTGTAGGTGGGCTTAGCTAAACAATCAATTACCAAAGCCTTTCAATCAATGCAGAAACCAAAGAGTTAACTGACCATCTTATTCCGGTCCACTGCAGACCTAACTAACTCACCAGACACCCATCTTATTTCAGTCCTAACTATCTGACAGAAACTACAAATGCACCCATCTATGCTACTTCTACATTTACAGACCACTTTATCAAGATGGGGAACATTAAAAACAAATATTAGAAAAAGCTGACATCAAATGAAATCTATCTTATCCTACTTTATAAATTTTATTTTCTTTTCCATCTCCTTTTGAAGTTGCCACTCCTACACTAAGTATAAATCTAGGTCCATGGTCTCCTATAATTTTTTCAGAAAATTGATTTTGTAGTGTCTGATGTTTTCTTTTATCAGACACCTTTACTCTGTTTGAGGTAGTTCCTATGCCTTGCACTAAGTTTAAATCTAGGCCTGTGGTCTCCTATAATTTTTTCAGAAAAGTGATTTTGTAGCATCTGAGGTTTTGTTTTATCAGATACCTTTACTCTCTTTGTAATCTATATGATTTACTTGATCAATAGTGTATTTACGTATTATTGATACTGCCAAGGAAATTTGCATGCAAACAACATTTAATGGGATTTAAGAAAGGAAATGTTAGAACATAATGTTATTAGGGGTCATACCCTTATAACATTTATATATTGTTCTAATATAAGGTTTAAAACCTTATATATTTAAAATAATTATAGTCTAATAACTATTAGATTATTGATTATTTATAAATGGCAGTTTTGAATAGGTGTGACTAATATCCTTCCAGGTATTTTGCCACCCTTTCTCCTATATTTAAGAAGGTTCTCTCTCATTGAGAGGTATTGAATTTGGAGATGAATAGTGAATTCTATCACTATGCATAAGAGATATTATTGGTCATGTTGAAGTAAGGAGAAGTGGTTCCTCAGGTTCAATCTATTAAGGTTCAATCTATGTTTTAATAGACCATTTTGTAAGTGTTTAATAATGAAATGATGCTTTATGTAGTTTTTCACATGGAAAGGTTTCCCATGTATATATTGTTTAATGTGTTTAATATGCGTATCTTGTAATTTTCATTTTATTTATTTTTATAATTATTTGTAATGATTGGTAACCTAAGATCTTAATTTCTAATAGGAAACCCCTCAAACTGCATGCTTTATTGATCAAGATCCTTGATTTAATGACCTACTGTCTAAAGGCTCTTGATTTTGGCAAGATAAAATTGAGTGGTTCATTGTTGCTCATAAAGGCCCTCGTCCTATCTAACAATGGTTCCACTATTGTTTGCACATCACTAGAGATTCCTTTAATCTCCAACTTTAGGATCTAAATTCAAAATTTACCTTTTTCTATCTACCATAGAGATTGACTCAATTTTCCACTTTTAAACAATTTCTTGGAAGTTTGATGTAGGCAAGGCAAAATTGTAAGATATGCCACCCCACCACCCCTTGGTATGAGTACATCTGTACCTGGTATATACATGAATGTGGTATGATGCAGATACTGTACCTGTCCATGCCCAAAAAAGTCACAATTTTGTAGCTGTGCTTGATGTGTAGGGATTCAATTGTTTAAATTTTTTGACTCGAATCTTTTAAAATTGTTAAAAAAAACTGAAAATGTGAGAAAAAAGTCTTTATTTTGTATAAATAGATTTGCAAGTAGAAGAAATTTGTATGGTAGAGTCCATCTTGGGTCCCAAGAGTGTTGCTCCACAATCCTTGAACTCTTCTCACCTTCAAAGCTAGGGATTTGTTATTAAAAAGGTACATTAACAGATTGAGGAAGATTAAAGGTCAATGAGAGTGGGTGAATTCTCCTTCACTTTGGGCTCAGCCAAACTCAGGAGGGTATTCCTAGAGGTAACCTTAAACAAGGTTTTCATTACAACCAAAGATATACACATATGATAAACCAACTGTAGTAGTACCTAGATGAAAGTTTTGATCCCAAATTTTGTCACTAGACCATAACTAACCTATTTCCATGATCTCTATTAAGTTGATGTACACATGTAGAACATGATTCTCTCAAGATGAACACTTTCAAGGTTTGCTTTAGATATTCTCTGGGTATAAAAATGAACCATGAGATGCATAGAAAACTACTTCCTACTTCCTAAGCTCCTGGTTAAGGATTTGTTCATTCAAGAAATATGATTGAATCGTTTGCAGTGTTACCCCAAGCTTCCAGGACGGGAATGGCAGGGGACAGCGGGACAAGTCCCCAAGTTTCCGATTTTTGAGGCCAAATTTAGGGACGACGGGGGATGGCTATATAAAATATTGGGAAAATTTAAAATATTCATATAAAAACATGGATAAAGCATACATAATATATATTATAGAACCTTAACATATAACATTTGTGTTCAACATTCTTTGTCAATACTCAATACACATTGAAAATTTAGAATTAACATACATGAATCACAATACAACCTCCAAGTTATAATTTATAAACTTATATCAAATTACATAAGGTTATTTCCAGCTCACAAATTGCTGCACTCAAGGAGTTTTGGGCATCAAATTGCCTTAATATTCAGCCTATTTCCAATTGTGAAGAACTGTTTAAAAAGGTCAAAATCCTAAGTCTTTGTCTCTAAAACCTGTTAGTGGACAGCAAGCAAATAAATTCAAGTTTACACACTTTTGGAATATTTTTTTGTTATTTTTATATATCTCTAATAGAGCATCAAATATTTATCTTGTGAGTGTTCCAAATATTGTAAAAGATATATGAAAATAATTTAAACGAACAACTCATAAACCAGAAAACTGAAAATCAAAACTATTATATATATAATTTTTAAAACATGCTTTGATGTGGGGGACTGTTGGGGGACGGCTCAGGGGACCCCTGGCCATCAACGTTGTCTCCCCATTTCGGGGACGTTTCCTATTTTTTTGCAAAAAAAGGGGACGGTCCCTTGCCGTCCCCCAGCTGTCCCCCTGTACCGGGGACGTCTCGGGGACAGGGACATGGCATTTTAGGGGGGTGATGCGTCCTCGGGTTTCCCTGATCATTTGTTCCCAAGACCTGTGCCTATCCAATAGGTAATAGAGTCCTAGTTTATCATTAGGGAGAAGAAGCTGAAAGCGAAGGAATAATGAGTATTGTATCTACATACACCAAATTGGTGCTACCACATAACATACTTGTAACTTAATAATCCATCTTTGAACTGCATAAATTCATGTTTAATATGGAAGAGACCATTACAATGCTTGCAGTGTATTGGAATGCTATTACATTCATCAAATCTAGTAGTACACTTATCTTAGGAAATGTGGCAAAGAAGAAACCCTAGATTCGACCAAGAGATTCCTTTGGAAGTACACAAATTGTCATGGAGACATTTATTACCTATAACACTTAAAAATTTAGCCTCATCATTTCACAAACTTGTGACTCCACAAATGGGTTGGATTGGCATCATTTGAAACCCTAGATAGATTGCAACACCTGTAGAGGTTCATGGGAACAAAAATGACCAACTTGTCCAATGGAGAAGGAACTTGCATTTATAGCATTCGGAAGTCATGCCTTAATCCCTATGTGGGAATCCGCCTTAGATTTGGAGCTTCAAATTCACCCACTATATTTATGGCGATCTGTGTGCTTAACAACTAGGTGCTGGCATGAGAACCATTGGGAGGTGAAATGTTAGCCATTGCATTAATGGTTGCATAGGTCACCTTTTTCCATCATTGGAAGGACATGTGAATCCACACCTTTGAGATGAATAGTTGTTTCTAGGTAGGAAAAATATGATTGGGTAGTTGTAGGGTCTTATGGGGTTATTAATTGCATCTTGAGTGGAGCTAGTAGGTAGATGGGAGTGAACAGTGCAAAATGTGGGAGTGCTAAACTTTCGGGGATCAGCAGTTGAGGATAACTTGTAACCAATACCATTGTTGGGGAATTAGGGATCAAAAGTAAGGCATGCCTCATGCCAAGGAATTCATCCCTTTAGTTATGCAAATAAGAATAGGTTTGAACTTATGATATGGATAAGATGACATAGTGAAAAGTGTCAGGGATCGAGGTTTGGGGATAACTCATAACCAATACCATATTAGAAGTATTCTTGCATTTTCAACTTCAAAAATGTGTATGGAAGAAAATGTTAGAAGTTGGGGATCGAGGATACCAAGAAGTTATCCGGGTAAAGGGATTATTGGAAATTCAACTTTGAAAGGTAACTTAGCGTAAAGGATTGGGGAGTTAGGGTTTTGAGGAAAGCATGCAAGTGAGGAAAAGTTTGAAACCTTGATAAAGGCAAGGGAAAAGAGTGGGGGTTGGAGGAAATGGATGCTAGGAAAAATTCTAAAATCTTGATAGGGGAAAGGGTTGAAGTTGGGGAATAGATGAAAGGTATGTTGGGATGGAAAATTTTGATATCCTGATATGAATAAAGGAAACTGCAGAGTTGGGTGAAAAGGCACACTAGGAAGGGAAATTCCGGAACTTCAACATTTGACACAATCATTAAAAAATTGAACAAAACCTCCACACTTATGTCATGTACCTTTCTTAGTTGAGTCAGCCTAGCAACTAATAAAAGATGTTTTTTAACATCATAATAAAAATATGAATTAATAAATATTAAAAAAATATAAATAAAATAATAATAATAAATATAAAATAATATAAAGTAAGTAAAATTTGAATCTCAATATATGGTGCCAAATTTTTGACCCTAGCACCCTTGTTCCTACAGGTATATACTTTGCTATGCAGAGCTGGGTGCATTGGTTGGAGATTTGGTATGATTTTTGAAGTTTTTTTCTCAAGGAAGTTAGCAAAGGGAAATGATTATAAGTGGCGTGGAGTTAGGAGAAGCTGCAGAAATTTAAAGAGGAAATCGGGACAATTTAGAATGAGTGAAGTTCGGGTATTTATACAGGGAATAAACTGCAGATTGGGTGACTGTGGCCTATTCCTTAGGTGACAACTATAGTTGTTGGCATGAGATAGAATGAATGATTAAAAAGGTTAGCAATTCTCAATACCCTTGTGACTGTAATTTGTTGCAACATTTAAATTTGTTTTTTCCAACAGCTATAATGATTTGTCTGACTGAATGAATTAAGGGTTGTAAAACTCCTACAAATTTTCTGTTCATTGAATTATATATTACATGTGAGTCACATCTGAAGAATTGAGCAAACAGTTCAAGTGATACCAAACTCAAAATTCAAAGGGGGAGATACAATCAAACCGTTTGACAAAATAACAGCCAAGTGTACTGGTGAAATTGTAAAATTTTTAGTGTCAAAATTGAGTGAGGATTTTACGTTGATGGAGAGGTTTGATAGAAAGGATCTAGAGATTGATGGAGAGGTTTGATGGGAAGGATCTAGAGATTGATGGAGAGGTTTGATAGAAAGAATCCAGAGGTTTGCTTCAGGGAGTTAGTACAGTTGAGGCAAGAAGGCATCGTTGAGCATTATGTGGCAGAATTTTAGATACTATTAGTGATGGTTTCGGATGTCACAAAGAGGAGACTCATAGTGCTTTTCTTAGAGGGTCTAATTGAACCACTTAAGGGTTTGACAAGGGAATTTGATTTGAGTTCTTTGCAAGAGGCCATTAGGAGAGCTCTAAATTTGGAGGATTCAATGACCAAAAACAAAATTTACTCCAAGAATGCACCACCGATTTAGCATAAGAAGCCTCCTCATAAGAGCTTTCCTCAACCTAAGACACTACTTCTAAAACCAAATAGGGTCGAGGAATCTAAGAATGAACTTCAAAGGAAAAAACTATGCTTCACTTGTACAAAGCCATGGCAGCTAGGTCACAAGTGTTTGGGCAAAGGGCAGATACACTACATAGAGATGGTTTCCAATGAGGATCTTGAGGTAGGAGAATATGAACTCAAGGTTGTTGTTGATGATGTTGAGCATGAGGATCAAGGAGGAGAGCATTTGGGTGGCACATTTGCAACACTTTAAGGAGCATGTAGATATCACCCTCTTCAAGTTAGAGGTGTCTTACAAGGACGTAGGGTGGCAGTTTTGAATGATAGTGGGGCAATCCACAACTTCATTGATGAGGGATTGGTGGCTAAGATTGGTTTGAGGACAAAAGATTTTGAGAGATTCAATGTTACTGTGGTTGACAAGTTTACTATTCCATGCAACCAAAGGATACAATAGATGGAATTGACTCTAGGAGGGCATAAGATGCAAGATGATTTCTATGTGATTGACATTGGTGAGACAACTTTGGTTTTGGGAGTGCAATGGTTGCACTCACTTGGCGAATACACAAAATAATTAGACTTTGGAATTGAAACTCAAATTTGATGGGAAGGAGGTAGTTCTTTGTGGCCTATCCAATGGGGGACCTATGATTGTTTCAACTAAAAGGATGGAGAGGGATTTTCAAAGAGATCAAGTGGCTTGGGCAGCAGAGTGTTTGATTACAGACATAGGCCCATCCAAGAATGGAGATCTTATCATGTTGACATCTAGTCCATCCTGGATAAACAGAGCTAAGTGTTCACTGAAATTCCTCTAGGTTTACCATTGGATAGGGGCTTTTAGCATGCAATTGAGCTAGATGAAGGAGCGAAACCTATCATCACTACAGCTTATCGTCATCCTAGGAGGTACACGGAGATTGAGAAGGCGATCAAGGAGTTGTTAGACATGGGACACATACAACCTAGCTCTAGTCCATTTGCTTCTTTCGTAGTGTTGGTCAAGGAAAAATATGGTACTATGAGGATGTGCATTGATTATAAAGCCCTCAACAAGAAGACAATTAAGAATCGCTATCCCATATCCAAGATCGATGAGTTGATAGAGGAGCTTTATGGTGTAGTGTACTTCTCCAAAATTGACTTATGGTCAAGGTATCATCAAATTAAGGTTAGAAATGAGGATGTGCACAAAACAACTTTCAAGTGTCATTATGGGCATTATGAGTTCTTGGTCATGCCATTTGGGTTGACTAATGCACCTGCCACATTTTTGTTATGCATGAATCGAGTATTTATTTTACTATTGAGGAAATTTGTGTTAATTTTCTTTGATAACATCTTGATTTATAGTAAGACATGGGAGGATCATTTGAAGCACATAAATCATTAACTGAGGTGCTTGGCGTACTAGAGAAAAAATTAATCTATGCCAAAGCATCCAAATGTGAGTTTGGTTTGATTGAGATATTGTATTTGGGTCTTAAGATTAGAGCCCAAGGAATTAGCGTGGATGAGGATAAGATCAAGGCGATAAGGGATTGGCCTAGGCCCAAGACTTTGTCACATTTGAGGGGATTTGTGGGACTTTGCAGCTACTATAGGAGGTTTGTCAAAGGTTTTTTCACAGCTTGCAGCCCCATTGACAGATTTGATGAAGGGGTTCTTCTCTTGGAGCAATTCAGCATAGAGAGATTTTGACAAGCTCAATGAGGTAAAACAATGGTGGTGACATTGTAATTCTCATTGTTTATGTTGACCATAGTTGGAAAACTCGGACTCGTTGCGGACTCGGCAGCCCAAAAATATGACTCGGACTTGGGACTCGGGACGGACTCGGGAAAAGACTCGGCAAAAAAAAAAACCGTAGTTTTACAAAAAAAACAAGAACAAATTAATGCATTTAGAGAATATAAGAGCTTAATTTGATTATCAAACACTCATAATTCAAAGATTACACATGTCATATAATCATCAAACACTCAATAATTGAAATTTAATCATTCATAGTCATCAAATACTCATAGTTTCACTTTCAATGTATAACAACATCATAAGTTTATAAATGTTTACATATAATCATGTCAAAAAGAGGAAAACATTAACAACCACATATAATCTACATCTTCCTCTTTCCCCTCCCAATGGTACTCAATTTTGGAGGCCTAGAACTAGAAGGTGCCCGTGTTGTAGTATGCAAACGAGGACTAGGAGATCGAGCAGGGGAAAAATGATATTCAAATGTGTCTTCGTTGTCCTCCATGGCATCCAATCTTGCTGCTTCTTCTTCTTCTGCTGCTGCTCTCTCTAATTCAGCAATATCCTCATCAGTAAGTAAGACATCAGCCTCATCATTTTGTTCATTAATAGTCCATTCACCATATGGATCAATGTCATCCAAGTCGATGGACTCGTGTGAAACACCCTCCACCTTCCTAGTTCGAAGGCGAAGGTTGTACCGAACAAAAACTAAATCATTTAGGCGCTGCTGAGTCAACTTGTTTCTTTTCTTTGTGTGAATGTTTTCAAATAAACTCCAATTGCGTTCACACCCAGAAGCACTGCATGGCTGCGACAAGACACGTATGGCTAGCTTTTGAAGATTTGGTGTGCTAGCACCATAGTTCTCCCACCATAGATCTACAAAAACATGTTTAAAAAATATAAGTATTAAGAAATAAGAATAAAGTAAAAATCTATATGTAAGAATCAAGTTTCTAATTTCAATTTTTACCTGGTTGTTGTTTTCCTCTCCTTTCAATTGCTTGTTGGGAGGAAAAGAGTCTCCCCTCTGCACCCTTGTAGACCTTGAATAGATAAAAGAAAAAGTAAATCAAATATAGAAAATTCATAGATAGTCAAGGCTCAACATTGCAAATTCATAAATAAGATGTAACAAATCTCACCTCCAACTCATCAAGCACCTTATCTCTCAGCTCACTATCAGGCACCATCCTATCAATGCAAGTGACAACACCGTCCATGACCTCCTCATCCGCCTTAAATGAGTCCGAGAAGTAGAACTTCGGATTCAAGAAGTAGGCAAAGGCATGAATCGGCTGGTGGAGTTGGTTTGTCCATCTCCGATCAATGATGCGCCATATGATTTCATATTTCTTTTTGTTGCCGCCATAGTAACGTGATATGGCCTCTTTGGCCCTATCCATGGCCTCATAGATGAAACCCATTGGCATGCCATCTCCATCCACCATACGAAGAACCCTCACCAAAGGCTCTGTCACCTAAAAAAATGAAAACAAATGTTAAATTATAACAAAATTAACCCCTCAAAAAATAAAAAACAGCAAATAGATTATCATGTATAATTTTTTTTGTGTGATTGCTACTTACCCCCATCAGCTCCTCTCCATTTTTGATGAATGTCTCATCAAAAACTATGGTAACAATCCTCTCCCCTTCAGCTCTACTGGAAAATGAGGACTCCTTCCAAGCATCGGACACAAACATTTGCTTGAGATGACCAATGGCACCAAGAATGCTTTGCAATGTGAGGAAGTGGCTAGCAAATCGTGTCACTCCAGGTCGCACAAGGTCCTTGCCATTTGTGAATTTCCTCATCAAAGAAAGCACCCAAGTATGGTTGTAGATAAATTTTGTAACACTTTTTGCATCTTCAACCACTCTTTTGACCCATGAAATCTTCCCAATATCCTCTAACAATAGGTCCAAGCAATGTGCAGCACATGGAGACCATGCAATTGTGGGATACCTCTCCATAAGTAGCCTACCTGCAGCTACATATGCAGCTGCGTTGTCCGTGATAATTTGGACAACATTATCAACTCCAACCTCCTGGACCACCCCATCCAATAGACTGCATAAAGTCTCAGCATTTTTAACTTCATGGGAGGCATCTATTGATTTTAGGAACACCAATCCACCATTTGAGGCCACTAAAAAGTTCAGGAGAGTTCTATTCCGTCCATCTGTCCACCCATCAGATAAAATGCTGCAACCTTTTCTTCGCCAAAATTTCTTTTGCTCATCAACTACAAGCCGTGTATTCTTTACGGATTCCTCTAGCAATGGCCCACTCAAATCTTTAGCTGATGGGGTCTTAAACCCCTTTCCTGCAACTGTAAGGGCGTTCACTAGACCTTCCCAATATGGGCTGCTTGCAACATTGAAAGGTAGATTATTGTAGTACCAAAAGTTTGCAGCAGCCATCCTAGCTTCATGATGCTTTTCCTTATTCCAACCGGTACCTTCAAGTGAAGGTTGTGCTCCTGGAACATTACGTGGAATAAAATAATTTGGTCCTGATGAAGGACCGTGGCCAGCACTAGCAGTAGAATAGGAACCCTCAGGACTCTCACCAAAAGATGAATGTGGAGCACGAACACTTGGACTTGCAGCAGTAGCACCATGAGGCATAGTTGGTGTAGAAGGGGATCCACTCATCATTGATGCTAGGGCATTCTTTGTTTTTTGTCTTTCATCTTTTTTTAGCTCATAGTCAGCAAGAAGGGCCTTTATCTCTCTAATAATCTCAGGAGTAGTTTTAGGGCATCCCTCCACATTTTGCCCAGGTATCCTTGCAAGGTGGTATTTTAACCTGTTTATTCCTCCTGTCATCCATTTTTGACATTCAGTACATGTCACTTCACCTTTTTTGATTCCTGGTATTCCATACTTCCATGCAGGGTCTTTTCTCATTCCCTTTGGATTTGAAGACGACATTGCTGTTTCAAGTTCAACGTGGAAAAAAAAAATCAGCAAGGGTTTGCAAAAAAATCAGCAAAAAAATGTGATTCAAAGTTTCATTTATTTGCAAAAAAAAAGAATGCAAAACCAAGCTAGAAATAATAGGAATTAGGCTATAATGGCTATTAAGGAAAATAGAAAAAAAATTTGGCAGCATATCCCCTTATTTTTCTTGATTTTTTTAAATTTTGAAAGCAAGAAAACAAAAAAAAAGAAATGTTAGATCACTTACCTGGCTCTATTTTGATCTTTTTAGCTCCTCCTCCTGCCTTCTTTCAAGCTAAAACCAATTTGCAGACCTAAAAAACACCAATGCTCGAGCTAAAATGAACAAAAAATTTAAAAAAAGTATGGGTTTTAACCCATTTAGACGCCCCAGCTGCGGACGAGAGTCCTAGGTCGGGACTCCCGAGTCTGACCTCTGGACTCGGCCGAGTCCAGAGGTCGGACTCGGGAGTCTCGACCCAGGACTCTTCTGGACTCGACTCCCGAGTTTGTGGCGAGTTGACTCGGCTCAGCCACGGACTTTCGAGTCTGCCGAGTCCGCGGCAAGTCCTGAAGAGTCTTCGAACTATGATGTTGACAATCTTGCCATCACAGGTAGTGGAGTCACTACACTACAGTAAGTATAATCTGATTTATGTTCTTCGTTTGACATGACTGATCTATGCCTCCAATATTTCTTAAGTGTAAAAGCTTGGCAACATGACCATCTCATTTTCATGGCTCAAGTCAAGTATGTTTTGAATCTTTTGTATATGTTTCATTGTAGGCCACAATCCTTCAACTACACCTAAGGAGGCTAGGCTGAGGTTTCTAGCCTTTGATGATTTATCACTGGTTGATGAATCACATTATAAATAGTTAGTGGGCAGCCTGATGTATCTTACACCCACACGACCAGATCTTCGTTTTGTTGTTAGTTACCTCTTGGTTTTTGACACAACTGAAGCTAATCCATCTGTAGGCAGAAAAATGTGTGTTGGGATATGTCAAAGGTAATCTTGACTTTGGCAATTTATATTAGAGGACAATGGATTTGTGGTTGATAGGCTCTATGGATTTTGATTGGGCCAGATCAAATTGATACTTGGAGATCAACTACTGGCTACATTTTCTCTTTGGGTTCAGGATTTGTTTTGTGGCAGAGTAAGCTTCAACAAACTTTGGCTTCATCTTCCTCTAAAGAAAAATACGAAGTACCTGTTAGTGCCAATTGTGAAGCAATATGGTTATGTCAAATTTTGTGTTATCTTCAACTTCCTTAAACTACACTAACTCCACTTTTTTGTGACAATTAGGCTGTCTCAAAGTTGGTGAAGAATCCAGTTTATCATAGTCACATCAATCATATTAAGGTTCATCACCACTGCATTCAACAAGTGGTTGATGTTGGATACATTTCTCTCTCCTACTGTGCATCTCAGGAGTAGTTTGCTTAACTAATGACTAAACCTCTTGGTTCTATTCTGTTTGTATAATTCTATAGAACACATTTAATGTTGTCTCCAGTTTAGTCATTAATGGAGGGGGTATTAGATGCATGGTTAATGTGGTAATGGCTTATACATTAGTTATGTCTAATAAAGTATGTTACACAGGATAAGTTATAACCAATATACTCAATGTTAAATGAGTGTGCATACATTCCAATATGCACCTCATGGAGTTTACTATCATTCTTCTAACACTTATGTGCATGTCTAATACAAAGTTAAAAGGCTTATTTGAGAAATTGTTGATTGTCATCCTCTCCTTGAAAGGTGATTGAAGAGATCTGTATAATGGATTCAAAGACCGTTTTAGGACTATAATATCACCTCAATGTCTGTCCGGAAAAAAATCACAGGTTCTTTTGTTATGCTGCTATATATACCTTGCATAGTGTGTACACTGCACACTTTTCCCTAAGAATGTTCAGCAGGTTTGGCACTGATCTATACATGATCGTAGGTTTTATAGAGGGTAAATTTTAGCAATTACGTTTAACTGGTTTGATTGTATCCTTCTTCAAATTTTCATTTGGTTGTGAATCTTGATGAGATATTGTAGCATTTCTTTGACTAATTCAGCTGGGCGTCAATGCCCTAAATATGGATCCACATAGTGGTTGTGCCAAATGATTTTTTTAAATTGAAACCTGTGAGTGCTACTGCTTGTTGTTACTTGGTTCAATAGTAATCCTTGCTGGTTTCTTCTACAAGGTTTGAGAGGTGATTGGTCCCTTCAAAAAGCTTGCATTTGTTGTTCTCGTGAAAATGCCTTCTTTTTGTTGGAATGAGATATAAATAGTCCTCTAGAGCATGGACATAATGTGAGGTATCTTATCCAAAATATCAAATCATTTTGGTAAGAATTAGCACTTGAATCTACAAATATTTTAGCACTTTTACTCTTTCCTAGTATAACTTATATATTTCTTCTATGGATGGTTTTAAATCTGATTGTAATCTCATCAATGCATATTTGTGAGCTACAATGGCCTGTATGGGGGATCTTATGGGTTGCATTCTAGAAAATGGTTGACTTGTTGATATGAAATTTTGCATGCTTCATAGGAGGATTTAGTGGATCATGATGATCATGAGAATTATACCCCATAGCTAGTTGTTTAATGCCCTTTATGTCATTAACATATAAATTTGTCAT
Organism: Sequoiadendron giganteum; assembly: GCA_007115665.2. NCBI lineage: Eukaryota > Viridiplantae > Streptophyta > Pinopsida > Cupressales > Cupressaceae > Sequoiadendron > Sequoiadendron giganteum. Next base: position 82,318,672 of record CM021110.1, on the reverse strand, counting down.
TTTAAAGATTTTATTCACTCTATCCATTGGCTCGGCATAGATGTAAGTCCATGGTTGAAAAACTCGTGCAAAACTCGCATAACTCGTGAGTAATTGTGTGTCAAAATGAGAGGCGAGTTAATCGCCTGTTTACTCGCAGCCGAGTAAACTTAAAAACTCGTAGCGTGTAAACTGGAAAAATCGCAAAAAATCGCGAGCTTAACAGTGAAAACACGGGCAAAAATCAAGTGATGCATTTTAAAAAAAGTTTTGCCCTAATTTTTAGCTTCTAAAGACTGAAACACAGGCGTCACTTTCATTTTACCCATGCCACATAGAAAGAAAACGACGGCTACAGGGAAAAACGAGGGCAGAAGAAAACACGAAGGTAGGAAAAGAATGCGAGGGCAGCTGAAAACAATGGCACAGGAAATGATGGTGCAGGTATTTTTTCATTTCTCCACAAATTTCACACGTTTTATACAATCAAAAATCGCCCAGGTCGATCATTTTTTACAAGCAAAAACCTTGAAAATGATAGTCAATGGAGGAATGACGGATACCTATAAATTGTTTAAATAATTATTAGGTTTATTTATTGATTTGTATTTTGTAAACAAAAATGGTTCATTAAAATTTTAAATCGCTAAAAAAAATTGAATCGCTGGCTGTAAATATGTAAATTTTGTGAAGTACCTATTTAAAAAACTGAAAATTTTTAATTTGATTTTTTTTTAAACTTATAATTTACTATATTAAGTTATAATTGATTTAAGATTTAAGTTATAATACATTAACTTATAATTTTTAATTTAGTATATTAATTTTTAATTGGATTTATTTTTAGAAATTATAATATATTAATTTATATTTGTTAAAGAAAATTGAATTTTTTTAATTTATTTTATTTTATTTTTAAAACTTAAAATTAAAAATAATTGAAAAATATTAATTTATATTAATATTATGATAAATTGACAATAATGACTAGTAGAAAAGAAAATAATAACAAAAATAATGATATTCAAATTTCAAATTTTATTTTAATATCATTATTTTTATTATTATTTTATTTTCTACTATTCATTATTATCAATTTATTATAATATAAATTAATATATTAAAATATTTCAATCATTTTTAACTTTAAAGTTTAATATATTTCAAAATTCAAATCTTTCAAATTTCAGTAAAATGTTTGTATTTCGCCTCCAAGCTCCAAGTACCTCCATGCTTCTATTGCAAACACATGACTTGAAATTTAATTAATACAAAAACCTTTACAGTTTACACCTTTTACTTAATTTCAATCATTTTTAAATTTTAATATGTTTCCTTTATTTATATATGATGAAATCAGTTGATACATTGATGATTGATATGTATTAAATAATTAAACTCTAATTTTGATTTATATATGATGAAATCAGTAATATGTTCTAAAAATTCAATTTATATGTGTGGTTTTTAAGAATATTTTAAAAAATTGTGTATTTTCAAAATGTTTGATAAATTTGCCAAGTTATTGCTGAGTTTTTCCCTGAGTTTTTGCCGAGTCCTGAGTTTTTAAATTTTTTGGATCTGCTGAGTTATTGCCGAGTCCGAGTTTTTCAACTATGGATGTAACATCTGTGCTACATGTGGGCCTTGTACATATGGTTCATGAATGGATACTTGAAATGGAGGTCTAGAAGGTTTGCATTGGTAATGACAAATATGGGCCCAAAATGTATGAGCATTCGGTTGCTTTTGCACAAAATCCATCATCATGCATGTTTTGGTAGGTTTAAAATCTTTAATCTTAGCATTGGCAAAGGGGGTTTGAAGTCACTAATGTCAGGTTCTCATTTTTATGTGAAAGTCAAGTGGCCATATCTATTAAAAATTCTAATTTTAGCCTTAGTAAAGGGCATTTGGAAGCAGTAATTGCAAGTCATTTTTCCATATGACTAGAAAGGCACTAACGAGTTTATATGCATTCTAATATCCTCTATAATGTGTGCCTACTAGCTGCATGATATATAATAGGCCACCAATTAGTAGTGGTGTACTTCCCAAGGATGCGAAGGCATTCTAGTAACATATCAGACATGAGCATTGCATTCTTTTGATTCTCTGGGACTTTTACTTTCAGTATACTTAGATCTTGACAAAAGATTATCTGCAAAGAAGAGATACAAATATAGTCCCAAACTATACTCATTACATGATTAATAAAAATAGTTGAAACATTAAACAGACAAAAACTTGTGCTTAATTGATTCTTTTCTAGTTTGTTTGTTGGAAAGTTAGTTAATGTCTAGTTAGTTTCTTATTGGCAACTAATTCATTTGTTAAGAAGCTGGTTAGAGTCTAGCTTATTTATCATTGACCATACGATACTTAACATATGCTTTTACCTTGTTTATAGGGCATGTGCGAACAAGCTGTGAATACTTTTACAGTTATGGAAGCTGAGGGGGTAGAGCCTAATCTTTTAATGCTTAACCTATTGATAAACGCATTTGCAGTGGTTGGAAGACATTTGGAGGCATTTTGGGTGTTTGAGTATATGAAGAAAAGAGTATGTCATCCATTAATTATCTTTTCCTTGTGGGTTTTCAACCTTGTGTATTGTTAAAGTATTATTATTTCTTGCATGGTTCTCTATCTGTATCTGCCTTGTCTGAAATTAAATATCTATTTAATTTATTCTTCGCTTCATCATATTTCATCTGTATACGTTGTTTCTTTTGCACTTTGCTTGGCAGACTACAAAATTTGTTGTTGTATTTATTTATATATATAGTTTTTCTCATATTTGCATTAGGTGTATATATCTTGTTATTTTGTCATTTGCTTCTAGAGCCATTCTATCTTTGGATACAAGTCAAATTATTTTCGAAGGAGGGTTCAACTTCAAACTCATTCAGTTTGTTTGCTATGATATTTCATGGTTGAAGGGCATCAAACCGGACGTTGTCACATATACAACTTTAATGAAATCACTTATCAGGGCAAAAAAGTCTGATCAGGTATGCCCAGTTATTTTTCCTTCTTTCTTATATGAAATATAAGCATAAGTTATTATATGCTGAAAATTGTTTCAGGTTGGGTGGTTCATCTTTCATACCAAGTTTTAGCATAGTTTTTATTTCTTAACTAGATAAGTACATTCGGAGAAAGAGGAAGCTACTTTATATTTGAACTTTTCACTAATGTATAAGCTCACATACGGCAGCATGAAAGTTGTCAAAAATCTTTTGCACAAGATAATTGTCATGAGTAGATTTTCATTTTACACATTTAATATTCTAGCTTGGATAAAAGGTGTCATCAGAAGGGACATATGAGAATGGGAATATCAATACTTCAATTATTTTTTGTTATATTTCTAACCTGTTGTGTAGTGCAGGATTTTGTTTTCCTGGTCATCCTGCCTAGATGCTTGCATACAATAGGAGAATTACTATGTTGACAGGGATGCATCCCCCCCTCTGAAACCCATGTCCCCCTCTCCCCTGCATTTCCAGAGTGGTGGGATGGCAGGGTATGTCCCCTGGGTGCCCACAATCTCCAGCAAAATGATGGAACATCCCTGAGATGTGTGCAGAATTGATGGAATGTCATTGGGATGTCTGTCCTTCCCTGGGATGGCTGGAGACATCCTCATCCTGCCTAGATACTTGCATACAATATGAAAATGACTATGTTGCACAGGGACACGTTCCCCCTGCTGAAACCCATGTCCTCCTCTCCATCTGCATTTTCAGAGTGGTGGGATGGCAGGGGATGTCCCATGGGTGCCCACAATCTCCAGCAAAATGATGGAGCATTCCGGGGACGTGTGCAGAATTGACAGAATCTCATTGGGATGTCTGGCCCTGGATGGCCTGGGACATCTGACATGTGAAAAAAAGAGTATTTTCCTTTCAAATTTGGTGCTTACAGAAAAACCCCACAATTATGAAAGATATTAAATGCATTTTGGCACATCTAGTAAGCTCTCCTCTCAGCAGAACCCTATTCCAAAAGCAATTGTCAATTTATAACAGGAACCAATGCCTTGGATCTGGGGGATTTGAGCAAGCCCCTTTGCAGGCAAAAAAATGGCTTTTGACTGGCTCCCATCATCCTGCTGGTCCATCCTTGCTACTGTCACTCTGTTCTTATTTCCTTCTGGAGCTGCTCCCTTCCTCTGATTACATACTCCTTTCTTTTTGAGATCGAAGCTGATCTTACAAGCAATTTGCAAATCTGCTCTTCCGCTTTTAGCCATATATTCAGCTTCTTATGCTAGCTCACCATCCAATGCTTCTTTGCTGCTTGCAATATGTTTTCTGTAAATGGGGGTTGTTACTGTTTTTTGATTATTTTATTTTCTTTTTAAAAAATTGCTTTATTTATATAGTGTTTTGATCTATAAAATATATAAACATAAAAGAAATGAAAAATGAATAAGAGAAATAAAGGCTTATCATTTGATAAACTTGAGTTTTTTGATATATATTTACACCAAAGGTGTGTCCTATATGAGTTTTCAGAACTCATTTGGTCTATCAACGGTGGAAAACAAAGGATAAGGTTTGGTTGACAGATAACTGAATCTCAACTGTCCATCATTTTTCGCCATTTTCCGGCTATTCTTCGCCGTCCGTGCATCATTTTTCGGCTGTTTTTTAATTCTCGCCATACATTCGTTCGTTTTTCGTTGTCATTTTCCCCTTCTCCGTGTGTTTATTTACTCACATCACGGGTGAAATGCATTTCCACTAAGCCCGGTGGATCTACTAGGTGGCAACATTGAATTTTTTGGTTCATATGAAAGCTGTTTGAGGTGATTTGACATTGATATGGATGTGTATTTAGTAGGCTTGTCTGTACGATTTCTCGAAAACCCCTTGTATATCTAGCGATGATCAAATTCTCAGGCTTTTGTCCATTGTTATATTTTATAGTACTATTCTTCAATCTTATTTTTTTAATTTTTAGATGATTTTAATTTTAATTTTTTAAAATTTTAGATTATAAAATATAATTTTTAAAAATATTTTTTTTATATAATATCATAAAATAAAATTACATATAATACAAAATATATTAATTTTAATATTTTTTATTTTAGATTATAAAATATAATTTCAAAAATATTCTTTTATATAATATCATAAAATAAAATTACATATAATACAAAATATATTAAATTTTACTATTTTTAAGTATAATATTATAATAAAAATATAATGTAAATAAAGAAAAATTACATCATTACTAAATTACATTGTAATGATTTTATTCTCATTTATTCTAAAATATAATTTTGATAAAATATTTTTTTATATAAAATCATAAAATAAAATTACATATAATATAAAATATATTAAATTTTAATATTTTTTAGTATAATATTATAATAAATTTAATATTCATATAAATAATAATATAATAATAAATACATAAAATAAGGACATCAATAATATATATTTATATATTAATATAATAGTTAGTATATTATTCTATAATAATAGTTTACACAATAGTTAATATATTAATAAATTAATAATAATATTAAAATCAATAAATTAATAATATAAATTATAATTTTCATATAAATTATAAAAATCTAAATTAATACAAATAATAATTTAAAAGAAAATTAATAATTATATTAAAATAATTGTCTATATGATCTATCAATTGATCTTATTTACTACACAAATGTGTGCAAAAAATAAACCAATTTTTTCCAAATTGACCATTCACACCTCTTCGGCGTACCCATTGCACAAGGTGCGATAGCTAGTTTATATTAATGTTAAAATGAAAATCCAATAAGAAATGTATATCTATTTGAGTGTTTTTTTATATGAATTGTGAAATTATTTAGAAATGTGTTTATTTTCAAAAATTTAATGTACATCTTATTTACAATTTTTATAATTGATTTTTCTAGTAGTTATTTTTTTTTGGAATTTAAATATGAACCAAGCATACTATGTTCTAATCTATAGTTAATTTGAATACTGCTATCACTGATCAGCCATGTGAATTGCATTAAACTTATAGTTTAACTTATAAAAATTTGGGTATCCCTATATATATTATTAAAAAAAATAAAATCTTATACAAATACTGCCATTCCCCGCCATCCCCCAAAAATGATCTCTGGGAGTTGGGACTTCCATCCCACAAACATGTTGTGCCACCTCCATCCCCAAAATGGTGTGGAACATAGAAGCATAGTAATATAAGTCACCACTCTGGATTATGATATTATCTACATATGGACCATGCAATGTCAGCAACCAAAAACTTGATGGGTCTGGTATGGATAAAGATCAGCACAAGATCACATCCAAAATAGGTTTTTACTTGATATTCATTGCCAATGCCGAATGACATCACTAATTGCATTCACAATAACTAGCTTCTATTCTGAAAATGTCTTCGTAGGAGAACTCATAAGTCTCAACCACAAGGGAATGACTTACATGTGTACTCAGCAGACAATTTAGCTGTTGAACACAAGGAGATGGCTAAAGTGCATTAGACAAGAAAATGAATACTAATGTACTCTCACCAGATGACTTACAAGTGCCAACCACTCATAGGAAGGATGATAAACATCTACGAATGGGACTTGTACTCAGTGTTATCAGGGGCATGAATTGTAGTTATTTTAACATACAGAAATGACTTGCAGGCATCAACCACTTTATGTTAACTTAGGAATGTAAAACACTATTTATAGTAACAAAAATTCAGAACTTATCATGGCCAAAATAACAAAATCAACTGCTGATCAATGTAAGTAATCAAACAATCAACTTACCTTAAATCAGTCAAATATTCAACAGTGTGCCAGCCACCCATAGGGAGGATATATAAACACCCATGAATGGGACTTGTACTGGGTTTTATCATGGGCATGAATTGCAGGCATTTAAACATACAGAGATTACTTACAGGGATCAACCACTTCTTTGTTAACTTAGAAATGTAAAACATCATTTATAGTAACAAAAATTCAGAATTTATCATGGCCAAAATGACTGTCAATTGCCGATCAATGTAAGTAATCAAATAATCAACTTACCTTAAATCAGTCAAATATTCAACAGTAGTTAATTTTGGTCAACAGCAGTCTATATGTCAATAGAGAAATAACTGCTTAACACACCATTTAAAAAGAGTAAATGCAACAATTAATCAACTGATGGTGACATTACGGGTGTCCTCATTGGTGTCCGCATTGATGTTAGTTTATGAATGTTAGTTATCCATTTCCGACCTTTGCTCCTATATGCAGCTCTTAAGGTGCATTAAATGGCTCCCATGATGTTATTGATGACTATTAATAAATTGGTAATTAATGAGGTTGATATCGCACTAGTTAGCCTAGTCAATTAGGGTTGTAATTAATACAATCACAAAGGACATGTTGGATAGGAGGTAAAATTATCAAGTTTCTATTCAAATTATTAGAAAGTTAATCTCAAGCTGTCTGATGATTCATAAGTGGGTAGTGATGATTTCATCTTGCATTGAATGTGGATGTTTAGTCCAGTCTTCAGTTCTAGGGTTTTTAATATGCAATTAAAGTGTAAGTTTTCTCAAGGCTGTAGCAACTCTCCTCTCTTAAAGTAATCATCACCCTCACTGTCTAATTTCAGAAGCATTTTCAGGAGCTCCAAGGTCGTTAATAGAGGTTGCTCAATTGCTAGGTGTCAGATTTGAAGTCTCAAGCATTGCATAGATCAAAAAACTGCAACAGATGATTGAGGAACGAAGAACGAAGAAAGGAGGTTGAAGAATCTTGAAAACTGAGAAAAAATGGTTAAGTCTGGAAACTCTAGGCGCCACTGCCTAGTCCAAGCACCTAGACAGTCATGCCTTAGAAATTTTTCAGTTTTCGGCAGTCAAAACCACAACGAGCACGAGGAACGAGGAGAAAGTTGAAAATTGCAAAATAAAAACTAACATTGCCAAGTAAGGCGCCCTTTCTAGCCAAGGGTGCCCAATTTTTCAAGAGGGTAAATGATGGAATTAGGGTTTGCTCGTCCCAAGACACCTTGTTCAAAATCTTCTTAGCTTCGCAGTGAATCCATCAGCGCAGCTATCAGATCAACCAATCAGCCAGAATCACAGATTGATCGGAGGAGTCTTAACAGAGTGGCAAATTGCAAATCATGGAATTATCAAAAAATATTCTAAGTCTGGTATCTTTGGGCGCCCTAGCTAGCCAGTGTAAGTTTTATATATCAGATTAGAATGCAAAATTTAATTCAAAATTGACACAATGACAACCAATACCTTGGGAAAACCCTCCAACTTGAGGGAGAAAAACCTAACCAATATATCTCTTATATATTGATCAAACAAGAACAAAAATTTCTTTACAACTTAGGCACAATGTAATGCCGATACAATGAATGATAACACCTCTCTAAGGTGTGAGATACAAATGAATATGCTTCTCCTTATTATCGATCTACTACTACAGATAAAGATCTTCTGTTGAATGCTATCTCCTCCTCTTGCTGGGCGCGATCTTCCTCTTCACAAGAATGCGAACTATGAATGAACTTAATGATGTAACATAGAAGAGACTCACATATATATATATTAAATATTAAATGTACTGATGTAATGGTCACCTGTGATATTTACGTTGCTTTCTCTTTTAGTTTGCCTATAATCACGTCTCCGTGATTATAGCCTTTTTGTTTGCTTTGTAACTCGTGATACTCCTGTTAGTCTTCTGTTTTGGCACCAATCACGTCTCCATGATTGTTGGGCGCCTATCATTGTAATCTATTTATGCTCTTATGTTAATATGATTATGATCTGATAATTTACACAATATGGTATCAAAGCATGTGTAATCGATCTAGTTCCTGTTCGTTTGTGTGTTTGATCGGGATTCCTTTTTCGTGTCTAAGAGGTGGTTCCTGTGTGCGGACGTGATATTTCGGGAATTTTCGTTTGGAGTCGACTCTTGTTTCTATGTGTGTGATGACTCCTATTCCCGTGTGTGTGTGATCTTCTTGTCTCCGTGAGTTGGCTTCCGTCTTTGTGTCTGTTGCTCATGTTTGCTTTTGGCGTCGCCCTCCTACTTGAATGGGATCTCGTCATTGTGTTTCTTTTTGATAGGCCTGTTTATTTTCACGATTTTTTCTGGCTGTGTTTCTTTTTGATCTAGCCGCGTTTTCTAATGACGAAGTTCTTATTTTTCGTGGTTTTTGGGAGCTGAAAATCACAGGGTCTTGTCTGAGATTTTAAGAAGTCTTTTTTGCGTGGTGGGAGGGTGTTTCTTTTTGCGCGCAATCTGGGCGTCGCTTCTTTTACCTGGCCACGATTTTGAAGGCTTTTCATGAGTATTTTCATCAGATTTTTGGACTTTGGCGCGCGATTTCTAAGCTCTGGAATTTTTTTTCTGCCATTTTTGTACCTGCACGTCTTGCAGCCAGAGTTTTGCAAAAATCCTCGCTTTTTGAGCTCAATTTTTTTTTTCTGAGACCAAAATGTTTCTAGGTTTTTCGAGAGCTCTTATGGTTTTCGTGCCTTGAAATTTGTACCAAGTTTGCGTGATTTTCTGAAATTTCATGGCAGCCTGAAAAAGTTTTTTAGCCAGTTTTGACAATTTTCTGGGAAAATAAAAATTTGCAAAGAGTTTTCAAATTTTTTTTCTTTAAACTTTTTACACAGAATATTCGATTACCTCGTTTTTCGTGCTTTGGAAAACGAGAGGGATGGCGTCTTTGTCCAATATTATGTTGGAAAGCTCGTAGAGGTTTAATGGAAAGAATTACAACACGTGGAAGTAGAGGATGCTTACCATCTTTGAGTACCGGTGTCTGGATGCGCTTGTTCTTGGTATAGAAGTTCGACCTACTACTGCTGGAAAGTATCAAGACAAGTATGATGGAAGAAATCGAGAGGCAGTCATGCTTCTTAAATTATCTATCGCCGATGACATGTTACCAAAAATACCTTCTGGTAAATCAGCTACAAAGATCTGGAAACATTTGAAAGATCTTCATGAGACCTCAGACAAGGGAAGGGCTTTCTTTCTAAAGAATATGCTCTTTTCTATTATGATGGATGACCAAGTGTCTTTGCAGGAGCACTTGATGAAAGTAAAAAATATTCGAGATCAATTGGAGGCCATTGGTCGTAAGATAGAAGAGGAGGATATGGTGGTAATCACTTTGAAAAGTTTGCCATGTTCCTACGAGCACTTCATCGAAACGCTCAACATTACATCCACCAATGTTGACTTGAAGTTTGATGAGATGTGCAACAAGCTTTTGCAGCAGAATCGGTGGAAGAAGCAGTTTGGGAGCAACAGTGAGTCATCTACTGTTGAACAAGCATTTACTGCCAAAGATGTTGGCAAAGGCAAGTCCACTCAGCAGAAAGGACGAGGCAATTCGGAGGAGGGCTCCAAGAAGTCTTTTACTTGCCATTACTGTGGGAAGATTGGTCATATACAGAGGTATTGCAGAAAGTGATTGGCTGATGAGAAGTCCAACCAGGAAGCATCTCAGCAAACTGCTCATGTAGCGGAGCAGATTGAGCAGAAAGAGTCTGCACACTTTGCATTTTGATGACCAACACAATACGGGTAGACTTAGTTTTTTGTTTGTTTGTATGATGACCATTAAGGGAGGGTATTAAATAATAAATGTACTAATGTAATGGTCACCTGTGATATTTACGTTGCTTTCTCTTTTAGTTTGCCTATAATCACATCTCCGTGATTATAGCCTTTTTGTTTGCTTTGTAACTCATGATACTCCTGTTAGTCAAATGTTTTGGCACCAATCACGTCTCCACGATTGTTGGGCGCCTATCATTGTAATCTATTTATGCTCTTATGTTAATATGATTATGATCTGATAATTTACACAATAATATATTCACTCGTGCCCTTTCACAAAGGATAGGTCGGCCTCAAGAAAGTCGCTCTTTCTAGAAGGGCGCGATTTTCAATGAGTCGACCATCATAAATAATTAATTATTATTTATTTCGACTTTAATATTTTATCTTTTGTTCTTTAAATGAAGGCGCCTCTTCATGATATAAGCTATAAATAAATTTAAATAGCTAGAAGCTATGATTTAAATTTATTATTCAATTCGCCTTGAAGTATTCATCACATATCTGCAAAATATCATTAACACTCCCTCTCAGATATGGAGGAATACTTTTTAGCTGTACAAAATGTATCACCTCATAGTGATGTCAATTAATATGGATCAATCCATGAAAAGAGCTTATCACCTCATTGTGAAATCATATCAAATATCACCTCATCGTGATATCAACCATCATGGCTACCTCCATAGATGGTATGTACAAGTGCTCATCACTTAACGTGATGTTGTCATCTCATCATGACTTTCACCATGGCTCCCCCAAAGGGTGAAACACAAGTGCAAGTAAATCATCACGAACTCCCTCACGTGATGTTGTCATGGAGTCACACACATGACATCTACCGTGGCTCTCCTAGAGGGTGGAAACAAGGGATTTCATCTCGAACTTCTCTTGCAGAGAAGAACTCATAACCAAGGGATCTCACCTTGAACTTCTCTTGTAGAGAAGAACTCATTAAAGAGGATCACTGATACTGAGACTCCTCAGTTAAGGCTGTATTCTCCACCATACCAAGCTTATCTCAAAAGTACCCAAACTTTATCCTGGAGAGAGGCTTGGTGAGAATGTCTGCCGTCTGCTCATCAGTGCTGATATACCTCAACTGTATAGCTTTCCTCAATACCATATCTCTGATATAATGGTATTTGATCTCAACATGCTTTGTTCTATCATGAAACACAGGATTGACAGAAAGCTTCACACAACTCTAGTTATCACAATGAATGATAGTAGGCTCCATTGATTGTCCAAACAATCCTACAAGGAGCTTACAAAGCCACACTGCTTCATGAGTTGCCACACTAGCTGCAATGTACTCTGCCTCTGCTGTACTCAATGCCACTGAAGACTGCTTCCTACTGCACTAAGATATCATAGCAGATCCCAAACTAAAGCAACAACTAGAGGTACTCTTTCGATCTGTGACACACCTTGCCCAATTAGAATCAGTAAAACCATGCAACTCCAAATCCACACATGTAGTATATCTCAACCCATATCCATTTGTGCCACACAAGTATCTCAGGATATGTTTAGCTGCAACAAGATGTATCTGCCTTGGTTCACACATAAATTGACTAAGTGCACTCACTGCATAACAAATATCAGGTCTAGTTTTAATTAGGTACATCAATGAACCAATCAGCTGCCTATACATCGTAGAATCCACCAGTTCTGAACTAGCTGCAGCCTCCTTCAACTTATGTAAGTTTGTTTCCATGGGTGTAAACATAGGTTCGCAATCAATCATACCAAACCTCTTTAGAATGTTAGTAGTATACTTGCCTTGACTTAGAATCATCTCATCTGGTTTTTGCCAAACTTCAAAGCCAAGGAAGTAATGCGTGAGACCAAGATTCTTCATCCCAAATTCAGAAGTTAACTCCTTACATTTTAGAATCAGGTGTTCTTCTCTAGTGATAATCAAATCATCAACATACAGAACTAGAATTAATGCTTCACCATTTATTACCTTGAAGTAGGGGTTAGAATCTGCATCATTCTTTGAGAAACCCAAACTCAACAGGTAACGATCAATCCTTTCGTACCAAGCACGAGGAGCCTGCTTAAGACCATACAAGGCCTTCTTTAGCTTGCAAACATGAGACTCCTTCCCATGTACCTCAAAGCCATTGGGTTGCTCAATGTAAACGTCTTCTTCTATGACACCATTAAGAAAGGCTGGCTTTACATCCATTTGGTGAATCTTCCATCCTCTAGATGCTGCAATGACAATAATGGTTTTGACAGAAGTATAACGAGCCACAGGAGCAAAGGTTTCTTCATAGTTAACTACCTCTTTTTGTGAGAATCCTCTAGCCACAAATTTTGCCTTGTACTTCTCAATGCTCCCATCAGCTGCATGCTTGATCTTGAAGAGCCATTTAGAAGACACCACAAATTTTCCTTCAGGTCTAGGAAAAATATCCCAAACATCATTCTTAAGTATAGATTGATACTCCTCAGTCATAGCATCTTTCCAAACTTGTTGACTAGAAGCTTCTTCGACACTTGAAGGCTTTGACTCAATGATATGACTCATCAAGGCTACATAACCGAAGAGCTTATGAGGTCTCTGACTTTCTCTGAAAGTTCCTCTTGGGACTGCAAAACTTTTTGCCTCCTGCATTATTTTGCTAGCCCAAAGAGGTCTCTTCTTTCCAATCACAATATTTGTAGGCCCATCAGTAGGCTCCAAAGGTTCAACTGGATAATCATCTTCCTTTGATTCTAGAACCTCCCTCTGATTCTCATGAATATGGTCAATTTCCATAGCCTGAGGAGGCTCTTCTTCATCAATCTCTCTATGAGATCCCTTGGATCTTCTAAATGCAACTGTTAGTGTCTCATAGATCAGATAATATAACTGAAAGCACTTAAAATATTGCAACACATAAGATAATAAACACAACAAGATACCCTGGGAAAACCCTCCTCTTGAGGGAGAAAAACCTAACAAATAATCCTCTTATATAATATAGGAATAAGAGCAGAAATCTGCTTACAACTCAGGCCCAGCAATGGCCGAATTTGATACAACAAATAGTCGCACCTCTCCTAGATGCAAAAGATACAAATGAATATGTTCTTCCTTGAAATTGGACTGTTGCTACACAAGTACAAACTTCTTCTAGGGCTGCTAATTGCTTGAGTGAACTTGAATATCAAATGTACAAATGAGACCTTGTATATATACAATTGAAGCACCTCTTCAATTAGGTCAGCTCTCTTAGAGAAAATAAATAAACATAATAAATGCCGAAGGGGTCAGCCCAATACAAATCAAAATATGCGAACCTAAAGAGGGTTGGCCCTTATGTTAATTCAATCATTGACAATATAAATTAAATAGCCGAAAGGCTATCATTTAATTTATGCCTTCTTCTTGAAGTTTTTGCGTTGGAAGAACAACCCTTAGCTGCTTATAACATCAACAACAACATCCTCCTCAAATGTAACATCTCTACTGATCTCAGTAGTCTTCTGACCCGGAATATAGATTCTATAAGTTTTAGAAATCTCGCTGTAGCCTACCAAAATTCCCTTCTTGCCAGAACGTTCTAATTTTGTCCTCTTTTCTTTAGGTATATGAATGTACACTGGACACCCAAAGATCCTCAAATGACTTACTTCAGGTTTCACCCCAGAGAATGCTTCTTCAGGAGTAATGTTCTCCAAGATTCTGCGAGGACTCCTATTTTGTACATAGACTGCAGTCCTGGATGCTTCGGCACAAAGAGAAATTTGCAGGTCTTGGTCATGAAGCATGGCTTTGACTGCTTCCACAATAGTTTTGTTCTTCCTTTCTGCAACACCGTTCTGTTGAGGATTATAAGGAACGCTAAGCTCCCTCTTAATCCCTACTTCAATGCAAAAGTTACGGAAAATAACAGAAGTGTATTCTCCTCCGTTATCGAATCTCAACACCTTGATCCTTTTCCCGGACATATTCTCCACCTGAGCTTTGAATTCTTTGAATCTGTCTAATATTTCCTCAGATTCTTTAGACCTTAAGAAATAGATCCAAGTCTTTCTAGAGTAGTCATCAATAAAAAATAATGTAATACAAGAAACCACTTGAAAACGCAACAGACATTGGACCACATAAGTCAGAATGAATAAGATCTAAGACACATTTGGATCTACTCTCACTATTATGGAATGGACCTTTAGTGTTCTTACCCAAAGCGCAACCTTTGTAGGTTCCTTCATGCTTCTGGTTGAACTTAGGGAGACCCGTGACCATCTTCTCCTTAATTGGTAGTGCACGAAAGTGAAGGCAAGGCAATCTTCGATGCCAAAGATCACCCAAACTTATGGAGTTGTGTACTAGAGCCTGAATAGGGCCTGTGCATAGCCTGTAGAGACACCCATGTGTAACTCCCAACCATCCTGGCAGTCTTGAAGTTAGAGTTCTTCGCCCATATGAGAACTTTGCCTTTAGAAAAGGCAACTTGATATCCCTTGTCTCCAAGGCTGATATAGAAACAAGGTTCTGCTTGATGCCTGGAACGAATAGGACATCATCCAATTGTAATGAATCGCTAGAATCCAAATGTAGAGATGAAGTCCCAACTCCTTTTATCGAGTAACTAGCATCATCGCCAATAATAACTTGATCATTAGAATCTTTCATCACCAAATCAGATAGATGTTCCTTGAATTCGGTGATGTGGCGAGAGGCACCACTATCTATTAACCAGGTGTTGGTGTTGGGAGATACATTACTTGATAAAGTTGAATAGAACAGGTATTCACTTGTATCCTTTTGCATAGAGGCTTCATTGACATTAGCAAAGGCAGCTTGCTGCTTAGGCCTAGAAGGACATTCCCTTGCAAAATGACCATACTTGTCACATCGGAAGCATTGGACCTTGGAGAGGTCCCCCTTCTTCTTAAATGCATGGCCATTATCAGCTCCTCTATCTCTATTTCTTTTGAAATACCCTTTTTTCGCACCTTTCTTCTTTGAGGATTGAGTGGCAAGAACATGAAGATCTTCATTGGTGGAACTTTTCCCAACACCTCTGGCAGCCAACCTAGACTCTTCTTGGATGCAGTCTGCCCTCAATCAATCAAACTTGGGAAGCTTTGATCTCGCACTGATTCTTTGAATATAAGACTCCCAGGATGAGGGGAGACCATTGAGAGCCAACATGGTTAGATCCTTGCTATCGACCAAATGCCCAATAAACGAGAGTTGATCTCTCAATTCGGTTATTCTCATAAAGTAGGCAATGATAGTTTCTCCCTTCGCCATCTTCAAGTGATGAAGTTGTTGCTTTAGTGCAAGAGCTCGACTGGTGTTATTAATCTCGTACATCTCCTCTAGGGTTTTGAACATCTCTTTCGTAGTCCTTAACTTGGAGATGATAGGAATGATATGATCCTTCACCGAATCAACCAACATCTTCTTTGTCCTTGTATATTTCTTCTTCCAACGGGATTTTTCTTCCTCTTCCGTAGGCTCAGGGGCGGAGCTCTCCACAAAATCTGCCAAATCGCTTTCCTCCAAGGTGAGCATGATCCTGAATCTCCACGAGGTGAAGTTTGATGCTCCCTCAAGTCTATCTTCAACCTTAAGACTATTCACCATCTTGACAAGTGAATGAGGATGAGAAAAATTCAACAAGGTAAGGCTGATAAATATAAATCTGATCGGGATCCTCTTCAAACCCGCTCTAATACCATGTAAGTTTTATATATCAGATTAGAATGCATAATTTAATTCAAAATTGACACAATGGCACAGCCAATACCTTGGGAAAACCCGTCAACTTGAGGGAGAAAACTCAACCAATATATCTCTTATATATTGATCAAACAAGAACAAAAATCTGTTTACAACTTAGGCACAATGTAATGCCGGTACAATGAATGATAGCATTTCTCTAAGGTGTGAGATACAAATGAATATGCTTCTCCTTATTATCGATCTGCTGCTACAGATAAAGATCTTCTGCTGAATGCTATCTCCTCCTCTTGCTGGGCGCAATCTTCCTCTTCATAAGAATGCGAACTATGAATGAACTTAATGATGTAACATAGAAGAGACTCACATATATATATTCACTCGTGCCCTTTCACAAAGGATAGGTCGGCTTCAAGAAAGACGTCCTTTCTAGAAGGGCGCGATTTTCAATGAGGAGTCGACCATCATAAATAATTAATTATTATTTATTTTGACTTTAATATTTTATCTTTTGTTCTTTAAATGAAGGTGCCTCTTCATGATATAAGCTATAAATAAATTTAAATAGCTAGAAGCTATGATTTAAATTTATTCTTCAATCCGCCTTGAAGTATTCATCACATATCTGCAAAATATCATTAATAGCCAGGGGCGCCTAAGATTTTGAGCCAAATTAGGGTTTCCAAATATGCTCATTGTCTTCAATATTATGCCAGCTTCGCAGTGGATATCTCAGCAAATTCATCAGATCATTCAATCACCCGCAGTTTCAAATTGAACGGAGGGCATAACATGGAGGTCAAGTTTGAAAGTTGAAAGAGAGTTAAAAAATGACTAAGTCTAGCAAGGATGGGCACCCTAGCTAGCTAGGGGCGCCCACGAATTTGAGCATCTAGAAGGTAGAATTAGGGTTAGTCATCTCCAACATGTCTTCTTTAGTTTTGATCAAGCTCTCCAATGCAATCATCAACATGCACATTGGAGTTACCAATCATCAGATATCACATACTGATTGGAGGGAAGAAATTGTGTAAAATTAAAGAAAGTCGAGCAAAGTTGAAAATCTTAGAATAAATTCTAACTTTGGAGGAGTTAGGCGCCCCAGTTGGCTAGGGGCGCCCAAGCTTTTGACCCCCAATATTCAGCTTTCAAGAAATATCATTCCCAGGAGACCCCCTTCAAAATTTTCCGAGCTATCCAACGAGTCCAACCATCAGTTCATCGGACCTCCTGATCATCTAGAAATGAGAATTCATCAGAAGATCAAAAAACAAGTAGAAAAGCTGGAAATCCAAAAAAATGATTAAGTCTGGGCAGTAAGGCCTAGACTTTTGAGGCCCTAAAATCAATTTTCAAAAGACATCACTTCCAAAAGGTCCTCCTAAAATCAGTCAAGCTATCCAACGAATCTGACAGCCAGTCGATCGGGTTGGTCTAGCTCCTAGAATCGTAAAATAATTTGGAAGTGAGGAAAACATAGAAATTGAAGACTGTCAAAAAGTGGCTAACACTGGAAGCCATGGGCGCCCCAGGTAGCTAGGGGTGCTCGTGATTTTGAAGGACCGGATGAGGTTTTCACCCAAAGTTAACTCCAAGATAATCTCTTCAAATTCACTTAGGCTCGACAATGGATTGATTGGCTAGTTCACAACATCAACCTAGCATCTAGAATTCAAAGTCAAACTGGGGTCAAAATCAAGCTAAATTTAGGAAAATTCAAGAAAATGACTAAGTCCTCCAAAGGTGGCATCCAAGCTTTCATGCCTTAGAGATCTTTGAAACAAAAAACAAAAAGAAAGCGTCCACATGCATGCACCTGTTTTAGGGTTTCACAACTCTAAATTTAGGAAGTAAGGTGATTCTCAACTTAAAAACTTATTTAAGATGGCTTCGTGCATTCATTCTTCATAATTTTTTGTAGGTGACTTCAAGGCAAGAGAGGATTTAAGATGGCTTTGTGCATTCATTCTTCATAATTTTTTGCAGGTGACTTCAAGGCAAGAGAGGAGAAACCAAGAATTTTTCCTATTTCAAAAATTTGAAGGCTAAAACTTGAAGATTTTTCAGAGTACTTTATATTTTCCAAATCAGCTCACATAGAGGCTCCTTTTTCTAGGGCATCAATTTTCAGAAGGAGGAGGTCATCTTTTTCAATTTTGAGCAATCTGGGTCATCTTGGTTCATGATTTTCAACAATTTTGATTTTTTTTATATTTTTCAAGGACTTGATTTTTTCATGCATGTCCAAGAAATCTTTAGTATACTCAACATTTGATCATCTGGGTTCCTTTAAAACGTGATGCTGCACAAAACCCAACTCTCAACTTTTTTTGTTAAAAAAATTCAGAAATTAGGGTTTGCTGCTTTTTCAACCAGCCATCAAAATTTTCAAAAAAGAACGAATCTGAGTCTTCTTGAAATGAGATTCTTTACAAAACCCATATCTCAGATTTTTTTCAAAATATCTACCCGTTTGAAGAAGAAAAATCAGCAAGCTAAATTTAGGGTTTGTGCAGAAACTTGTCCAAACATAGTCAAGATTACAGTCAATCTTCAAGTTTTTCAGTATTGAGTACTCTCCCATCAAATTCAAGGCCAAGACAGTGCTATATCATGATTTCATCAAAAGTGTTGAGATTGACTTGCATCATATCAAACCAATGTTCAATTTGTGTGCTTTGGAAGACGTAAGCAATGTTGCAGTCAGGCACCTTGGTCATTCTAGATTATTTGCAGCGGCATCAATTCCTGTTTCTGTGCAAAGTCTAGAGTTTGTAATTGCTTGTATCAAGCATTATAACCCCGCAACACGAGAAATTCAATCAGCAGATGGTCGGGTTGTTTGTAGCCTCAAGCCAGACATGATTGAAAAGTGATTTTCAATACCACCTTGGTTTGAAAGTTTAACCATCTCCATTGAAGAATGTGAAAGGTGTGGGACATGCAAAAGGATAAATATCGCAAGAAAGTTGCACAAATATGGCTGAAAGAAAAACATAACACTTCACCGAAGAATGTGGGCGAGGAGAATTCAAGGAGGAGTTGGCAATAATGATCACTCCGCTCAACCGAGTCACTGGTCAAGCAGAAGCTACAAAATTCCAGCCTTGGATGTTCTATGTCATCTTGCATATCATGAAGAAAACAAAATTCTATGACTGGCCAACTTTGATCAGCGATAGTCTTCACCAACAAATAACGAAATATTTCAAAATCCATGAGTTTCACATGGTTTCCTACTTGGTCTACCTAGTGGCCTTTCAAGGCAAATTCAGAGGATTGAATACCGTGGGAACTTTGGATGCACTACATGTTTATAATCATTACTCTTAGCTGGAGTTTTCAGAGTCAACACATCACTATAAAAGGGTAAATGAGGCTTTCTTGATGCATACGGTGAGAGACCTAGATAATGAGTTGCATGTACAGATTTCATCAACTGCCAGGGCAGCAATGGCAGAGTGGGAAGATTGGTTCATCCAATTTCCTACCTTCACCTACATCAGAGTGTACGGCTTCCCAAGTGCTCCAGTCAACTTGTCAAGATATCCATCAGATGAGGTGGTTTTCATGGGGTTTCTAAGGCAAGCGTATGAAGTTCACACTTTCTTGCGGAATTGAAAGAAACTTGCTTTTAGTTTTCCTTTTGAGTTGGGAACCTACAGATGTAGATCGTCGGTAGATGCTAAGTTAATGGGTGATGAGTTATCAAAATTGGGTCTCAAGCCATTCAACGAGAGATGATCGTATGATCCTCATGGTGTCATCGCATCCCGTCTTGGTCAGAATCATGCTCATGTGCCTGCACTTGAAGATTTCTGGGCTAATTGCAAAGATGAGTTCAAGGTACGAAAGCGCAGTAACAATAGGCTTACACTCCATCGGATGAAAGATTGCTTGTTAGGAGATATTGAAGGATTATCCGATGATGATGGAGATGCAAGAACAACAAGATTTTCTTAGGCCTCAAGAGGAATTGAAAGTGAGCTATTCCAACTGCAGAGCAACCAATTGTGCAATCATCCCTTCTTCCAAATTAGCTCTGAGAACGAAGGCTATGGGTCATGTTCCAAAAGGTGTGTAGGGTAGCAGAACAACAGAGAATGTTAAGAGAAGATTGGACTTTTCCAATATAATTCTATAGTAGCAACCGACAGTTGTAGCAGAAGTTCCACCTGAAGAGCCTGTGCCACAAGCAGAAGAAGTAGTGCCTTTGACACCCGATTCTCCACCATCGCCGAGGTCTTCTCCAATCCATATTGACTTAGAAGATGAAGAAGTTGATGGAGCTGCAACTGAACCCCCCAGGGAAGTTATAAGAGACACCTCATCTTGGATTGAGAACATCCTGGGAAGGAAGAGGAGGATGTCTTCATATCAGCTAAACTTTGCAAAGTTTGAAAATATTTACCAAGATGTGCCTGTAAAGAAACCAAAGAAACAAGTTCATATGGAAAGGAATCCAGAGGGTGAGATTGTCATGGAGACTGGTATGCCTCCAAAAGATAAAAATATTGATGAAGTGGAGGTTGATGATTTCATAATGGTTAAGGCCAATCTCGGCAAAAGTACTAGGCACACTGATGTAAACATGTTTGAGGTTGCAGCTGAAAATCTCAAGGAAAGAGTACTAAAAGATGGAGACGATAAGGCAACCCTCAAGGCTGAAAATCGACAACTCAAGCAATATATTTCTAATCTTCTTCACAACACTTCACAAGCCACTCAGTTGCTACCCTAGATTTTAGAGACACCAGCTAATCAACAATAGTTAAGGCAGTTGGTGATATATGGGAAGCATATGCGGGATTGGATTGAGGAGTTCATCACCAAAGGTAGAGTTGTGCTTGCATAGATATATCAGCTAAGGTATAATGCCCATGGTCTGCGTTAAGGGATTCAGGGATTTGAACAATGTATAGCGGAGGTGAAACCAATACATGAGATTATCATTGCAGATTTGAAGACAACATATGATTTGGTGGTTTCAAGAGAAAATAAGAGACAAATCCTTGCATGGAGAGAGCGTCACCTCTTCAAGGTAAAAATTTATGAGAAGATATCTAAAGAGTTAGCTGTATATAGGCAGAGGGTGGTTTATGTTCTTTAGTTCATAAGTGAATTTGTTTAAGAGATTCCTTGTTGATATTGTCATGGTGATGGTTCTTTCACTGAACTCGATGAAGTACAGGTAGAGTTTCAAAATGTTGTTCGTGGCAGTGTTTGCAGTGATCCCGTTGTTGGAAAGATGAGTCAGATTGTAGCGATGTCAACAAAGTTCGATAAAGTAGTTGAAGATGTGAAAGATTCTCTAAGCTCAATTGCAGAAGGTGAAGAGGTCTTGGAAAAGCGTAATTTTGCTATAGATAGTATTGATGCTCTTGATAGAGATACAATTTCCTGCTTTTTGGTGGATGTGGTTGAGATCTAAAGGGACAACTTTCTCCCAACTTTCTTTCCATTCTTATCTCATGCTTTCTTTCTATTTTGGTCTCAGGCTTATCCATTCTTTGAGAAAGAAAAAGAATCAAGATGTAATAGTTGGCACTTTCCTTGTTTTTATTGCTTTCATAGGTTGTTAGATGTTTATCTTGTTTTAGTTTTAGAAATAAAGCTTGCATGTTGGCAAGTCTTAGTTGTAAAAGCAAGGAGATTTTAGGGTTCCCTACTCCTCTGCTTGTGTATAAATAAGGGTAGCTTTGCCCATTTTTCTTAAACTGTGCTTGTAATAATTGTAAAACCCTACCTCGTATATGCTTTTCTTGAATTAATGATTAATATGGTGGATGATAAACAAGGTGATCCTTAAGCAATATTCTTGCATTTCATTTTCACATTATGTTTTATCCTAACTACCATGAAGGTGGAATGCACTTGTATATTGTGGAATATAAATTTTAAATGGATTATTCTGTAGTTAGAGTTCAAAATATTCAGATAACAGATTAATGTGATATAAAATTGTTACTCATGATCGTGTTGGTCATGTGTAGGAAGGTAATGGTGTTAGCATGAGAAGGGAGAACCATTGAGAGCAATTCAAAAGACTTCTTTTGAGGATATAAAATTGACCCAAATTGGAGCCTAGAGATAAGTAGAGTTGATGTATTGGAAGACAAAGGTTGTGAGGGTTGTTTTAAAATGGCTAATTTACTATGTTCCACCGAGTCTTCGGGACGAGTTTCGGGGATGACAATTTTTCGAGGGGATTTTAGGGGACGAGGGGACGGTTATATATATATATATATAGAGAGAGAGAGAGAGAGAGAGAGATTTTAAAAATATAGGGAAATTTCAGATATTCATATGAGTAATGATAATCATAACAATGAACATTCATAAAGTTGCAAATGTAATCACCAATCATATTGACATATGCATCATAGAATCGAATTATTGAACAAATTAATACTACAACTACCTAATTGCTTCCATGGACCATAATTCATGTCAAATAGTCAATGTGCATATGATATAAAATAATAAAATGCCCAAAAGGCTACAAGTTTGTACTACAAATGTCAAAATGACAAAGTCACAAGTGTCCAAAACATAGTAATAGTAAGTATGATGGCTGCCGCTACTCGGCATTTGCCAACCTTGCATCAAAATCAGACTCAGAGTCTGAGTCATTGTCACTGTGAGGGGCTGGCTCATCTAATGGAATTCCAACCAATACCTCTTTCACTTCTCTTTCTAGTTGCTGCCTTAATGCTTTGCTTTTTTCCTCCTAAATGCTAGTTTTTCTTCTCCAACAACTCCTTCAAACCCTCCTCTTTCTCTTCTCACTTTTGCTTTTGGCTGCAATTTTTTTTTGGCAAGTTAAAATGAGGTCAAATGAAGGTAAGAAGATGTTTTAAGTGGCCATATTAGGGTTGGGAGGGCGTAGGGTCCACAAAGGAAAGAATAGAAAAAAATAAATTTAAAATTACCTTTTTTTTTGTGTTTAAATTGCTGCTGGACAAAGGGGGACAACTGGCTGTCCTTGGGACGGTTGAGGGACGGCTAGGAGTCCCCTATCCATCCCCTGGACGGCCGGCCATCCTCCTTCTGTGTTCGGGTTGTTTCCTCCAATCGGGGACGTCCCCGATTTTCAAAGACTTTTTGGGGACAACTGTCAGCTGTCCCCCAGGCGTCCCCCATCCCCGGGACGGGTACGGGGGGCAAAAAACCCAGGGGACGCGTCCTCGTGTAACACTGCTAATTTATTAAGGCATGTGAGGGTATTTAATTGTGAGGTGGAAGTGGGGGATTGGGTATTGGGAACCACTAGTTAAGTTGAAATTCGGATGGACCCTTGAATGGGCTTTTGAAGAGAGTTGTTGGACAATTTTTTTTGATTAAGGTGCAAAAATAGTCCCCCTAGGGTCTATACCTTAGAGGTAGGGACCAAACGGACATGCTATATTGCCCCTAGGACATGAGTTAACCTTTGAAGAGTCCTCATAATGGGGTGTGACGAGTTTTGAGGTGAGGATAGGGTGTCCGAGTGCATGTTCCCCTCTTAAATAAGGAAAAGAACCTCATTTATGGAGGGGAGTATACTCCACACCTTCCCATCCAAGAGTTGCAAGTTGGAAACTCCTATATATTTTGAGAAAGGAGGAATGAGTGGGGATGTTAACCCACTTCTTCTTTTGAAGAATTGTAGTGGAGAGGGTATGAGAAGAAGAGAGGAGCCCTCCCTTTTGAGAAAGATAGTGCTCAAGATCGCTTGGTTTGGAGAGGAAGGAGGAGGAGGAGTTAGTCCCTACACCTAAAGAAAACAGATAAGTTTTCCTTACTTCCATTTCCCTTTGCCTAATTATTGTAAGAAGGTGACATGTTGTATGGTTCATGGTTGAAAGTAGAAAGAAAGAATCTAGATGCAAGAAATATGGTACTATGTTACTCCTACTCCTTTGTAAAAACTTGGAAAGACTCCATTCATTCTCTTGGAGCTAAACGACTTCCTTGCTCGGGGGCATGGCTAGAGCCCATGAGGCTCCATGATGCCATTATGGTAGGGTGGAGAGCAAGACCTTGTTCATGGGCGTGTAAGTCATTTGTTTTCTCAAATATACTGGTAATATTGCAAGTTTTAAGGAGATGAGTTTCATATTGTTTAGTGTAGAAATGAGAGCAAGCCTTATCAATTTGTATGCTATCCTTGTATTCCTAAGCATTGGTTACAATATGGGATAACTAGTATACTGTTGAAACTGAAGGATAAAAAAGAAAAGAAAAGAGAGAAGATTAAATAATTAGACCTTAAACTCTCTGATCATGCAAGGCCATAGAGCAATTAAAATAGACTTGAACGAAACATTATTGTAAGTGCAGTTAGCTACTACAGGAATCGTCCAGTTTAAATAAAACTTTGTTTATAGTTATTTTAGAAATAAACGGATCTTTAATGAGTTCATTTCTCTTCTGGCTTATTGCTTTCTATGGAAAAGTTGAGCATAAGAAGATTCATGTCATGTAGCATCAGTGGTGCAATAAAATTTTATTAGGTTCAAAAAGAAAAGAAGAATTTAGAAACATCATTCCCTAGATTTCTTATCAGAATAATAAAATAAAAAAGTTATTTTGATAAATTTATCCTTCTGTAATTTGAAACAGTATTTAGTTTATTATTTTCATTCAAGATTTGACGTCTCCCAAAGAAGGAAAGGATAGATAAAGAAGATTTTTGTTCCTGCCAGATCTGTGGCCATCTATATATATATATATAAGACAAGAGAAAATCATCGAATGGAGTGGTCATGCAGCAAATAAAACTGACCCAAAATGTTTAAAATCTAAAATTTGCTAACGCATACCTATTTTGTTAAATATCACGAGCTAACTTAAATAACTATTATATTTATTTCTCATTATTGCCATATATAAGTTAATCACACCACTAACCAAATCAACTAAATTTTCAGCTTGAAACAACTATTACTTTAAAATTTAACAAAATTAACATTCCTTTCTGACCAACCCATAATTCCATTCTTGCTTAGAACGTGTTTCTTTGCACATTAAATCAAGTAATAGACAAACTCTTAATACTACTGAATGTAGACACAATACCCAGTTACAACAGTTTACATAGTAACACAATACAATTCTTTTTGGGTATCTCTCACCAAATCAGATTTCAAGGCCTTCAGTTAGGAGGGTCGCCATGACCTATTCCAGGGCTATGTCCTAGTGGCTGTATATGAGACGGGTCCTTATCGTCTTGCATCAGATTGCTATTAGCTTCCTCGTGCTTTGGATCAGAGGAAAGAAAAGAAAATTGTGTCGTCAAAATGAAGCCCCTCAGTATTGTTACTACCAAAGCTGCGTAGAAGACAGGAGTTGGTTTTTGTCACTTCCCAAGGCCTGCATTGGCGGCTTTCTTTTTTATTTATCACCAAAACTTGTATGTATGGAGTAGAATGATTTCTCAAAACCTTAGTGTCCGAGCAGCTTGACTAGGGGGAAAATGGAAACAAAAACAAAATAATTGAAACAAATCCCTTCATAGTAACCTTGCGCTATCCAAGCACCTTTATCGCCGTATCTTAGCATTCACAAAACTCCTCGACCTAGTTGCGCCTGTCCTTGGCATCACCCCTGTATTTTATGAGTTGAAGCTCTGCGGCTAGAAGGAATGTTTGATAGATATTATCATATGTTAGTTACACCCTAACACAAGTTAAAAATGAGCACCTTGTTACTTGTTGGCATTTCAATTAGGACCTTTGGAGTGCTTATTGTAAACGGACAACTATTGCAGGTGTTATAGTACTGCTCTTCGGGTTACAGAGAGGAAGATCTCTCTTTGCTGATGTTGTATGTAAAAAAGGGGTACTAAGGTTCCTATCTTTTTTACTTAGTGACAGGACACAAGGATGCATAAACATAATGCGTCGTAGCTAAGTTTTTCTTTGGTTTCCGTAGATCTTAACTACGACTAAACTAGCTTCTAAACTATCCTATCTCCTCAAGATTAACAGATCATGAGGACATAGGAGCAAAATGGATGGGTTGGATCACTTGAATCCGCTGTCTCCTTATAATATGGCCAAGGCTCTGAACTCTCGGATATACATTGGGATAAGGTTTTATACAAGTGAACACTCTTTACGGTAGGTTGGATCAAACACTTGCCAAGGAGGAGGAACCCCTGTCTGAGGTATAGGCTGGGAAACAACTTACTAGAAACAAGGTATGGAGATATGAATATCAGGATTGCTAAGGAGGAGGAACCCCTGTCCGAAGTATAGGCTGAAATTTGGATCTTTAAACAACATCAAACGATAGCTATCAATGACAAAATATCTGAGGAGGAACCCTTGTCCGAGGAGGAGATTGAAACAATAAGCTATTGGAAACAAGACGTTGAAACAACTCAAATATTTAGATCAAACAAGCATGTGCCATATGATTTTCTTCTTCAAGCTTTTCCAACGAATTACAAAGATTGGGACAGCGAAGGCACAAAATCATGCACAATTGCGATCAACCAACTAACTCTCATCCAAGAGTGAACAAATATAACTTTGCAAGTTTGTGGCAACAATGGCGCAACAATTTGCGTAGTAAATAAAGGTTAACAAATAATGAGCCCAAGGCTCTTATTTATAGAAACTCAAAGGAGTAGGCAACCCTAAAATCTCCTTGAGTTAACAATCAGTTCTTGCTAATCAACATCAATTATTCCTAAGTCTAAAAGTAGGTGAGCAAGCAGTTAACTGGAAATCTACTTCAGTTAACTGAAACTATACAAAGAGTCAACTGGAAATCTACCTCAGTTGACTGAAAACTAACTACAATTGAACTTAAATTACAAAATGTGCCTCCAAAATAGACATCCATATTTAGTGGAGATCTGAGATCCACAAATCGTGGAAGTCAAATTAGACATCCTTAATTAGTGGGATTTGACATGCATGATCTATGGGACCCGAAGTTAACTTGGAAAGGGGCATCAAGTTAACTCCAGTCACAATTAATGTCTTTCTGGAGAGTAGGACGTCCTTCTTGGGGTGCTTTACACCTCATCACGACTGGTCAATAGTTCTTCTAATCATTTGTTGACTTCTTCATACGGAGATCGTCACATGCCTCAATTGTCAGTGTTAACAACTTGATGTATGTATCTCCGTCATTCTGTATCCCTTAGGAGGGTTACTCCTTGTCTTTTTGTCTGTGTTTCCACTTTGACGTGGAAGGTAGTGTAGTATTAATTGGTGGCGGCTCTGTATTGGGAGTGACTACCTTCCACTTTCTTTTGTAGCTTTACGTTTCTAACATTTTCCTTGATCTTTCTCAACGAAAGAGTATTGTATGATGAAACCGCGAAGTTTGATCGTGAACACTCCAGCTGTGAGAAATGCACATGAACTCGTTGCATATGCAAAATTCCGACGGTTACAATCCTCTAAATTGGCCTTGGGAAGGCTATTAGATATATAACGTGAAACCATTATGGAACTTGTGGACTTGTGTCTATGCTTGTCAATATGTCCAAATTGACTTCTGGGTGTGCCCAACCTCGGTTGGTGTCAGTCGTTTTTAGAAAATCATGAAGTAAGACCATTTTGGCCTTGTATTCGTCTTGGGAGAACTGCATTATGAAAACCTTGAAGATTGATTGTGCACACGATGCTGTTCGGACAACTTTTTCTGGAGCTGCTAAAAATAGCCTTGTGGGGGCAACTTTTTTCAAAAAATAATGAGATGTGGGTTTTGTCGAGAATGATTTTCTAAACAAACCCAGAGCATCAAAAATTCGAAAAAACGAGTTTTTCTATGACATGCAAGAGCCCTTTGGTGACAGAGGCATGAGGCACCAAAAAATGATTTTCCTTGGAAAAATCCAACACATGGGTTTTGTTCGTGCTTCAAAGTTGAACAAACCCAGTTTGTTTGTTTTTCAAAATTATGATTTTTTCCGGAAACTCTAAAAAATAGGGGCAACAGGGCTACTTTTTTTGGAAAAATCTAATGTGTGGGTTTTGTTGAAAAAGTAGTGTTGATCATACCCAGTTGGTTAGATTTGTGATTATCTGCTATTTTCTTGGACATGCAAGAAGATCTAAGAAAAAGAAAGAGGAAAAAGACAACAAGAAGATTGGAAGTTATCAGTTGTCTTTTTGGAAGAATTATGCCTTTTGATACAACCTCTGATAAATGGTCCGTCTATGCAATAGATCTTCAAAAATATGAACGGTGAAAACCCCTTTGGCAGATCTTTAAAAACGTTGGAGAAGAAAAATATCTGTTCTTGAGCTCCTCAACCTGCATAGAAATAAATAAGAATGGACATCTAGATGCTTTGATATGTCAATTTGGAGTTGTAAGCATCAATTGGGTGCCAACTCATGATGGAGGAGTCTTTTTGCTTGATTTGGAGTTCTCGGGAGTGATTTCCATCAATTGGGGGCCATTTTAGGCATGAAAAGGTTGCTAAATAGACAACTTCAATCAATTGAGACTCCCTTTGACTTTAGGCGTCCCTTTGAGGAATTGAACACTTTTTTCATTATTTTTCATGGTGAAGTGCCTTTGTTCGATCCTCGATCCTAGTTGTTTGATTGATCATGAAGTGTCGCTGACGGATCCATTGCCAAGTTGAGTCAACTCTAAAGAAGTGTGCTTGGGAGTTGCCAAGTCCAAAACCTTAATCTGATACCTCAAATTCAAGGGCGCCTTTTCCCAGCAGGGGCGCTTTTAGCTTCAGACTTAGTGAAATTCTTGAGTGTTATTCAATTTCTCCATTTTGACCATCCGTGCTCCGATTTGAGATCCTTGCTAACTGATGAGTCTATTGATCTTGCTGGGACGTGGGATGGAATGTCAGCTCAGCCTCAGAAAGGATGACTGACTTCACAGATCCTGAAAGTTGATTTGGATGCCTCAAATTCAAGGGCGCCCCTGGCTTGCAAGGGCGCCTTTGACTATTTGACTTATGATTTTCAACTTGCAAGGTCCTACAAACTGCCCCAGGTTGGTCTTTGTCGTCAGGTGTTTGATTTGTTTGTTGTCTTTGCTGACAGTGTCATTGTTGAGACAGATCAAGACAAAGGAGGTTATCCTGGAGGTGATTAAGCTTGTAGACAACATTTGACTGCGCAAAAAGGTGGGCGCCTTTCTTCAGTAGGGGCTCTTTTCTTTAACACTTGTTCAATTTTCTTATCTCCTTCATTCTACCTTCACCTTTGGTGTTTTCTGTTTGATCTCTGCCTATGACTGTTTGATATGTTCTGTGAATGCGCAACTGGATTGATCAACGAAGTTGAGAGGGAGCTGAATAGATGCCTTGTAGAAAGCAATTGTTGAAGACTTCATTAGGTGACTCAAAATGAGGGGCGCCCCTAGCCTGCAAGGGCGCTTTTGCCTTGATGTGCATTGATTTACCTTCATTTGGCATGCTGTAACGATCATCAGTTGTTGTCGTTTGATGTGTCTCACAGGTTGACAAACAGGTTCACTGCGAAGTTGAGCTGATGTTGGAGAGATTACTCGAAGACAAGCTTGTTCAATAGATGAAATCTGGACCATCTAATTCAAGGGCGGCCCTGGTCAGCAGGGGCTATTTTTCTCATGTTTGATTGCCATTTATGACAATACTTGCTTGTAGCATCTCCGGACTTTGATGACGTTTGTCGTTAACTGATGAATCAAATGACTTAGCTTGATGATGCATTGGAAAGCCAGTAGGAACACAGAGAAGACGATTGCCTTGGTGAAGGTTGTTGATTGCTTTTGATCTTTTGAATTCAAGGGCGCCTTTCTTCAACAGGGGCGCCTTTTAGGTGTCAGTTCATCATTTGCTTTGAAAAACTTCATCTCTTCATGTTTTGCGTTCGTCGTGCATCGTGACTGTGTTTGATCATTGTTGTTGACGATGCATGCATCCTAGCAAACACCTCCAACATGGTGTGTGTATGGGTGTTGGAAAAATGACTAAGGCATTCAACTACATAACCTCCTTGGTAGCAAGGCATTCATTTTCCAGACTTAGCCAATTTTTAGCATTTTTCACTTTTGAAAATCCCCTTCGTCATAGAGCATCTTTTTGAGTCTTTTCCGCCATGGATTCTTCGTTGAAGCTTTTGAAGCTTAGCTCTCAGCACCTGGTACTGGCCAATCTGCCATTAATGGTTGCATAGCTCCTATCTTTGTTCGTGAAAAATAAAAATAGACCCACTAGAGTAAAACATGTTTTTTGATGATTTTGACTTGACTAGTGTGATCGTGAAGTTGATTAATCCTATCAAAATCATTTTCAATCATTTCCAAGAAGGTCCTATTTTCAGGGGTTTCCTTAAAAATAGGGGCACGAAACCCTAATTTTCAATTATTCAAAATTTTACACATATTTTCCTTGAGAGAAACCCACAAAAAACCTTATGTTTGGTTTGACCTAAAATAGGCTTTTGATGACATTTTTACATGATTTAGCTCAATTTAAGCAGAATGCCAAAAAATTATTTTGGGTACAACATTACTGTCTCAAATTTAACATCTGGTAGGTAGGTGGGTATGCAGTTAATAGAAATGGTTTGATTGGCCCACGATATGTGAGGGATGGATGAGTTCTCACCTTAAAGCAACTACCCCTTCGCAATAGCCAGTTCATTATTTAGGACACCATGTGTGACATCTCCAACACGTTATTCAAGTCAAAAGAAAGTCTTTTTTTAAACAATACTATAACTGCTACGCTGAATTGGCGACATGATGTAAAATTACTAGATGAAATTTCCTCCCTACCTACCCTGGTGCCCTCAACATTGCTGTTTTGTCATATCATTTATTCGAGATATGGGAGGTATGGATACGTTGTAGAGCATATTATATTGTGAAATCGTTAAGCTGCAAATTATAATGTTATGGGGACTCTACTAATTACTCTCATTATATCATATTGTTCTATTGACCCCACCTATGCTAGATTGCATCGCTAGGATGAACATGGTTTTATGCAGTGGCATGTATTCGCTCAGGTGAACTTTGGCTGAGTTTGACACATAATAATGATCTATTACTTGATTTCCAACCTAGCCTACCCTCGCTAATATCTTAGAGTCTACCTGCAGAAAAAAATAAATATATATGATAATCCTTTTTATATGCAAGAATGGTCATACCTGCTCTGCATCCGAATGGACTGGGTTGGTGTCGTGTTAATTTTAAATCTGCATAGTATTATGATGGTTGTCAGGGACGCACTGAATGAAGATCTATAGAAGTACTCACTAAGGTGGCAGTGATTATTAAATTAAGTCTGATGCATTTAAGTGGCAGAGAATTATCTCACCAAACCAGATGCGTTGAGAAAGTATAAATGTCAAATCAGATTTAATTGTGTGCGTTAGTCAAGTATCACCTCCTATTCGATATCATTGGCAAGACTATGGTATAGGCGCCTGGTTTAGTTTCGCAAAAAAAATTAAAAAATGACTACTATCCTCCTTGATGTGCTCGCTATAGCAAGCAAATTTATGTGGCCTATTTAATGGCTGTTAGTAGCATGTTCTAAGGTTAAGCAAAAGAGAGTATAATACCATTGCTTCTTGTCGCTGTAAAGTTGGAGTAACTATAAGTCTTGGTAGATCTGAAAAGTGCAGCCTTCGATAAAATCTTTGAGATAAGAGCAGAAAAATAAATAAATAAAAAAAATAATGTGAAATATTATTCTAAGTTAGCAGCTCTGGCTTTAGAGTTTGGGAATAGTTGTAAGGTTATCAATAAAATTCTGTTATCATGGAACTAAAGAAAAATATTCATATAAATGCAAATATATATATATATATCGCTGGCTAAAAGCATTATTAGTAGTTCGCTAATTACAGGCAAAAAGTAGGTAAAGTTAATTATGGTAATATCAATATTGAATTCAAGCAATATTATCAAACCATTTAATATTGACACCTCTCACAATAATTAACCACAACAAAATAGTAATGTAAATTTAGCATGAACGTCTCTCGAGTCTTATCGATAACTAAAAGATATTAATTTTAATTTTTATGAGTGTCGCTGAAATAAAGAAATAAATAAAAGCAAATATAAGCAACTAAATGTTTATACCATTATTATTAAGAAGGGAATTAAATTTAAATTGTGCATACGGTACCCACATTGTCATTATGGGGTTGATGACATTAAAATCAAGTGAGCAATTAAGGTTAAAACATATTGAGAAAAAAAATACAACCTTAATTTAGCATAATGAATAAAATAAAATATTTTTCTGTTATTCCAATTATAATAATTGTTTCTGTCAAATAAATATAATGACATTAACACTTGGAGATGACTAAAACGAAATTATTAGTCCCAAGGTTTGGAATATAAGTAATTATGATCATTATAACATCTTTTGGGTAAGTAAGATTACCATGGTAAAATTAAAAATCATGTGGTCAAACAACAATAGTGTGATATTCATTTTAATGAAAATTAAGTGTAGATTTGTTGACGATAATATAAGGAATGGGAAATTTTATGGTGGGGCTACTATCAAGAAGAGTGTTGGCGGCCATTGGTTCCATTAAATGATTAATGAATAGTAAATAAATTTAGTAAGGATTGATCGAAAGTAATATTATCTGGAGTGGTTACAGTATTAATAGTAACATCATTATTGGTGTTAATAGTATTATTTCTTTATTTAATAAAAATAATATGATTAATAGTAGTGGAGTTTTAGCATGATTGTTACCATTTGATTTAAGATCATCATTGCAACAAAGTTGACTAACCATCGTCGATATTACTATTCGGTGATATTCAACAAAAAGGAGATTTCTAGCATTAATGTCTATAAAAAAAATTTGACCATCGAATTAATTATATATTTCTAAGGTTGCTACGTTTTGATTAAAGGTAAAATGGGTTTTGAAGGGGCCCAAAACCCTTTACAAAGAGTGCAACTGATAAAAAAAGATAACAACATTACGCAGTAATCAGCCCAACAAAAGCAAACCAACAACCAAAAAGAAGCCAGCCAAAAGCAATACATATTCTTCAAGATCTCAACAGCTTCCATGTCGGTAGCAACCATCTTCTGCGTATTGTCCACGGTATCAGACACCTCCTTATTAGAGGCCCCAGCCTGAGCTTTCATACGATTTCTAGTTCTGACCCCCGGCCCACCAGTTTTTACCTCATCAATCAAAATATCACCTTTAGCAGTATCCTTCTCACCAGCACAACCCACATCCAACAACTTACCCCCAGTAGTAGTAACAACTGCAGGCCCACTCTTTTCTCTTTTTTAGCAGTAATCAAAGGGGAAATCATCATGGCAGAATCTGGAGTGACCGCAAGCTTTGAGGCCTCACCACTTTTCATCACCACTTTCCTCATGGCAAAATCCGGATTTCCCACAAGCTTAGTGGCCTCACCACTCTTCATCATCATTTTCCATATTTTATCAATTTTATCCTCAAGGGATAAGATTCTACCTTCCAAATTCTGTTTCAGATTTATGGTTTCCTCCGCCACAGTATTAGCCACAATATTCAAAGACTCCATCAAGTTGTCAATTTGGCTTTGAACAATAAGGTCCTCAGCCTTACTAGCCACACCTCTAATCCTAACATTAATCCTATTAATTTCATGAAAAAACCATTTAAAAAGTTTAAACTGCAGATTAGCAATCTCACGGGCTGAACCCAACACATCAGACAAGTCTTCCCTATCAAAATTTTCAACCCTATCCTCCACAGTAGCATCCTCATCAAAAGAACTAACTTGAATTTTATCATCCACAATAGCCTTACCTTTACCAGTAGGGACAGGAGACTTCAACTTTCGAATGGAATAGGCAAGATCCTCTGCAACAGTCTTTCTTTTCAGCTCCCTATCCTCCTCCACTTTGTTAGCACCCCCAGCAATACCACCCTCCATAGCCCCATCCTTCCCCTGCATAAACCCAGTGTTAGCAATTAGAGAGGCCTCACCATAGATATCACCAGTGAGAGAGAGAGGGAAACCCTTCTCCAAGATTTGACTGGCAGATCTCTGCTCCTTGCTCTTCCGGCTCCCCACGTCAGTATCCTTTGCATGTTTGATTTTAGGGGGAGGAGAGGAAGCTTCCCCATATAGGTCATTCTTGTCCTTGGCACCTTTAGGAAGAGCCGTCGCGACTGCATCATCACTACTCGTAGCGTAACCCTCTTTATTGACCTGCTTTCTTTTCCCAGTTTTACCCGAAATAGGGGACGAGGGACCCTCCTCAAAAGAGGCATAGGAGTCCGAAACGTAGTCAACATCATCATCCTTTTCAGATTCTGACTCATTGTTCAAAATGAGCCTCCTCCTCTTGGCTTTTTTGCTAACCCTTTCTTCACCCGATTTCGTCTCATAACCTTCCCGGGCTTTGCCAATATTATCCTTTGGGGACACAAGAGATTTGTGCACCTCATGTGCTTTGACATGTTCGTAAATCAGAAGAATTAATCCCAGATGCAGAACCGAGTTCTTGGGGTTTTTCATATGATCCTTAATCCCTGTATCCAACGACATCAACAAATAATAGGGAAAAGAAACCCATTTCTTATGCCTAAAATGGTTAAGCAATAGGAAATGGTAGTTATTGATCGCCATGTATCTTCCTTCCAAGGTAACATACCTCATGATTTCTTCCGCCATATCACACTAGAGCGCTTTCAAAGAGCTCCTCTACCAACCACCACTTTTCAGCTTCTTGAGATCAGTTGGCTCATTACCTTTGAAGAAAATCGACATCACATCTTGAGAGTTTTTCTTTTTTCTAAAAACCTTCATACCTTGCATAGCCAAACCAGTGATTTGAGCTATGAATTCTTCGTCCACCACGACATCTCTACCACCCAAATTCAGGTTTCTGTCATTCCAACCTTTAGCAACCATCTCAGTAACCTGCGCATTGAAGCCATGTAGTTTCTCCATATAAACGGTTAAGCCACCCTTCTCAAGTATCTCCCAAACCTCCTTCCTCTGCTTGACAGTGTCACAGGACTTAGGCTCGGCTCTGTTTCTGTCCCTGCCCATCGCAAGCTTGAATGCAACACATAGCCAAAACCACTTGAAATTGATACTCACACCACCCAGAACGAAAATACAAAACAAAAACCTTCAGAAGAAAAGGCTAAACACACCTAGAATCCGTGCGAAACCCACTGAAGGACAGAAAGACAATAATGAAATAAAGCTGTGAACAATGTGAAAGGCATCCTTCGAACTCAAAACTTTAACATCCTCATTCAAATCTTTCACCCACGTGACTAAGGACATGCATCCCACAACGCCAGCAAGGATCGGCCAGATATCAACTCTCATTAATGATGATCACCGTCGCTTTAAAAGGAATGGAATCATTAAAATTCCATTCCTCTTGTTCTTTAACACAAAAGTTAGCGAAAAAATCAGCTAACTTATTGCCCTCTCTCAAAACATGAGAGATGTAAACATTATCAAAAGATTTAATAATTTCAATAGAATCCTTAATCAAGGCTTCAATGGTCCATGACGGAGGAGAGATCAATTTCAAATTGTTAATAATATTTAGAGAATCACCCTCCACCCAAACCTTCCTATACCCTTGGTGTTGAGCCAATTTGAGACCATGATAGACTGCAGCCGCCTCCGCAAAGTGGTTTGTCTGGGTTCCCAAAGGGAGTGCCACAACAAAGACGAGCCTACCATTAGAATTTCTAATCACTCCCCTACAACTAGCAGGTTCTGGATTTCCTTTAGCCGCACCATCAAAATTCATCTTAACCCAACCATTCGAAGGTGCCTTCCAAGCAACATCTTCTCTTGAAGATTTCCCTTTACAGACCGGAAGAGATATATCACAAGGCAACTTCCACTTTTGAGCATTGAAGATTTCAAAGGGACTAAGATTAATCTTATTGCCAACATAAAAGGAAACTCCAAAAAGAAAGTTCTCCTTAATTCCCGCACAAATTTTATGAGCCACAGCCAAAGCTGGGAGAGCAGAATTCCTAAAGATTCTATATTTCTCTCCAACCACACTCCCCATATCAAATGAGGCAAAGTGAGAGACCACAAGATCAGCAGAGCCGGATTAGTAGAAGGGACCAACCATTGGAACCATAAATCCTTAACAGAACCAGGAAACACCTAGCAAATGTTCCAAAGAGAGAGCACATGCTTCCATATCACATCAACATATTTGCAACCAATCAGCAAATGACAAGTATTTTCTGCTTCCTCCTCATAGAGAAAGCATCTATTGGGCATAACAAAACCTCTTTTAATCAAATTATTAGTAGATAAAATTTTGTGTTGATAGAAAAGCCAAAAGAAAATATTAATCTTGGGATTCAATCTAGAGGACCAAATAGAAGCCCAGAAAGGTGGCGGACCAATAAAGGATTCATTGAGATGAAAATCCAAAGCAACAGAAAAGTTACCCGTAGAAGAAGGCTTCTAAACAAATCTATCAGGAGAAGGCGAGGAGGGAATATGAACCGCAAAAAGAGCCTTATAAATAACATCTAGCCCAGGGTCCACCTCATGCAATTTCCGCCAGCAACCTCCATCAATATAATCAGCAACAAATCTGCCAAATTGTCACACACAAAGGTCCATAAAATGGAGAGCCCAAGGCTCATCCTTGAGAGGCCGATTACCAAACCAATTATCTTCCAAAAAAAAAATACTCCTCCCATTACCCAACTGCCAAAAAAGACCCTTAGCAACAATCCTTCGAGCCTTCAACATAGCATTCCACAACACAGAACCATTAAGACGATTAAATTCATTAGAAAGAGCATCTCTGGTCCCATTAGCACCATGTAAGTATTTACTCCAAGCAATTTTCACCCACTCACTTTTAGCCAGCAAGAGATTCCACATCTGTTTACCCAAGAGAGCATTGTTAAAAGTTCTAATTTTACGGATTCCCAACCCCCCAACCTTTTTGGGGTGGCAAACATCATCCCAAGCAACCAAATGGGTTCTTTTTCTATCTTCAACACCCGTCCAAAGAAAATTCTTCTGAATTCCTTCCAAGATATCCACAAATTTTCTTGGCATATGAAAGAGACTAAGAGCTTAGATTGGGATATTCTGAAAGGTGGACTTAATCAACTGAACTTTACCCCTTCCTACCAACCAACTTGGAATTAAATTTGTCTATCAATCCCCTCCATAAAGAATCATGCGCCTTAGAGCATAAGGGGAGACCCAAATAAGAAGCATGAAGCTCACCAATTTGACACTACAAGATTCTAGCAATCTTAATCTGTCTTTGAATTGGAGTGTTGAAAAAGAAAATCACTCTTCTGTAAGCTGACCTTCTCCCTAGACGCCACCTCATACATTTGCAAAATCCATTTAATAGCCTTAGCTTCCTTAATCAAAGCCTGCCCAAGCAAAAGAGAATCATCCACAAATTGTTGATGAGAGCAAACCAAGTTAGCAGAAGAGGCGGCTAACCCATTCATAAGACCAGAATTAACAAATCTTTGGATTAGGCGACCCAAGGACTCAACCATAATGATAAACAAGAAGGGAGAGATAGGATCCCCTTGCCTCAGCCGCCTAGAGCAATCAAAGAGGGGAGAAGGGGACCCATTGATGAGCATCGAAAGCCGAGTCGTCGAAACAAGTTGATGCACCAAAGCCACCAATTTCTCCCCAAAACCAAAGGAAAAAATGATCTTAGACAAAAAACCCCAATCCACTCTATCATAAGCTTTGAACAAATTAAGCTTGAGGACAAAACCAGCTTGCTTATTAACAGAGAGAGAGTGGATTCTCTTGAACAGTGAGAATAGAATCCAAAATTTGCCTACCAGCCACAAAGCCATTTTGCTGAGGAGATATGATAA
The DNA here is from genome assembly GCA_007115665.2 of Sequoiadendron giganteum. NCBI lineage: Eukaryota > Viridiplantae > Streptophyta > Pinopsida > Cupressales > Cupressaceae > Sequoiadendron > Sequoiadendron giganteum. The sequence goes on along the minus strand of CM021110.1, from coordinate 82,280,544 downwards.
GAGGCAAATGTTTTTGCAACCTCAAAGCCAAAACCTTGGAAAAAATCTTATAAATCGAGTTACAAAGACTAATAGGATGAAACTCCTCAAAAGAAGCAACACTAGGCTTTTTAGGAATGAAAAGAATAAAGGTAGAATTCAACTCCTTTAAGAGGGAACCCGTTTTGAAGAAATCCTTAGTAGCCGCAACAACATCTTTTGCCACAATTTCCCAAAAGGACTGAAAAAAGAACATAGGAAAGCCATCAGGGCTCGGAGCCTTATTACCTTCAAAGGAGAAGACATCACAACGAATCTCCTCCCCTGAAGGAATACAAACTAACTATCTGTTGAGATCCTCATCCACTAGCTTGGGAATATCCCTCAGAATATCCACCTGATAGGCCAAATCCAGCTCACCCTCCGTTGAAAGAAATTGAGAAAAATAAGAGGCAACGCTATTTTGCAAATCAACGTCCTTCTCCAGAGCTTGATTAATCAAATTAATTCTATTAGAAGCCCTGTGTTTAAGCGTAGAGATATGAAAAAACTTAGTATTTCTATCGCCACTCTTCAGCCACATGATCCTCAAGCACTGCTTCCATCGCCACTCTTCAGCCACATGATCCTCGAGCATTGCTTCCATCGCCACTCTTTAGCCACATGATCCTCGAGCACTGCTTCCAAAATTCTTCCTCCTTCGCCACAATATTATGCAGCTTGGACAGCAAAACATTTTCCTTCAGCATCACATCCCAATCATACCCAGACGCTTGAATGACTTGCTGGACAAAAAAAAGCTCCTTAGGAACACCATCTTTCTCCACAAAAATATGACCAAAGGAGGTACAGTTCCATTTTCTAATATTGAACTTAACACTAGCCAATTTTTTAACCACTTTGTACATAGCCGACCCATCCACATTAATATTCCACCAATCCTTAACCAGAGTACACAAATCAGGATGACAGGTCCACATTTTCTCAAATCTAAAAGGGAAATTCTTCTTACCACCCAACAAATCCACAGACAGAGCCAGGGGAAAGTGATCCGATCCCAATCTTGTAAGAGCTGAGAGGGAGCAAGCATAATGACCAAGCCAATTAGGGGTTAACAGAGCCTGATCTAACTTAACCTGGATAAGGGCATTACCCACACGTCGATTGAACTAGGTATAGGAGGCCCCCTTCAAGTCCAAATCTAGAAGAGCCAAGTCATTAATGAACGGCATAAGATTGAATCTTCTGTCATCCACATTCTGCGAACCACCCATCTTATCAGCATCATGCAGAGGCGTATTGAAGTCTCCAATGACCAACCAATTACCTATCTTATGAGAGTCCTTAAAAGAAGCAAGATTCTTCCAAAGCTTTTTTCTAGCACTCTTGCAATTAGGAGCATAAATGTTAGACAAAGTCCAAGAAAACTTATCATGAAGGTGGAAGAGAGAAGTAGCCACATGGTTACTATCATTAAAAACCTCCACACCTAATCACCCGAAGATTCCAGAAAGTCACAATACCACCAGAAGCACCAACCGCTTCAGAACAATGCATACCACAGTCCTTGAAAAGCTTCATTTTCAGTCTAGAAAGTTTATCCAAACCCATTTTAGTTTCCTGAATTAAAACAATATCAGGACGATGATCTCTAACTACATTGGCCAGGAGATCATGCTTATGAGGCTGATTCAAGCCCCTCATGTTCCACAAAATAATCTTCATGGGAATTTAAATGTGGTGCTCTTAGAGCACATATCCGACAGAGTTCTCTGCGTACCATCAGCAATTTCCATCCAACTCTCCTCTTCCCTAACCACATTAGTAGGAGGCCGGCCTCTACCACGCGGCTCAAACCCACAGTCAGTCCTCTGCCTGTTTCTTGTCACAATTCCTGGTGAGGGAGAATGTTTCTTCTTGTTGCGCCCACGAGCCTGAATGTAACGCGCGTTGTCCACCTCTTCCAACTCATCAAACTCTTTGATCTCAGGCTTCAAAACCACACCCTCTGTTTTTGACATCACACTTTGAAGATTCCCCTTCCCAGGAGGAGAACTAGATTCCACACATACCGAGGTAAGATTTTCCTCCAGCAACTCAACCCTTTCCTCATTACTTGCCGGGGACAAACACTTCTCATACTGCCCTTGATTCAAATCCTCCTTCGTAGGTAGAGAGTCCAGCTTATCAGCCTCATCCAGAAGAACCTCACTAACCTCCAAGGAAGGCACACCAACAGGCTCCACCCCCAAATCCGGAGGTGAAACGGATTCCACCTCCACAACTGAGGGTTTTTCAACCTCCCTCCATTGTTTGGTTATCTGCTTGGGAACTTTGAGATGACATTTCTTCGCCCAGTGGCCAACATTTTTTTTAGTGAAAGCAGGCAAAGGGATTCAACTCAAATTCAACCATCTGCTCCCACACCTCAAGTTTTGAATTAATCTTAACCATAGAAGGCAAATCAGCTGATTGCTCCACGTTCACACAAAACTTCGCATAAACCAACTGCTTCCTAGAGGCCGTCATTTGGTCAATTGACAAGAAGCAGCCAAAGGTACTGGGAATCCCCTTAAACACTTCCTCATCCTAGAATTCCAATGGGAGGCCAGGCAACCTTACCCAAACCAGAGCAGCCGAGAAAGAGCACGAGTTCAGATTAAAGCTTGGTTCCCACTTCTTCAGCATCAAAGAAGACTTTCCCAGGAACCACTGGTCACCCGTCAACGCCATCACCATATCATCTTCATAGTTGAAAGACAGAGAAGAAACCTTTGGCCATAGCCGCCACATCAACTTGTCCTTTAGGTTTCCAACGGTTAGCAATAAACTTGTGAACCAGCTCTATATGAGGCCTAGGACCAACAAATTTACCCAACAACGCCATATCCATATTAGACATTTGTTTATCAACAATACAGTCAAGGACGGACACAGAGTACTCACTAATCTTTTTATCAGCCACAAAGGGCACCGGAGGGGAAGAACTTTTTCCTTTGGGCTTAGAGCTAAACAAATTTGACCATTCAAGAGAAGAGTTCGACAAGAAAGCATTCCTAGACTTATCAAGCCCAAGACCCTCCACAATAGGAGTTCTGTCACAACTGACCGAGGACAAGCCATTCCCTGACTTTTTCAGAACTTGGTACCTCCTTTTCAGAGCCGGGCACCGAGGAGTGCGTTAGACACACTCTTCGAAGCCTCCAAACCGTCGGAAAAAAACATTGTCCACGAAATGGGACCCACTCAACTTACTTGTAGCAAGGGCCCCGCCTGACATCACCCTTGCATCAACACCTCGTCCGCCATTATCGCCTGTAGCATCATCCTGATCTCCCACCTTTTCATAATTTGAAAAATTGTCACCACCACCACCACCACCTGAGGACCTTCCCATGACAAATTCGTAAAAAAAGAAAAGAAGGTATTGTTGTTCGCTAAGGTTGCTACGATAAGTTAGTTGTAATGGTCAAATAGTAATGAGATCATTAATGTTCACCTCGGAAGTAAATTAATACTTTATTATTAGCAATGTAATTGTTGTAGTGTTATTGCTTTAATAGCAACATAGTTATCAAGGTTTAATCATGGATCCATCATCGGTAACTCCATTGGTAACTATTGAATAATGGATGATAATATCCATAAGGGGGATAATGATAATATTAATGGGTGAGTGAGGGGATAGTGTTAGTAGTTGTTGATCTAACTAGATGTTAGCAATATTGTTATAAATTCTATGTGAATAATTGACACTGCTTTAAGTAAAGCGAAAATTGTTGTAGATTTAATTTTAGTAGCTTCTTCTCAATGAACTCAATACACCCACATGGTTAGCGCCTCCCTAAATGCTTGCTATGGTTGATTAGCTTAATGTATGGGAAAAAAAAGTGTAGGTTTTCTTGTCAAAAAATTATGGGCATGACAATAACAAAATGCTGAGCCTACTAGTGCCTTCTAATTGTTATTCAGTATTGTTCACTTAGTGTAAGAGCAAGCTTGTATGCCTCTTTTAGCTGTAAGTTATTGTTCAATTCATGTGTTACTTGTGTCAATGTATTCTGGTTTGATGGCTAAATTGTAAGCCTATTATTGCTACAATCTTTCTGTCCTGGATGTGTGATCTTTGTTACTTGAAATTTGAGAAAATAAAATCTTATGCCTGCTTTTCTGCTTTGATCTACTGTCTTAGGTTCCTGTTTTATGTGTTCTGCTTACATAACCTTTATTTCTGCTTGCATTGAAAGGACAATAGATGTGCGCTGGAAGAAAGTTTGTGTAAGTATTTGTGTCAAAGAATCATTCCTTGTTCATTTCTAACTCTCAAGCTCTGAGTTTACTTGAGTGGTTAGAAACGTCATTAGAGTAGGCTTAGTCGTAGTTGAAATTCCAAAAGAGAAAATCTTAGCTACGACGCTAGATTTTTATAACCTTGTGCTCTTAGCTGAACAAAAAATATTGGCAAATTAGTTTAGTTTACTTTCTTTAAGCAACATCAACAAAGAGGGAGCTTTTGCTCCTAATTCGAAGACCAGTTTATCTGTGCATAGCTATCCGTTTCTAATTCGCATACCAGAGGCGAATTGAAATGCCAACATGCGTGAAGACACAATTTCGATCAACGTAAGACGAAAGCTGAAAACAAAATGGTAAGGCATGAGATGATAGGAGTTCTGACTAGACAGGGGCACCTAGCAACCCCAAACTTAAGTCATTTTTTCATCATTTTCAACTTCTGCTTGCTTCCGCTTCCGTTGGGGCCTATCTCGAACTTCGACGAGCCGACAATTTGACATTGCCAACTGATAAAACTTGTTTGATAATGGCATCTCATGTTTGACCATTGCTGTAGTGATCCTCAACTTCATATCTACATCTAACGTCATCTGATCATGATTGCATGCACTTGGAACTATCGGTGGAGGATGAACTAGAAAGAAGGCGCTTCGTGATCAATTTTTTTTTAAGGCATGAAGACTTGTGCACCCCTGGCTGATAGGGGCGCCTAGACGTCCCAACCTTAGCCAATTTTTTATGATTTTCAAATTTTACTTTGTGTGTTTCCGCTGGGAGCCAATGACCCAAGTTTGATCATGGTTTCCGGCCAATCGGTGAATAACAGAGACTGAAAGGCAGTTGATCTAGCAAGCTTGATCATAACTGAGATGAATTATCCTCTGCCACTCCCAAACTTAGTGATTTTTTCATCATTTTCAACTTCTGCTTGCTTCCGCTTTCGCCGGGGTGTGTCTCAGACTTCGACGAGCCGACAATCTGACATTGCCAACTGATAAAACCTATCTGATCATGGCATCTCATGTTTGACCAATGCTGTAGTGATCCTCAACTTCATATCAACATTTGACATGATGGCATGCGCTTGAAACTGCCGGTGGAGGATGAACTAGAAAGAAGGCTCTTCGTGATCAAAATTTTTCTAAGGCATGAAGACTTGTGCACCCCTGGCTGATAGGGGCGCCTAGACATCCCAACCTTAGCCAATTTTTCATGATTTTCAAATTTTGGTTTGTGTGTTTCCGTTGGGAGCCAACAACCCAAGTTTGATCATCGTTTCCGGCCAATCGGTGAATAACAAAGACTGAAAGGCAGTTGATCTAGCAAGCCTGATCATAACTGAGATGAATTATATCCTCTGACAACCCTCGACACTACATCTGATTGGTTTTCTAAAAGCCGGAATTAGGTTGACGGAAAAGTTTTGATGAATTTTTGAACGAGTGAAAAATAAACGGCCCAAGCATGCTAGACTTAGAATATTTTTGATGATTTTCCTCACTTTTCCGCAAACTGCCTCCATTTGATTTGCACTTTCTGTTGTTTGATTGATCCTCGACACTGGATGATGAATCAACCGAGGGCCTGAACATATTTGAGATGATCTCCTACATTTCCAAGCCCTAGAAACTGCTTTTGACTGATTCTTGCGTGATTGGAAGGAGCTGACTGGGAAATTTGAACGTTCTCCGAAAAACGACAAAATTTCACTAAGGCATGAAATGCCAGGCACCCTTCTTGGCCAGGGGCATCTAGTTTCTCCAATGTTAGAATTTTTTTGAACAATTTCAACTTTTTCATTTGCCTCCTCCGTTCACTGTTTTGCGTGCTTCATTCGTCGTTCGTTGATGTTTGTGCAACATTTGAGACTTTGAATTTGACACCTGGCAGCTGACCTTCTCCATTGATGACTTCGAAGCTCATGCTTTGCCTTTTGAAAAAGCAAAATAGACCCACCAAAGAAATCTTGACCTTTTGACGATTTTGACTGGACCAACTTGATTAGGAAGTATTTTCAACCAATCAAAATTAGTTAGAGCCCTCCGAACAAAGATTCTATTTTTAGAAAGTTTTGCTAGCATCCATTTGGCAACAAACCCAGAAAGCCCTAACTCAAGTCTATTTTAGAAACTTTCTATTTTTAGAAATTTCAACTTTTGATGACAATTTTTGCAAGACTTTTTACTCTTTTCAAAATGCCTTAATGAAGCAATTTTTTTTGATTGGGCACAACAATTGGTTCTGTCTGGGGACCATGTCAGATACTTACAGCATAGGAGAACCAAGAATCTCTGGACTTTTAAGCATAGACCAGTGTCTTATCAGCTGGGCATCAGAGTCAAGACCATTTCCTAATCACCTATCACAAGACTTTTCCTTAAATCACCTATAAGTTGGAACTTTCCTAAAATCACCTAAAACAAGACTGCCTAATGACCTAGAACATGACAAAACTTCACGAAAAGGGGGAACACATTATGACATAACCAACACATTACGGAAAGGGAAAACACATTAAGAAAACAAAAAGGAAAATTACTGAAAGAAAATTACTCCATCCTTGAAGGAATGAAGTGCTTCAAATATTGGCCATTGTATGGCAGCAGGAAGAGCCTTCCATCCAAGTGCGAGAGAATGTAAGTATTTTCCCCTTCGAACTCTGTGGATTTTGAATGGCCCCTACCACAAGGAATCAAATTTTCCATTCATTTCCTTGGGCTCATGTCTCTTGTCCCATATCAAAACTTGATCTCCGACCTCGAAATCTCGTTGACGAGCCTTCTTTTCAAAAATATTTTTCACTCACTCTTGATGCTGAGTGATTCTATCAACAACTTACACCCTTTCTTCCTCCAACATCATCGGGTATTGGATGCGCTTCTCAATTGGATCTCTAAACTCACCATCTTCTACTGCTGATGCCAGCTGCAAAGCGGACAACTCTTATGTAATAGGCAACATAGCCTCTGTATCATACATGATAATAAAGGGTGAAGAACCAATGGCTCTCTTGGGAGTAATTCTGTCAGCCTAAAGAGCGTTGTAGAGTTTTTTGTGCCAAGTTCGTTGATTGTAATCAACTAACTTACGTATGATTGTGACAATGTTCTTGTTTGATGAATCGACCTATCCATTTCCCTTAGGGTAATAATCTGATGAGTGCAACAAAGTAATCCCATGATCAAAACAAAATTCCAGTAGCTCCTCAAATGAGAAACTTGTTGCATTGTCAATCACAATCTTGCATGACACCCTGGAGCATAAAATAATATTATCCTTCAAAAAGTCGCATACGACTTCCGAGGTAGCTTGCTTGGTTGGAATAGACTCAACCCATTTTGTGAAATAATCAATAGTTGTAAGGACATAAATATGCCCCTTACTGGAACATGGGTTGATAGGACCTATGAAATCCAATCCCCATTGTTGAAATGGAGCGTTAATGAGGACTGGTCTGAGTGGAATGGCTGCCAACTTAAGCTTGCTAACAAATTGTTGACACATCGGACATCTCTGCACCCATTTATATGCGTTGCGAAACATAGTCAGCTAGAAAAAGTGTGCTCGTAGGATTTTGAATGTTGTAACCCTTGATGAAAAGTGGCCACCCCATGCCTTGTTGCGAAAAGTTTCCAACAAATGCTGTTGTCGATCCTTGTTGGCGCATAACATAAATGTTCCATCAAGTCCTTTCTTATATAGAACACATTCCAATGCACAAACTTCTGTGCTTTCAACTTTAATGTCCTCTTCTACTATTTGGTCATGTGATTTGGACATTCACCATAAGTCAATAAGTACCATATCTCAGCATACCTTTCATCCGCAAAATCAACAAGTAGGACCATGGGAAGAAATCTTTCAAAGGGGGTTTCTTCGTCAGGGAACCCTTGAAGACACCAAGGGGCCCATTCAAAGGAACACTCCTATTGAAAGACACCACATTTTCCGCAAGTTATTCTGTCATCAAGGAATCCCTCAAAAAGATCTTTCGTCAAGGAACCCGTTGGAAAGAATGGTCCTTTTTCAAAGGAAAGATTTTAGACTCTTTCACTTACGAAATCCTTTTCGAAAGAAAATTTCATCCAGGAGTCTTGAGATAATACAATATTTTAGAAAATGAGGGATTTCAATAAGGGGTTCTTTCGTCAAGGAATTCATTTTAAAGAAAATTTGACACTAAGGAATCCTTTTGAAGGAACTCGCCTTATTGAAAATTAGAACATGGTAGCCCCACCTTAGGATGGTGTGTGCTACGCAAAGCAACACGTGACATCTGAAGGAAAGAAAGGAGAGGCAATGATGTTGTGGCACACAACACATGACGAGATGTATTCGTGGTATGTTGTCACTCATGTGAGGGACAACACAAAAGAACCACAACATCAAGAAGCAGAAAGAGACAAAGAAACCAAGAGACAGGGAGATCTGAGAATTCGGGGTCAGATTTGTTCATAGATACAAATAGATATAATAGTGTATGAACGAACGGTCATCAATCCCCAAAGTTCTTAGGACATGAAGAAGAGCAGATGAAGACAAAATGAAAATAAAAATTGGGTCAACATGGAAGAAGGCCTAAATGCCCCCGCCTCGACGCATTGCATCATCCCCAATATCAAAAAGCAATTTCACAACACATAGAAGAATGGTGAAACAAACAGAAGAAGAGTACGAAAAATTTTCCATGCCTGTATCCAAGCACCTACAAGGGTAGCAAGGCTCCTCCAGGAAGGATCACAAATACAAAAAGACAAGCATGGGGGAACACAAACACACAAACAAATCTAATCTACAGATAAAGAAGAGGTACCACCCTAGTCCTCATTGACCAGTAGGTTGTCTTGCTCCCAATCTAGACCATTGTAAGGGGAGGGCAGACGAGCCTACAAGGGCGGGATAGCGAGAGTGGTACTTTCTGACTCATCTACAACAAGAGCCAAGGAAGAAGGCCCCTCAAGGTCTTCTTCACCGAGCTCCTATGAAGCAAAAGTCATCGATCTTGCAAAGATCGAAGACAAATCCGGGATATCATCCATTGAATTGAACATGCACTTTATCGGAGTGCCATGTGTCAATCGGTGGGAGAAGAATGAGACTCCCGGGAGTCACCACCAACCACATCAAAAGGGGCAGTGACAAATTGTGGGGATGTGGGGGTTGCCTTCGTCACAAGGACGGTTCAAGCCAAGACAAAGCCACAACAGACACCATTGAGGGATGTTCGGGAGGGACATCAAGGGAGGGGGCTCCATAGAGGGAGCGATGAAAACTTGCACCCTTTTTGGGTGAGTATCATCGGGGCTCGCCAGAGGATCACCGAAAGCAAAACAAAGGCGAAGCGAACTGAGGTAGAAACAACAAAAGAAAGCGGAATACCAACAGAAGAAGCAGAGACAGACGCCATTGGCTCCCCCTCCGTCTTTTGCAAGGCGGCGTGTTCCGTGGCCAGAGCCTTTCGGCTGTGGGCATTGGAAGATGTGGCTTGAGAAGAGACCGAAGGCTGTTGCTCAGCCACAAGAGTATCCTTCACAACCGTTTTCGGTGGAAGGATGGTCTCCTGGGCAGGAGCAGGAGGAGGAAGAATAGGAACAAAAACAAGCACACGAGAAGTAGACACAAGCGCCTCGACGACGGGCCTCTTTCCGTTCTCTACCTTATGGGCAGGTGGAAGAACAGTAGGAGGCCGTGGAGGCCGAGAAGCAAGAACAACCTCACGAAAGACTTCCCCTTGCCATACATAGTGGGTTGTGGTATCGTGGGTAGCATAGGAAGCTCAAAAACCTGACACTTCGCCTTTCGCCATGTGGGCACCATCACACTTCCCATGCGAGGCACAGGAGTGAAAGCCAATGATGCCACAATAGGATGAGAAGCAAAAGCAGAAGGAGAAGGCTCTAGAGCGTGAGCACTTTTCCTCTTTCCCTTGGGTGGCTCAAAAGAGGCAGCCTGTTGCCGCGCTACCATAGAGGCTTTTATAGAGATAAGATAAGGAGACACTAGATAGCTAACTTTCAACGTTGAGCCTTCAGTCTTATATTTAACATAACCTTTATATAACAAGTCTCCCCTAGGAGGGAGAGGTCAGATCGGGGCAGGCCAAAAGTGATCCAGTGAGAAGCCCCCACGCAACACTAGCGGATTATAGCTAGTGTCATGCACCACGTGCATAGTGCCTTCATGAGGGAACTTTAGACATTTATGAACTACAAAGGTGACACTGTTCACACAAGCTAGCCATGGAATGCCCAACCTAACTTTGAACGGGTCAGACTCTGGAATGATGACAAATGAGACATCAACAACCTTGGTTCCTACCAAGACTGATAAAGAAATAACGCCCATAGGGGCCCACAAAGAGTCCATTGTGGGTACAAAGAGTGGTCTCCGACTCTTCGTATTTCTCCTTGTGTAAGCTGCTTATAAATAGTCTCCTCCGTTATCACATTAACTCGACTTGTCGGATCAACTAAGATGCCAATTACAAAGTTTCCATTAATCTGGACAGGAATGTATAGTGGGGAAGGCTCCTTATTAAGAGGCTCATCATGCGAGGTGAAAGTTATATTAGGCATAGCACTCGCATTTTCAAGAGGGATATGCATGAAAGAAACCATGTTCATGCACTCAGATGGAACCAACTCAGAAGATGTAGAAGATTGTGTTTAGCAGACAGTGACCAACCTAGATTTCGTTTTTGAATATCCAAGAGTCCCTCTAACTACGTATCTAGGGGTTGTAGATTGGGTCACAAAGCTGCACACCTTGCGACACACAAATCTACAATGCACCTAGGACAAGAGAGAAAGATTCCCCAATACCAAGAAACAAAAACAAGGATGTTTACGTCAGGTTCACCAAAAATGTAGAGTAGGGGTATTCGTCACTCCCAAGGCTCTAGGTCATGAGGCAAGGAACGAATTGCCCTAAACAACAAAGAAAGGAGAGGCAAATGTTTTTCAAAAATTAGGTAAGTAGACTACAAGGGTTTCAAAATGCAACTCAGACAACTCTCTGTCTGAGGACGATAGCTCGGGAACCGGACTTCAGTGCGTCGTGCTGGAGTCTCAGGGATGCACTGGCATGCTGTACGGATAGTGAGTCGAATGACATTCAAAGACACTCAAGGTCTACTTGCAACCGGAATAACAGTTTTATAGTTTAACAGTTTTAGTGTGAAAATGCAGAAATAAACAATACAACAAGAAGAATGCTGGAAAATAATTATTCTAGTGACAAAAATCATAAGGAAAGAGTAGGAAAAGATAGCACTCACGCACAATCCAGTTCCCCAATTAGCTTCGAGTGGACGAGCTTGCACCTACACACACAAAAACAGGAAAAGTGTTGGGCTGTGTTTTGAGGTTTGCCTCAATCAAACCCCTGTTTTGGTGTTTCCACCTCCACAGGCAGCCAGATATGCATTGATATAGAAAAGCGATAAAGAAGAGAAAATGGAAATGATACAATAAGGTAGAGAGCAATGGCAACTGGAATGCTACTCTACAAAATGATAGATGCAAATAAAATTAAAAGACACAATGTTATCTTCCCTGCTATAAGCACTCAAGGCCAATAGAGGAAAGAATAGAGCGACACCACTACGCCAAGGAGATAGAACTTCGTAAACCTACAACGATATGGTGTTGAAGCAAGAAGACACTGTAGAGACCAAGTAGAAAGTTGGTAGCAGCAAGATAAAGCAAGAATGATCAAGAAGTGAGAGAGATTGAGCTTGAGAATGAAAGAAGCAGCATGAGAGTGAGTTAGAGAATGTAGAAGCTTGCAAGAATGAGTGAAAGAATGAGTTTGAATGTGCAAAATGTAGGCAAGGAGTCGTTTTTTCGTCGATCAAGACCCAATAGAGGACGCTACTTTTGCCACCAACCAAGAAATGTAACACTTTTGTGGATTTCAAATGCAAGAATTTGTAAGGACGGCAACGTGGCGTGTGCGCGTCCTCGACAAATATTCCTCCACCGATGCAAAAAGACAAGGACACGTGGGAAGATCAAGAAGATGGCGACGGGTTTATGCATTATCGTACTTGTAATTCTAAAGTGAGGGTAAATAAATGGGAAATTTGCCTAGGGTGCAAATTTGTGCCATTACAAGAACTTATAGTCTTTAAGTTTGAGTATGGAGAAGGGCATACCACAGTAGCCTATGTGTATGCAAGTCTTGTTAATCTCCTTTTGATAGTTGGAAGATTTAGTAAAGCTAAGAACTACTGTGAAAATGCCTTAATCATTTATGGAAGACAAAGGTGGATGTGGTTTGGAAGGATGGTGCTTATTCATTGTATTTAGATTCATGGACCTTCTTTTCCTATTGATAATCTGGGAAAATGATTCGCTTATCATGTCTAGGTCTGCTGAGCAGGACTTAGTATGGCCTGGAGTATCTTCTGATGTTGAAAGAATAAGCTCAACAGTTAATGCAATTCCTTTGTGCAAGGAGAAATACCCAAGTGTTCCACATTTTTCAACACTTTGTGGTGTGGACATAGGAGTGGTCAGAGCTACATTAGAAGCTTAGTCTCCACAGTGGATGCTAGATAGCACTGAAAATTGTTGCTTATGGTGTCAAACTTTTTTTTTAAACCCATACCATGCGGTTGTCATCATTGCCACTTGTGTGGGGGCATAATCTGTTGTAACTGCTCCACTGGAAGGTGTTTACTTCTTGTTACGTCTCAGGAGAGGAATCCACAAAGGGTTGGAACCACAAAGGATTTGTGATATATGTTATCAGAGGTTTGAACCAATACATTGGAGTAAAAATCTGATATTAAAAATATTAGCAACGACCTTGGATATGGGAAATGAGAAGATGCCGTGAATTTTTTTAAAGGTTTGACATTGATACAATACAGTTAGTATGCCTTTAAGAAGTTGAAAAGGATGCAGATACTAGTTTGGGAAAATCTTCTTTGATTAAAGCAACTTCTCCTAGTCTTGGTGAATTTCATCCTAAATATGAAGACGTTAGTTGGTCATCTGCAGCTGTAACTGATCCTATAGCAGAGGTTGGTGGGTTAGGTAAATGTTGTAATTTACCTTGCAAGATCTTGTCTACACAAAAGACACAAACTGGAGGTAATGCTTCCTTTCTATGAATGAATTAAAGAATGAAAAGATAAATGATTTGACTCTTTCTAATACATACTCATCATGTCACAAACTAGAGTGGTCTAGTTTTTGGAATACCACTGATACTTATTGAACCGGACAACCAATTTTTCAAAGGAGAGTTTGTTTATGAGGTTCATATAATAAGCATCAGAGGCAATAGTCTGTTGAATTTGCAGGTGTTCCATAGTTTGTGATTGGTGCTCTGTGGTTTACTGCTTTTGGGTTTGCATTGTTTTGTTGCTCTACAATCATTTTTGTTGTGGACGGAGGGTGTATGTTAAACTTCACAACAAGACCTACACCTAGTTGCATGGTTTCTTGTGGCAGCAACATTCATTCTTTCTAGCATATTTTGTTTCCTTGTTCATGCAAACAAAACCCTTGATGAAATTCTTCCTTGCATGAACCCTGTAATTGCAAATAAGTCTTTAAACCAAAGCAAGGAATGATAATTACAAATGCAGACTTATCAGGTTCAATCTCTGCTACTGTGGAGTCGAGAAGACATAGAAACCAATGTGGACTTGGGCTAAATTGAAGGAGTGTAGAAATAAGACAATTAGAAGGACAATCACTATTGTAAAGTGACAAGGGCATAAGATCAAGTAAATGACAGTGGTTGGGGCAGTCAAAAGGTAGACAAAGTTGTGGTCATAGGGCAGCATGATCCAAGGACAGTGATCAGCAAGTTTTGCAAAGGTAAAGGATAGTCCCATATCATGGAAGACACTGATAGAAGTTTAACATGACAATATCTAAAGGCTAAGTTGCTAGTTCAGGTACTGGTTCAAATATATATATATATTTTTTCCTAGGGTATGGGTACAACCGTACTATATATATATAATGATAATGTCATAGACTCATAAGCATGATCAAAATTATAATCATATGATCATAATGCCATAATGCCATAGAATATTGAAACAATGAAATACCTCATATAATCTATAATCATATTCATAATTTGCAAAAATGTAAATAGTAAATTACTAAATTACTAAATAGTAATACTAAATAGTAAATACTCAAGTCTTAAAATATCATAACACATTGAAAATTCAAATTACAATCAAGATAATATTTAATTCAGTATTACTATTCTTCAAATTCGTCTTCATCAAATTCATCATCCTCAATTGGTTCAATTTCATTTGAACCACTATCAATTGGATTGCCACTCCCACTAGGTGCATTAGTTGCCTCATTGTCATCTATAGAAGCCAAGATAAGTTGTGCAACTGTGGCATCTAAATCAGCACACTCAGGGGTGAGATCCCAATTCTTTGAGACACCCTCATTGTATTCGGGTTTCTTATGTGATAAGAGACGAAGGTTGGAGTGTACATAGACCAAATCCTTCGATTTTTTTGCACCCAAACGATTGCGCTTGACCGAGTGGACGAAGGAGTATGTACTCCAATTTCCCTTCATTTGGTCGGCCAAGTCAATATAAGACAATCTAGGCACTTTTTAGAGTTTTATTTTTTGTTTTTAAGTTGAGTTTTTGCCTTTTTCTAGGCTAGATGACGTGGGTCCTTCTGGGTTCTCCTCGGGTTCGGCTAGGGTTCTTCATTTTCCACCTGAGTTCTATGTGGGTTCTTCACAGAAGGACCCACAGAGAACCCGGGTGGAAAATGGCGAACCCAGGTGAACCCAGAGAAGAACCGAACTCGAATCAGAACCCACACGTATTTTGGCCGGTTCGGGGGGCTAAAATGAAGAACCCGGTAACATAGTCTAAAGGGCTACATAGGTACTAGAAAGCATTTTTCTTAATGACAGTCTTGTAGAGAAACTAAAAGGGACAGTTTGCTAATGAAGGAATTATTCTGGCTTGTATATTTATTCTTGCAAACCTTGTGGAATCTTTGTCACAATGCCATTGCACCTTCATAACAGTTCATGCATATGTGTTAAGACAACCAAGGGTTTGTATACATGAAAGGATAGTAAAAAAGGAGAGAACAATTCATGGGAGCAGTGTGTTGTGAACTATTTTCACACATCGCCCCATTGCAAATGGGGACCCCCAGTTTCTTTTGGTTTCAACCTCTGCGTTGCTATTTTGTGAGTTCTTAATTTGAGTTTTTAAGAGTCACCCCGGCCAAGTTGAGATTTTGAACCCGTTTATGTGCCTAAACGTCATGGAAGTGCTCAGAAGGTCTGGAAGACGAGGATTGCCTGTGCTTTCGGTCATTTTTGACACTTCCTATTTTATAGGGATTCTGCTTTTTCGCATTTTTCGGCCATTCTGGAGTTCCTATTTTTTAGGGATGCTTTTTGCTTTTTTTTTCTATTTTTAGAAAGTTCCTATTTTGGGAAAAGTTTCTATTTTGAAAGTCCCAGTGGTCATGAAGTCAACACACCTCCAGAATGAGCAAGTCGACAGAAAAATCATGGTAAAACGTGAAAGATTGATAGAAAAATGGCAGAGTCTGAGATGCTCGCCCATGAGAAGGAATGGCAGACATAGTCTCAAGTCCGCCCTTGCCTTTGGCAAGCCAAAGGCAGGCACTAGCAGGCCAAGCATGAAGTCTGCCATGTCTTGAGAAGGCATGAAGTCCGCCATGTCTTGAGAAGGTATGAAGTTCGCCCTTGGAAGGAGAAGGCTAAAATCCGCCCTGGCAAAGCAAGCTTCAAGTCCGCCCTTGGAATGGCAAGACAAGGTCAAAGTCCGCCCTTGGCAAGGAGATCACAAAGTGTGCCATGGAAGAGGAGTGGATGGCAAGACAAGACATCAAGTCCGCCATGACAAGGAGAAGCCAAGTCCGTCCTTGGAAAAGTCAAGTCAAAGTGCGCCCATGACAAGGAGAAGCCCAAGTCCACCCAACTTTGGAAGAGGAATTTTTTTAAGGCATTGACCAAAATACGCCTAGAGAGAGAGGTGACCAAGCTAACATAAAGTTCACTCCTCAACAGGGAGAAAATCTTCTAAGGCATGAAAGAAAGTATGAATGGCAAGGCAAGTGTGAAGTCCGCCCCTCAACATGAAATAAATTTCTAAGGCGTGGATAAAAATGTGAAGTTGCAGAGAAACCTCCAAGTCTGCCCAACTCAGAAGGACAGAGAAAATTAAATTTTTGACTAAGTATGGATGTCTAGAGAAACCTAAAGTCCGCTTAGGAAGTTGAAATTGGCAAAAAGGAAATCATGAAGTACGTCTTGGCTAGACAAATGATTGGAGAATTAAACATTTAGCCATAGATAAAGAAGTCTAGCCAAGTATCATTTTTTTTAATGGGTTGGAAATATTTTAAGCGGGCTGGAAATTTAATATTTGGATATTTTTAATTATTTTCCTACACTTAGGGAAATTTATCTAAAATATTCGATGTCTGGAGAAAATGAGAAATAACTTGGAAGAATAATTAATTTGCCTTAGACGAAATTAAATTTTGTCGCAATTCGAGGATTAAACGGGTTGGAAAATTAAATTTAATGATTAATTTAATATTTTCCAACAATTTTAAGTGTTCAACACTTAAGCAAAATTTTAAAAGGAAAGAAAATTTGAAGATTTCGGATGGAGGTGGCACTAGGATGAAATTAGAAACTTGCCTCAAAGATTTTGAAAAGGGTTAGAAACTTGCCAAACGAAGAAAATAAAACAATTCTAAAATTGAAAAACTCGAGAAAAGAAAGCAGTTACCAAGGAAAATCGCTTTTCTCAGCCATATAATGAGTTTCAACAACTCATTCCTCACAAGTTCGATTGAGAAGAAGTTTAGCTCTCTCAAATCTGCAAGAGATAAATTTTGGAAGAAGAAATATTGAGAGCAACGTCGATTTTTCTCAATAAGAGATAATTTTAAGTTGGAGAGTGTGATTTTGTTTGAGAAGTAAATTATTTCTTGGCTGAAAGGCGTACTTCTCAGCAAATTGGCGCACCTTTTGATTAAATTTTCAGACGTTGGAATTAATTCACAGCCAGAAGATATTCTCGAAGGTAGATGACCACTCGGGGAGAACCATCCAGACAAGCACAAATGAAATTCACCAGTAAGGGGCTGCAGTTGGAGTCCAAGATTAATTCGAAATGAGAAAATGTCACAGACACCAACCTCGGGCACGTTGACTTCAAAGAATTTAAAAGGAGGATGTACGGGCATGATGGATTCTTGCCAACACCCATTGCCAGATGGATGATGAGGAACAAAATTGTTTAGGCCGCCGGATTCTCACCTGCAGTTGAGTGTGCCGAACTGATGGTAGAGTGCGCCCTTCACTATAATGCACAAGACATGTAGATTGTTGCGCCTGACGGGAGGATACTAGCTCGCCTTGGAGAGTTAGCTATACAAGAAGCCTTCGGCATCCCGACATATCACAAAACTTCCTACAGAACTAAGGAGGATGCAAAGAAATTATATGATGAAAAACTTGACCTCTGTGCCACAAATATTAATAAATCATGGCTGGAGAAACCAAGAGCTTCCGCCAAGAAGATGCCCAAGAAGCTGTTGTGCACGAACTTCAAAGAAGATTATAGAGACATCATCATCTTGCTAAATATAATAGTTGGCAATCCTCAGGGCGCGCCTTTCGAAACATGGATGCACTACTTTATCGAGGAAATCATTGAAAGGGTAAAGATGTTCAATTGGTCTTGTATGATAAGCAACAACCTCCATGAACAAATGGTCAATCTGGAAAAGACAAAGACATTTTATATGAGCTCCTACATCATTTACATACTGGCTAAGACATACAGGTATGTAGGCTTGATCTGGAAAGGCATGGTTAGCAATGGAGAGAATGAGCTAAAGCTCTATGACTGCTATACACAGCTGTAGCTAAGTGAGAAAACCCATTTCAGACGGGCACATGACACTTTCCTCATGTATATAACAAGAATACTTCAAGGAGGGATGCACCAAAGGCTGACTCACGAAGCCAAGAGTTTGATCAGCAAATATGGATCTTGGTTCATCCAATACCCAAGATACACGTACATCAGAGTCTAAGGATTCACTGGGAATCCCTATAGATTGCCCATCTTTCCTACCAACAAGATGGTCTTGCTTGAAGTACTTAGACAGTTGGAAGAATATCAGAGCTTCCAGAGAACAAAATAGAAGGTGGCAGTTACTTTCCTCTTTTTCATCGGGAACATGCTAGAATCATGTTCATCGACATAGGCAGCTGAGAGTGCCAGGCTGGAAATACAGCGGTACCCGTTCACCACATATCAGTCTAAAGAGAACTTTGACTCGCATCATCATATCAAGATTGTGGATGGGAGAAAAAACAGGCATAGAGTCGAGTTGGAGGACTTTTGGGCAGATGCTGCAGACGAGTATGAGGTCAGACGGAGGTTGTGGTCCAGACTGCCAGTGAGCTTGATCAGAACAACTGAACTTTGCCGAGTGCCCGATCAGCTTGAAGATGATGGAGAGCAAGTACAACCGTGCTTTGACGAGAGTTGGCCTCTTCCTGTTGTAAAGTGGTCCGAACCCGAACATGCGGATTTGAACACCTTGATGAGACCAATAATCAAGTACTCTCATTGGTGGGTCGATCAACAGGTCTAAGAGCTGAGGCGGAGGAAGGTGGTGCTTACTTATGATAGGTTGAGCGAGATGGAGTCTTACTCCTCAAATGCAGAAGTGTCTCATGGCGTAGAGTTGATGGAAGCCACTACTTCCAAGAAAAGAAAGGAAGTAGCTGTGGATAGGGAACCTGTTCAGAAAAAAACAAAGATAGAACCTTCACGCTCTGCCACGTCTAGGAACATTTTCGAGATATTGGCCACCATAGATGATTCATTGGCCAACATTGGAAACCCTCCTTCAATTCCCGAGGAGAATGTGGAGCCCATTCAGCTAGATAATGATCAACCACCATCCCCCACCTGCACAAAAATACTTGGATCAGATGATGAAATGGGTGCCCAAAATGATGATTTTTAGGAGGGAATGATTTCAGCCCTCAGAGGAGTTTTGGATGCTCCGAACAGAGAAAATGTGCAGGAGGAAGATGGCATAGAACAACTCACGATCCTTGACTGGTTGAAGGAGAGAATGAAAATACAGGCACTAGTCAAGACGCAAGAAGAAGACGATGCTACAGATTTCTTAGCCAGACTTGAGCAAGTTTTAGTCAAGAAGCCGGCTAAGAATTTTTCCACTATACAGAGGGATGAAGTTGGCGACCGGTCTGTGCAAATTGCAGTGCCAACGGTGGACAAGCCACAGGAGGATATAGCTCCACATGAATATGCTGTCATTACCATTGACTTGGGCCCAACCACAAAAGGCCAAGAAGTTGAAGATTTGGACAATTCAGTGTCCACTATCAAGGTGAGGTTGGGAAAGGAAGTGGCAAAGAGGAAAGAATGCCAAAAGGAGGTTGAGCGCTTGAAAGAATACATACAACATTTGACCAAGCCGCTTGATCAAGATAATACAGTAGCTACTCTTCTTTCGAATCCTTCATAGGAAGCAGCTAAGGACATGGAAGAAGACATGGTCACAACTAGAGAAGCCAAAGAATGGATAGTGGTCAAGGGCGCATAAGCATATACATTCCTGGAAAGGTTGACATTAGTCTACGGTCAGGCCACCTCTTTGCTCTCTAGACTGGCTACCTTGGCGGAAATGTGGGACGGTCTCCCGGATGTACAGGAGAGAGTAATTCCGTGCCTTAGAGTTCTAAAAGGGGTCCCAAAGTAGGAGTTAATTATCGGGGGCATCATAGCGGTAGGTGCGGCTTATGATTTTCATACTTGGTATTGGGCTTTGACGACACGAAGTGAGGTCTTTGAAAGGGTGAAGACTGATGGAATCAGAGTGGAAGAACAGGTTAAGGGGATCCAGAACAAAATCTTCAGCATGACTACCAACATGTTAGACAAGGAAGTCATACGGGAAAATGATTTACAATTGGAAGGTTTGAAGAATAAAGTTCAAGAAAACTTCTTTTCTATCATGGGGCCTATCTTAAGACAAAACTGGGTTAGAATGGCGAACTTCTTAGCCATCCAGGAGGTCTTTGTGAGGATTGAGCCCGTATTGGAAGACATCTTTGCTAGGTGCGCCGAAGGCCTGGACGAGCTAGAGTTTAGGATCGCCATGCTCCACTAGGTTACTATGGAGGAGATTGTCTCGATTGTGTCTAGATTCATTGAACACACGACAACTCGAGAGGATAGGGATGTACTTCCTTGAAAGTAGCTCCAAGCGCCACCTTACTCTTTGTCAACTCATTGTTCACTGATGTTATTTGGGAAACCCTAATTAGGATTTATTTGTTTTAATCTTGGCCGTTGGCTTGTTTTAATCTGGGCCTCTCATTTATTTTTGAAACTCTATATAAACTTGCGTACTCTCATTTTCAATGTGTGAAGTGAGTAGTATGAGATTGTTGCGTTATGCCATTTTCATTAATAAGAGCTCTTATGCATGATTTGCTTAGAATCACTTTTATTTTCAAGTGGTGTGCAAGGTTTACATATTGGATAGATGATTTGTATCCAATGCGTAAAGTTAGCCTTTGCTCTTAAATTGTGGATGCTTAAGTTCAGTTTGAATAATTATTACTTTAGACATGAAAATTATTATTACCTCCTTTGAAGATTGCACCCACTTTGTGTAGTTGTCCTAGGGAGGCGAAACAAAGTGTGGTTATTTCGCTTCATCCAATCATTGCCGTCTCTTGAATTCTTAGGCGTAAACTAGGCTCCTAAACCCTTATCTTTTTGCATTTTTTTTTGGAAATCTGAAATACCCCAATGGAAAGAGCAATCAATGTCAAGACAGTCTAAGTCCTTAGCTTGTGAACAAATTCTAACGTAAGTCCCTTTGTGATACCAGCATATCACAACGCCCACTGATCTTGTACACGTGTCATGACTTGACGAAAGAAACCTTGGAGTTGCTATATGATCTTCTTTGCAATCTTAGCATATGCAGCAACTTTGTTCAAGAGAGGATAGAATGTCTTTGGGCATTTTCTTCTGTGTTCGGTGAGTATTAAAACACACACCAACACAGTGGCAGTTTAATAAAGATGGACAAATATATCTAATAACACAATATATCATGACAGTGGCTTAATGAGAAGATTGTGCCATGAACCTTGAGGATGATGCAGCTTTGAAGGGAGACTACATTCTTTTCTGAGTAATCAAGACTTGATTACTGTTCAAAATAAGTGGAGCTGCAGGTTAAAGATGGAATAATGATATATAATGCTGGCAGTTTTTTCTGTATTTGAAGCTCAATTTGCAGCAGCTATTGCGATCAACAGTTATGTCAACACATCACCATTGCAAGTATCTACTGCTTATAAATGTGTTGCTGCCCTTAGAGACCTGATAATGTCTTACCATATCCATATTAATCTTGAAATACTTAAAGTTGTTTATCTGATTTTTGCTATGCTTTTGGATGCGCCAAATATGGCTGCAAATGCACAGTGGATTCATTGTTTGTGTTTAGTATCAGAAGACAAGGAGGACAGCAATGATGATATATGTAGCACAACTTTAAGATCAAAGAGAATGCAGGGTTTTGAAGGCACTAAAGGGAGGTGAAGTTCTAAGAACATTGTGATGGCATAGATGACAATAAGAAAAGATTGTATGACAGCCAAGAAATAGTGTTCACTGTTGGCATGATAGTTTCCAGAAAAGTACAACCTCATGACAAGTTAGTCACAGTTGAACAAAACAGCAAAGACAAGTTTACAGGGGCAGGTATCACAGGTCTGCAATGAAGGCATGACAACACCACAAGGAGCAAGGTTCTAACGTGGAAGGACAATTACTCACAGTCTACAATGAAATGATCAAAGGATGGTGAACACTTAAAGGTTCATAATGCTCAAAATGACAAAACATGACTGTTGTAATGTGCGTATCATATGAGGTAGTCAATAGTCTTAGAGCAAAATGGTAGTTATGACAGTTTCTCACCTTCAACACATGTCCTAAAAGCATGGGATAAGAAGTTACAGCAGTTGAGCAAGATTGATGGCCATTCATGAGCAGTTGCAAGCATCTAGGGCAGTTTGGTGAGTTGTGCAACTGATGGAGGGAATATAGGAGGCAGCTTTGATCCAATTTTGGACCATTTACCAGTATTTAGGAGCTGTTTGTGGAGCCTTAATGGTAGATAAGGTCAAGACATGACTTTTTTATCATTCAAATGCCTTTTTGGAACAGTTTTAAGGGCTGCAAAGTAGGGATTATTTTTTTGGATGCTCAAAGGAGGTTTGACCCAGCCAATCAATGCAAGCAGATGTTCCTATTTTGTAGCAGCTGTTGAGCAGCTTATAAGCAAGCTTTAGGAGCAGATTTAGAGTTAGTTCTTTTCTCTCTCAGCCATGTATTGTAACCTGTTTTCAAGTTCTTTCAAGCTAGGACAGCCTTGTATCTCATTTTGCAAGCATGTATAGCTGTTTGTAACACCTTTCAATCAATAAATTTAAGCAATTTGGCCTTCTTAGAAGCTGTTTTATTGTGTGTAATCAAATGATTGATGAATATTTTTGTGAGTTATGATAATTCCTTTAATGTTTGTCTCATTATCGACACCTTCAGGCAGAAAATGTATGCATTATTGCTGGTTGTAGGTTGTGTAAACGATGTAAACAGTTCAAAGTTGTGAAGGGAGTAGATTTTCCATCTAGGATTGTGAACATTGTAACCTTATGAAATATTGATGCATGGGTATATTAAACCCTCTGAATTGTGTATGAACTAGCTTTATTATTGATCAATTGTGTGTGCAAAGGCAATTGTGTAGGTCTCAAAAAAACCATTTGGGTGCATCACCTTTTAGTTTTAGGATTCATTTTCATGTTTCCTTTTCACTTCTTTTCTCAGAAAGCAACAGTAGCGTAGGTTAGATTAGATGAAGTTACCGAGGGACCCAACCCTCTTTGGAGGTTGATCTCCACAATTTGAGCTCACACTTAGGGAGATCATCCCATGTTTCACGAGGTGGCTGAGTGTTTCTATTAACTCAGCAAGGTGCACACTTCCGTGACAACAATAGTTACAAGTGCCCTGCAGACATGCATGCAAAATGCAGAATCATATACAAGGCAGTATAACTCTTCGTGAAATGTTGCTTATGGTTCTGTCATTCACAGCAAAATATCATTTGCCCCAACAAATATCTATCCGAACAAGAAAAGTTTTACAATGAGCATATTGTTCTTTACATGAACTTGAATTTGCATATGACAATGATGAAAAAGAAAACTTGGAGCTATTTTCTCCATTCACCATTGAATCCTCTTGTCCAGGCTTGTTCTAATGATGGTTTTGTTTCATTGGATGCGGTTTATTTCCAACTAGGGAATTTAAGCATTGCTGACCCTCCATACAAATCAGTGGCAGCACTCAACTGTATAATCTTAGGCTGTGCATACATATGGGATCTTGACCGAGTGTTACTATTAATTGAGGAAATATCACAATAATATGGCCATTTTGCATTTTGGGAGAGATTGCCATAGCCAATAAGAAATGGCATTAATAAAGTTGCAATGCCTGTGGCCCATATTAAATCTGAAGGATCCTGCACATAAAGATTATTGGCCTTGCTCAGACTTGTGCAATGAATGGAAATCAATGTAATGCCAGTATGGCATAGCTCAACGATGAAGAGGAATGACCAAAAATGACATAGGCTATTGATAACCAGCTCAAGACAAATGAAGACAGGAATGCCATAGATAAAAAGGATACAGATAACGTAGATAAAGTATTGTGCAATGACAAATGGTGGTGGCACATCTAGCAAAGGAGATGCAACCATAAAAGTTAAGGAATAAAAGATTGCTGGGCAATATTCAAATTCAATAGGGCATACACATTCAACAATGTTTTAAGACCAACACAGCAAATTGAATGTTGACACAGGGGAATCAAGGCCAATGCTTAGATGTTTGAAGGTCACCATATCTTAGTATGAGTACAGCATGGAGGTGTTATGCTAGCGTGGCATTCGAATTAAATGGCAAAATGTGAAATTCATGACGGCATAAGAAGTTTGAAAAGTGCTTAGAGTGGAGTCACAAAATTATGGAGAGTGCCAGACATAAAAAAGGTTGTAGCTTTAAAAGGGCACACTGAACGGAGTAACATATTCTGAGTTAAGGAAAGCATTTGATTCTATTTTATTCAAGCAATGGCCTTCCCTCTGAAGTTCATATGTCGAACTAGCAGTGATATGAGCATAGATTACATAGCTATAAATGAGAGTAACAATGCAGATGAGGGGGATGAAGTAGTTGCTGGTGATGAAATTAGAAAAGATTCATCTCATGCTAAGAAAGTAAAGGTTACATCGAAATCTAAGAAACCCAAAGAGAGTGAAACAACATCTCAAAAATTGGGATCTGGACTGAGTGATGTCAATATAATAAAGATTCATGCACACAAAAAGCCTCTGAGAAAGAAAGAGGAGAGAAGGAGGAACGTGAGAAAGAGGAAGCTGAAGAAGAAGAATACGAGAGGCACTAGAAAGAGAAAAAGTAAAAAAAAGAGATTAAGCAATCAAAGAAAGGAATGTAACTTGGATAAAGTAGAGGAAACAAGAGGCTGTAGCAACAACAAAGAAAAGAGAAGAATTTGAAAAGAAAGAATGGAAGAAAGTAAAACAGAAAGAAAGAGAAGGGATTGAAAAACAATAGAGAAAGAGATGAGTATGAAAAGTCAAAATAGGCATAAAAGACAAGATAGAAGAATGCTTGAAAGACACAATGATGGGTCTTCTTGGCGTGAGAGGCCTGTCAACAGGGCAAAAGAAGAGACTAGCCATTGTTAAATTGAAAATGAAAGGCAGCCTTTTACATATTGTTATGAGCCTCAAACTAGAGTAGCGAACGAAGAAGATAAATCAGTGAGATGGTGAGTGTCTGCATTAGAACAACATTGGTGCCCAATATCATGTTCTTCTCTTGTGAATATGACATAATCAGGTTTTAATTGTTTGCACTGAGAGTGTGATGGAGACAATTTCCAATTCACTGTTGGACCAAATGAAAATCATTATCTTGTAGGTTACACCACTGATGAAAAGAATTTTCCTTTCAACATTGCATTTCCATATCAACAGTAGATATAAGTATTCTAACCCTCCTTTTACTGCAATTGAATTAAACCACAGTGACTCAGGGAGGGAAGGTTGTATGGTAAGCACACTCCAGTGCATGCAGAGCCTAGGAATTGGAAAGATGCTGTGAAGGTTGCTATTCAGAAGGTTCGAAGGCTGAAAGAGTTTGGGGTCAAAAAAGGAGAACTTACCAGATACATGAGTGCTCTTATAAAGGACAATGAGCACTTGGAGGCAATGATAGATAATGTCCCATCTGTTGATAATCTAGACTTTATTATGGAAAGTGATGCATTAGGCCATATAATAATGAACCAAAAGTAAGGTCATGAAAGCCTTCCTGCAGTTGCAGAGACAATAACACTTGAAGATGTTAATTCTGCTGGAGCAAAAGTCTTGGAGTATATTGTTGATTTTGGGAAACCTATTGCACCTCTTCCTGCAGCAACTGTTGCTTGCATACGTAAGACGGTGCATAAAGATGGTAGTGGAGATGTTGAATTTCAGATACTTCCAGAGGAGATAACTACTGCTATTATTGGAGGTCTGAATGCACCTATAAAACTGTTGGCGTAAGAACTAACACCTCTGGAGTGTGAGTTTGTACGTACAGCTATGCACACTACGCAATGAGTGCTCTTCAAATTAGGAGGGGAAGCTCCCTCGTTGTGCTGGAATGCATGAAATAGAAAACTAAACTAATGTCCTATCTTTTTGTTCTCAGCTGGTAGAGGCACAAGGTTAAGAAAACCTAGAACGTTGCAGCTAAGTATTTTCTGGTTTCGCAGATCATGTAACTACAACTAAGCTAACTTCTTTAAAATCTATCCAATTTCCTCAAGAAACAGAGCATGAGGAAATGGAGCAGGAATGTATTGTACGATAAACTCCAGGTGCGGGCTCACAACATGAAGGCAAGGTAGGCGCAACTATTTGCTAATCCGGGAAGAAGTTTATTAAAACAAACAAATGAACGGTAAACCTGGTACAACTTCACAACATGAAGGCAAGGTAGGCGCAACTATCTGCTTGGCTGAATGAGTCTACTATCACACACATCAAACGATAAGCTTTAAGTACAGTTTTGCAACATGAAGGCAAGGTAGGCGCAACTATTTGCTCTTCTGAATAGGCTTATAATAAACAAAACAAAAGGTAAGCAATTGGGATAGTAGATTGTATAGACGCAACACGCATGCAATAACGATCAAACCAGCAACCCCATTTAACTAAAGTCGAATAAACACCATAACAATAATATGAAGGCAAGGTAGGCGCAGCAATTTATTATAACAGCAATTACTCTTTGAACAGATACAATAATAGCAATACTACAGGCAAGGTAGGCGCAGCATGTATGCTATCAAGCAAAAGTTAAATTACAAATGAGCTTAAAGCTCTTATTTATAGACTTCAAGGTGTAGGCAACCCTAAAATCACCTTGAGTCAACTAAAGTCTTGCAATGCATGCAAGATCTTATTCCTAAACCCTAATTGAATGAAACTATATAGTTAACTGGGAAACTATCATCAGTTAACTGAAACATCTAATCTAAATGGACCAGGTGCAACATGCACGTCCTTATTGAAAGCAAGTCAACTGGAATGCTATCATCAGTCAATTGAAAAATCTAATCTAATCTCCAAGTATATGTAGATGTTTCCAAAAAAGACATGCATGCAATGTATAACAACAAGTTAACTCGGAAAGAAGCTTCGAGTTAACTACTTTTGATGACTCATCGTTGTCCTCAACTGCATGGTCTAATTGAAAGTCTACTCCAAGTTTATCATCTCCTCCAAGAATTTATCAATAGTATCATCATCTGGCACTCTGACGCTGTCCACGATGATTAACTGCTTGTCTAACTCTTTGTCTCCATCTTGGATCTCCCTCTGACTATCTCTAACCTCTGTGGTCACCTTTTTGAAACTGATAGTCAGCATTGTAAACTCCTCCATCTTGGATGCCTCTAGTCCTCCACATAGGTTCTCACGAACTAACTCTTCGAACTCAGCTTGAACCGCCTCTAACTCGACGTATGTACCATCCTCATGCCGATAATAACATGGGATCTGAGTGATGTACTCGCTCATGAAACGAAGAGCTGCAACAACCTTTTCCTGAATCATGCTCATCTTAGCAGAAATCCTGTCATATGTCTCCACCTTGCAAAGATATAACTCTCTCCAAGTGAAGACCTTCTTTTGATCTATATCTGCTGTAATGGCGTCATAGATTCCTGCAAGCTGTGATATCAGAATCAAATCCTTCGGCTTACGCTCGGCCATGAAAATCTCGAGCTCCTGAATTCTCTGACGAAGACTATGTGCGTCAACCCTCAACTGATATAGCTCTATGAGGAGGTGTCGACCAACAATGATAAAGTCCTCAATCCAGGTATCCAGTAGCTTTCCTCGATTAACCAAGTGTTGAATCCTTTGCTGTTCTGTGGCGGTCTCTCGAAGTTGTGAAAGTAAAGGTGCTTGCCCCCTCGCTGCCATGAAGTAAACTCGAAATATACATGCGGAGTTGCCTGATTTCAGCCTTGAGAACTGCTTTATCCTCACCATCCTTCATGACGCGTTCCTCTAGATTACTCGCGACGACTCTGAATAGATTTACGTCGGTGTGTCGAGTATTCTTACCCAGATTAGTTTTGACGAAGGTAAAATCACCAACATCAACTTCATCCAAGTATTTGCCTTCTGGAGGAGTAGCAACCTCTATGACGATCTCTGCCTCAAGGTTCTTCTCAATATTTATCTGCTTTCTGGCCCTCTTATTCAACCTGTTTTGATAGGGCTCACCAAACTTAGATAAATCAAGATTATATGAAGGCATACGCCTCTCCCTCTCCAATGACTTCTTGAGCCAAGATGAATAAGGAATATTGTCCTCTCGAGGTGGAGCTGTTTCTACTGTATCAGCCGTCGGCGGATCCACTGGTATAAAGGTCTCATGTATCGGAGTCTCAGGCTCCGAATCAATATCTATGGGAGACGAGTGCGCTGAAAAAGGTGAACCTGGAGATGACAAACCGGCCTCAATCTGAATAACTGGTTCCGATGAAATAACTGGCTCTAAAAGTACTGTCTCTGTAATTGGAAATGCTTGCTCTTGAGGTACTGTCTCTACAACTGGAAGTGTTGGCTCCTTCTCAACCTGTTTCCTTTTGGTGATGCTTTTTCCTTTTGAATTAATTCCCATCTTAACCCCTTTAGGTAGCCTCATAGTAACCTTGACTCGAGGTTTAGCTCTAGAAGTAGAAGGTAAAGAAGAAACTACCACTGCTGGCGGCTTTGGAACTGGGATCACCCTTCGCTTCTGCTTGCTCTCAAGGAAGTACATGGTGGTTTTGATAATAGACTTGGATAAGTCTTTCACTGAAGTATTCACTGGGATATACCAATTAGGTTGGCGAAGTGGTTGGCGAGCAACTTGGTCTCTAATGAATGAATGAAGTAGTATCTCGCCATCATCATCAGACAAACCTTCCACATCCTCTGACAAGAAATCAGCAATCTGTGGAATAGTAAGCCTACAATAATGACGACGATGCACCTCAAATTCATCCTCACAATTGACCCAAAAGTCCTCAAGCACTGCCGAATGTGAAACATTTCGCTCCAACCTTGCTGAATAATGACCCAACGGATCATAGGCACGCTTCTAAGGAAAACACCGAAGTTGAATTTTCTCTAACTCGTGTGCCATTAACTTGCAATCAGCAGCTGTTTTGCATTTGTAAATACCTAACTCAAACAGAAAGGTGAAAGCTGGCTTATGTCGATTGCGAAGAAAAGTGTGAACCTCATGTGCCTGTCTTATGAACTCCATGAAAAGAACCTTATCCAATGGGTACCTCGGTAGCATCAGAGGCTCTCCTGTATATCCATATACATGAATATATGTGAAAGTAGGAAATTGGATAAACCAATCTGCCCAACTCTCCATTGCTGATTGTGCCTCTGTAGAAATCCTCATATGCATCTCGTTATCTAAATTTCTGACTGTCCTCATAAGAAAGTGATCATTCATTGCTGTAAAGTCCTGTTCAGCTTTCAAAAACTCCAACTGAGGGTAGTATTCGTGCACTCGCTGAACACCCAGAACTCCATCGGTAATTAATAATTTAAAGCTGCCTTGAAATGCAACTAAGTAAACCAGAAAAGTTACCATATGGAATTCATGAATCTTTAGGAACTCTGTAATCTACTGGTGAAGACACTCGCTGATAAACATGGCCTAGTCAAATGTTTCTTTTTTATCAATAACTCGTGAGATGAGGTAGAACATCCATGTTCGGAAAACGCTTGCGTCTTCATAACCTACTAACCGGTTAAGGAAAGTTATCAAAATAGCAATCTCGTCCTTGAAATCCCCACGTGTAATCTTCCTTGGCATGTTGGTTTTCTGAACCTTCAACCATCGTTGAGCTACTTTCTTCTGTGATCTATCCTTGTCCTCTTCCCATATTCTGTCACAATCTGAAATGGATACAGCGAAATGATTTGAACGTGGAGGAATAGAAAAACATTTATCTACATCCTTTGGCTTAAGGCTACAAATAATCCTTCCATCTGTCGATCTGATTTGTCCGGTAGATGAGTCATAATGCTTAACACAAGCAAGTACGAACTCGAGATCAAAGACTGAGATAGGAATGGACACCGCTGCAAGTATCCCTGAACGTTCAAGATTTTTGATTGTAGTACTGTTGATACCCTCCAATGAGTTCAGATTGATGATGGGAAAAACATGACTTAAGTTGGTATCGGTAGTTTTCAAAAAGTTATGAAGAAAGACCTGTTTGGCCTTATAGTCTATGGGATTATACTGCATTTTGAAAAACTAGACTTTTGACTGTAAAGTCGGGTATGTTTGGACAACTTTGGAAAAACTGGAAGAGCTCGGGGATAGGCTAAAAATAGCAAGGGGAAGTGAATTTTTTCGAACAAATTCTAAGATATTTTTTTGTGTAGAATCAAATTCTAATGCAACTTGGAATGTTAGAATTGCGAAAAAATGGGATTTAGGCTTGCATGCAAAAGGTTTTCGGTTGAGATTTGAACTGGCAATTAGGGGCAGTTTTTCCTGCGAAAATCTGGAACATGGGTTTTGTGTAGAAATGAATCCTAAAACCACCTAGATCAACAGATTTGTGAAAAAACGTGATTTAGGCTCACATGCAAAGAGAATTCTGGAAAAAAGCACAGTGCTTCTAGAAAAGAGGCAGCGGGGCAATTTTCACAAAATAATCTAAGACATGGGTATTGTTGTTGATGCTGAAATACTCGAACCCAGATGATGCTTTTCTGAAAAATCTGCCGTTTTCTTTGACATGCGAAGAAAACCTAAGACGAGAATAGAAGAAAGTAAGACAAAATAATAGAAGTTTTATTTTTTGTTTTCTCTCTTCTTCTGTAAAAATTTGCCTATGCTTGAAGTAGAACTGATAACACCTGCATGTAAAATAGAAACCAAGTTTGAAATAATCTTCCCTTGAACAATCTGAATCTGTAGGTACGAAGAATACTGAAATCTGACACTTGTAGCACCTGCAGATCAATTTTATGCTCAAGAAAGATGTTTCTTGTCAACTCTGATGAAGAATAGTGGACGCCATTAGCAAAATATATAGAAAAATATCTTCTAAGGCGTGTGAACTACATGCCAAGCATTGGAAATGGCGCTTGAAGTACAACTGGTGCTTCAAAACTCACGCATGGCCTATATTTGGCGTCAAACTTAGTTAACTGGATGTAGAACCAACCAAGTTAGGGCGCCATCTTGAAGATTCAGTTAACTGATGCATGCAAACTAAGTTTAGCCAGTTATGACTAAAAATAGGTAAAATAGAAGTCGACCTGAAAAAGAATTTAACTGAAGATCAAAATCTGGCAAACTGAAAACTCTCTTCATGCGCACTTCTACTTTTGAATTTCAAAAAAGTCAACCTTTGACTTTAGGCATCCTTCCTTACTTAGACATTTTCTGAAAATTTAGAATCTAAAACCTCAAACGAAGCTCATGTTCAATCACCGATTCTGGTTGACTGTCATGTCGGATCAACTGGCTGACAATCTCGATGAAGAGCAGGACCAAATTTGACAAGAAGATTCCTTGAGGTGGCAATTCAAAATTCAACCATCTGAGGTTTCAAAAAGATGGGCGCCCTTGGCCTCCAGGGGCGCTTTTGACCTCGGTGTTAGAATATTTTCAGGCATTTTCATCATTTTCACTGATAACTTGACCATATTTCACTTGACGTTTCCCGGTATTTGACAAAACTTCAGAACATGCTGACTGGCTCACTGCGGAGCAGACTGAATTCTGAGTAAAGGCTCCTGATGAACACTTAGTATAAAAACATCTTTTAACCTCCCTAAATCATGGGCGCCCCTGGCCTCCAGGGGCGCTTTTCCCAACCAATGTCGTCCTTAACTGCAACTGGCAAAAATTACTCAACTTCTGGCTGCGGATTGCCAAGACATCTTCTGAACCGGCTGAGACAGGGAATGGAAAGCTGGAATTGACACGAACGAGACAAACCTCTGAAATCATCAAACAAATTTCATTAAAGGTCTTAAAACCTTGGGCCAGGGGCGCTTTTGTCCTTTCTGAACAATCTCTAATCCAGTCTGAAACCTCAAATTTGACCACTGATGGCGGCAACTCAGATTCACCTACAGACAGATGCATCGTGGAGCTGGACCAAAAATGGAAACAAACTTCCTAGGTGTCACTTGATCAAAAGACTTCATCTGAATCTTCAAAAAGATGGGCGCCCTTGGCCTCCAGGGGCGCTTTTTCTCTTCAAAGTTATCTACTTTGCATTTCCCTCGTTTTGTACTGAATTTCCGTTTTCAGGCGTTTTACTCCTCTGTCGGACTGGATGGCTAGCTCATCGTGAAGCTATCAGGAAATTGGAGAAGTCATCTTGGTAGAAAATTTCACAAAAAGTTGAATACAGCTTCCATAATGATGGGCGCCCCTAGCTGAGAGTGGCGCTTTTGACCTCCAGACTTAGCCAATTTTACAGTACTTTTACCTCGTTGAAAATCTCCTTCGTCAAAAAGCATAATTTTCAACATCTTTCATCGTAGAGCGTTCTTCTTTGAATTTCAAGCTTAGATATTAACACCTAGTATTGGCCAACTGCCATTAATGACCTCAGAGGTCCTAACTTTTCTCCTGAAAAAGTTATAACTACCCACCAGCCTTAAACTGACTTCACCACTGTGATCGTGATGTGAAATAAGCCAATTGAAATTAATTTCAGCCAATTCTGACAAGTTCCTATTTTTAGGGTTTTGGGCTAAAAATAGATTTCAGAAACCCTAATTTTCAAAATTTTCAAAATTTTCAAATTTTGCCAGCATCTCCGTGGCATGACATTGACTCAAAGCCCATACCTTATTTGCCCAAAAATTGAGTTTTGACCCCACTTTTACAAGGTTTAGACCATTTTAAGCAAAATGCCTTAATGAAGCAAAAATTTTGGTTTGGGTACAACA
The DNA here is from genome assembly GCA_007115665.2 of Sequoiadendron giganteum. NCBI lineage: Eukaryota > Viridiplantae > Streptophyta > Pinopsida > Cupressales > Cupressaceae > Sequoiadendron > Sequoiadendron giganteum. The sequence continues at coordinate 82,247,546 of CM021110.1, read as the reverse complement.
AAAACAAAACCAGAGCTAGAGGTACCTAAGAAACTCATATCAACATCACAACTAGAACGTTTATGGTTACAACAAAAAACATCTTTTGTTCCAATCCATGAGGATGATACTATAGTGAAACTTGTTGATAAGGACACAGGGATAGTAAGGCACCAACTTTCGAATGGGATTCATATAAATTACAAAGTTTCCCAGAATGAAGCCAAAGGGACTGTTTTGAGGCCAGTTGTCAGTGGGCACCAATTGACAACACAGATGCATTTGAAATCTGTCAACAAAGAGATACATGCCAATGTAGTTAAAGTTCTTGAGTGGACAAGAAGATGAAGAGGGGAGGTGCTACTTCAAACTTGCGTTTCCTTTAATTTTCATCTTTCCATATGGAGAGTATACTAGAAGTCACTAAGGAAAATTTGAAATCTTTTAAATTAAAATAAAGAAAGGATTTTCAAGGAGTTATAGGCGGGTTGGGAAAAAGGTTATAAAAAGGAAGTTTATTTGTAAAAGGACTTTTTCTGGAGCTGCTCGGCCATTGAAAAACAAACTCAATACAAAGGAGATGAAATGTAACAAGCTGGAGCAAGAGATAGCAATGCTAAAATTGGAATTGGAGAAAACAAAGGTTCAACACACAAAGATTGATGAAGAATCCAGCAAGTTGATTGAGCTAATGAAGGCTCAAGATTCTCTTCAAAGCAAAATGGGAGGTAGTTTTGAAGAACAATCCAAGAAGGTCACTAACTCAAAAGAAGATTTCAAGACCTTCTCAAAGCAAGTTGAAGAAGAATGGATAAGTGCTGATCCTAAAAGAAAATCAAACACTAGGCAATCATATACATTCAATGGCTATTGTTTTCTATGTAACAAATTTGGCCACAAGGCCTTAAATTGTAAGAATAAAGTAAAAAGTATTCCTAGCTACCTTAGGAGAGATTATAATCCTTTCACACCGTTAATGGACTATAATAGTCTATGCTAAAATTGTAATAACCTTGAGCACAAAGCACAAGCTTGTAGGACAGTTTTTAATGATTCTCCAAAACAAAACAAGAAAGAAGGTAAGCCCATTAAAAGGAAAGAAATGCCTATCAAAGTGTGGAGGAAAAAGGAGAAATCAATGTTCATTCAAACCGCCTTACATGCTGAAAGTAAGAAGGATAGATGGTACATTGATAGTGGGTGCTCAAAGCACATGACAGGTGACAAGAGCAAATTCATCTCTCTTGAACCTACTGATGAAGGAACAATGAGATTTGGTGATAATACAAGAAAACAAATAAAAGGAAAAGGAACACTTAGTCTAGATAATGGGAGAACAAAAACAGAAAATGTTTTGTATGTTAAGGGCCTAAAAGAAAATCTTCTAAGTGTTAGTCAACTTTGTGATCAAGGACATAGCATCACATTTCTTTCTAATACATGTGATATCAAGAAAGATGGAAAGCTGGTTGCTCAAGCTGAAAGGAAACATAATTTGTATATCTTAAAGGAGATAAGTTGTGAAAGTTGCAACCTAGTACAAAAGGATGAAAGTTGGTTATGGCACAAGAGGCTAGGCCATCTCAACTTTGATAATATTGTCAAAGTTAGCAAATCAAATGTTGTGAGAGATATGCCAAGGATAACAAAACCTTCTAATATCATTTGTAGAGAGTGTCAACTTGGAAAGCAAACAAGGTCAAGCTTTAAGTCTAAGGAGCATTCTTCATCAAAGCCATTAGAACTCATACATACAGATCTTTGTGGGCCAACTAAATCCAAGAGCATGAATGGAGAAAGATATTTTATGCTACTGATTGATGACTTCTCAAGAATGACTTGGGTTGCATTTTTGAAAGAAAAATCTGAAGCTTTTGATAAATTCAAAGCTTTCAAAGAGCTGGTTGAAAATGAAGCAAACATCAAGATAAAATGTCTTAGATCAGATCAAGGAGGAGAATTCACATCAAAGGAATTTGAAATTTTTTGCATAGAGCATGGAATTAAAAGGCAATTTTCTGCAGCAAGAACCCCTCAACAAAATGGGGTTGTAGAAAGAAAAAATAGGACGGTTCAAGAAATGGCAAGGGCAATGCTAAATGAAACCAAAATAGCAGATTCCTTTTGGAAGGAAGCAATTCATACAGCAGTTTACATCTTGAATCGTGCACAAATAAGAGTGAACAATGAGAAGACACCATATGAACTTTGGAAAGGTAGACCAGCAACTGTCAAGTACTTCAAAATTTTTGGAAGCACTTGCTACATTAGAAGAGATGAAGGAGATTTGGGCAAATTTGACACAAGAGCAGATGAGGGAATTTTTCTTGGCTACTCATCAAAAAGTAAAGCATATAAATGCTACAACAAAAGAACTCACAAAATTGTTGAAAGTGCTAATGTAAGAATTGATGAAGGAAAGCAATTCAAAGAAGTTGGACAAAGTGATCACCATGTTCAAACTATGAATGATGAAGACAAAGAGGATGAGGACTTTCGAGAGGAAGAAAAGGAGGAAGAGGCAAAGGAAGAAGAATCTTCACAAAAGACTCCCATGGAGACACTAAAGACACCTTCCAAGTTTGTTCAAAAGAACCATCCTGAAGATTTGATTCTTCAAGATAGATGTAGATCTACAAGGAAAATGGTGAATTACAATGAAGATGGTCATGCAACATTCCTATCTCAAGTAGAGCCCAAAACCTTTGAAGAAGCAAGCAAAGACAAACATTGGATTAGTGCAATGAATGAAGAATTGGATCAAATAGAGAAGAATGAAACTTGGGAACTTGTACCAAGGCCAAAAGATAAGAATGTAATTGGTACAAAATGGGTTTTTAGAAACAAATCAAATGAAAATGGTCAAGTCACAAGGAACAAAGCAAGGTTAGTGTGCAAGGGCTATGCACAAGTTGAAGGAGTAGATTTTGAAGAAACATTCGCACCAGTTGCAAGGATTGAAGCAATTAGAATGTTTTTATCCTATGCAAGTCACAAGAAGTTTAAGGTGTATCAAATGGACGTCAAATCTGCTTTTCTCAATGGAGATCTAGAGGAGGAAGTCTATGTTGAACAACCTGAAGGTTTCCTACTATCAGAAGACAAGGATTATGTGTGCAAATTGAAGAAAGCTCTCTATGGGCTCAAACAAGCCCCAAGAGCTTGGTATTCTAGACTTGATAAGTATCTCAAAGAGCAAGGTTTCAAAAGAGGAGATGTAGACAACAATTTATACATCAAAGAAGAGGATGGACACTTATTGATTGTGGTGGTGTATGTAGATGACATCATTTTTGGTGGAGATAAGGACAAAATGTGCAAAGAATTCTCATCATGTATGCAAAAAGAGTTTGAGATGTCAATGTTGGGAGAATTATCCTTCTTCCTTGGGCTGCAAATTTCACAAACAAGCAAAGGTATTTTCATCTCCCAAGCCAAATATGTGAAAGAAATGTTAAAAAGGTTTAGGATGGAAGATTGCAATCCTGTTAGCACTCCTATGGCTACAGGTTGTAAGCTAAGCAAAGATGATGAATCCCAAGAAGTGAATCAAACACTTTATAGATCAATGATTGGAAGTTTGTTGTATTTAACTTCTACAAGACCAGACATAATGCAAGCTGTTGGAGTTGTGGCAAGATTTCAAGCAGCACCAAAAGAAACACATGTTCATGCAGTAAAACGTATATTCAAATATTTGAAAGGCACAATGGAATATGGTCTATGGTACCCTAGTAGCAATGATTTCACTCTTGAAGCCTTCACAGATGCTGATTGGGCTGGCAATGTGGATGAGAGAAAAAGTACAAGTGGAGGAGCTTTTTTTCTTGGAGGAAATCTAGTGTCTTGGATGAGCAAAAAACAAGAATCAGTCTCTCTATCTACAGCAGAAGCTGAATATATTGCAGCAGCAGCATGTTGCACTCAACTTTTGTGGATGAGGCAAACTTTAAGAGATATCAAGGTGGAGTATGATCATCCCTGCACTATCTATTGTGATAATACTAGTGCAATCAATATCTCCAAGAATCCAGTAATGCACTCAAGAACCAAGCACATTCCTATTAAGTATCACTTTTTGAGAGAACAAGTAGGAGAAGGACAAGTGTGTTTAGAATACATAACTACAAAAGAGCAAACTGTTGATATATTTACTAAACCACTTCCAAGAGATACATTTGAATATCTAAGGGACAAATTGAGAGTTGTTTCACATTCATCAAATTAATTGATGGAAGTATGTATTTAGGGGGAGCTACGCACAAAATCTTGTAGCTTCATGGAGCTAACATATTGTTGGAAGACCCCTTGCCATTGATGTCAAAGGGGGAGAAATTGGACACAGGGGGAGCAAACAGAGGATCAAGTTGCCATTGGAGAAGTTGCCATCAATGACAAAGGGGGAGATTGTTAGAAGAGTTGTCATTGATGTCAAAAACAAGAAGTCCTCAAATACAAAGCACTCATTCAATTATACAAGAAAACAAGTATGCTCCAAGACAGAGTATTGATTGGATATAATCTGTTATAAATATTAACACAAATATCGATTCTACAAGAAAATGAGTGTGCTTCAGACAGTTTCAATATGAAATTCATCTTAATATCAATATAGCAACCTGCAGATCGAAATTAGAAGAATATACATAGATTTTGTGTGACTATCGGGTATCTAATTAGAGTCTAGCCCTCTGCGCATTATCATTGCCGTCTAGTTAAGAAGAGCAAATACGGGCCACTTCAAGTTTACTGGAGATTATCGATGTCGATCTCTCTGCTGAAGACGTCTCACCCGAAAGTTTTATTTCAAATGAAAAACGATTTGTTAATGAGCGATTGATTAAGAAACGTTGACCATGTTTCATGGACGTGTCTTCAAGGGACGTGTTAATTTGGCACGTGGTTGAAAGAACATGGCTTTTCATGAATCGATTTTCAAATGGTGCGATCTTCAAGACAAACGTCTTTTTAAGATGTGTTTCTTCATAAATCAGTTTCAATTTGAAAGATCAAAAGGTGTGGCTGAATCCAAAAGACGTGTTTTTGAAAAGATATGTGCATATCAAAAATTCCAGATTTTGGTTAATTGAAGTGATGCGATTATATTAAAAGGCTCATTTTCAATAAACCAAAATACAAAAAAAAAAAAAAAAGAAGGGAAAGCTGCGATCTGTTATGAAGGGGCAGAGATTAGTAAGGAGAAGACGTGACTACTCAAAGTGGTCATCTCTTTTAGGAAGGATCACACTTCTTCATAGGAATGTGAAGATATATATATTGTCATAAAATTTTGTGGGAAAAGTGTGGTTGTTGTGTAAGAGAGCATTCTAAGTCTGAAGTCCCATCTCTTTGTGTGGGCTAAGTGTGAGATCATTCATCACCAAAGGCAGATTGAAGGATTGGGATAGTGCAGGTCAGATTGAAGGCATCATCTTGCAACCATCAAGTCAAGGTTGGTGCCTTGCATTAGGGGCTGGTGCTCCTTGTAGGTAGGTGCCTACTAAAGTTATAAAGGTTTGGATGTTCCTTGTAGGTTGTGTCCTACTAAATCATCTCATTATAAATCTGTAGGTTGGTGCCTACTTTGTAAAAATCATTTCAATAAAAGTTGTGTTAACTTGTGTAAATTGGTTCATATCAAATAGTTGATGTATGTTTAAGTTTGAAGTTGATAAATAAGTAAGAGGGTAAAAGTTTGTTGATATACTGATTCACCCCCCCCCTCTCAATATATCTTTGTGCTCTTCAGTTTGGACAAAAGGCATGCAGGCATGATAAAGTGTGAGACTTTGACATACCAACTCGAATATTTCCTACTTTCATACCTTAGCCCATTAGAAATGAGGAATGGGCTAATATTACCTTTGATTGGAAATAATTAGAAAGGAGAGATTACAAGTCCACCCTCCTCAAGATTGCTTGTCTTAAAATAATGCAAATTTGGGTGCCCCAATATCTCAAATCCCTCCCATGTAGCATCCTCAAGTGGTAGGTTCTTTCAATGAACCAAATATTTTGTGATACTTCTCAAATTCTTCACTTTGGTATCTAACATTTCCCTGAGTATCAAAATCAACTTGCCCTCATCATCCAAGGGCAGAAGGTCCCTAAAGGTACAAGATGCTGAACAAAATCCCTTTTTAGACAAGAAACATGGAGGACATTATGAATTTGGTTGTCTTGTGGAAGTTCCAATTCATACGCCACTTCACCTATTGTCCATAGTATTTGGTCTTGAGATTTTTTCCTCCGCTTCTGTTGATGGAAGATTGCTTGTATTGCTGCTGTCTCAAGAAAACCATATCAACTACCATGAAATATTTTTTTGTACATCTTTGATTTGCATATACCTTTTGTTAGTTTTGTGCTTGTTGGAGGTGATCCTTAAGTGATCTCAGTGTGTCATCACTTTGATTGACCAAATCACCTGCTGCAAGTACTCTACAATTTGAAAATAAGAAATCAGCTAAAGAAAGAGCATCTATCCATATAAAGCTTTAAATGGTGCCCTGCCAGTGGACATATTGAAAGAAGCATTGTAGCAATACTCTCCCAAATGCAACTACTTAATCCATATAGATTTCTGATTTGAAACATAATTTCTCAAGTACCCCTCAATCCACTTTTTTGGTATCTCTATTTGTCCATTTGTTTGTGGATGATAGCTAGTACTTGGAGTAAGTTCTGTACCTGTCAAGTGAAAAAGTTTTTGCAAAAAGGAATTGAGGAACCTATTATCCCTGTCACTAACAATGTTCTTGGGCAAGCCGCACAAGCTAAATATTTCTTTGCAAAACAAATCTGCCACTTGCAGTGCATTAAATTCTAAAGTGATAGCAAAGGACTGATGTGCATACTCAGTCAATCTTTGTTGTGTACTTTAGGCAGTCTTGTGATGAAGTCCAAAGATATACTCTCCCATTTTTGATTAAGAATTGGTAGTGGCTGGAGAAAACTTGCCCCCCTTTATTTTGTTGGCAAATCATGCATTCTTTGATATGCTTATGCACATCCTCTTTAAGCCCTTTCCATGAAAATCTTTCATGGGTTTTCTTGTAAGTCTTGTAATATCTTTGATGACTTGATATAGGTGTGCCATGAAAAGCCCTCAAAATCTTCTCCTTAACTTTTGATTCAGGTACTAAAAAAACCTTTTTTTGTAAAGGATGTGTCCCTCCACTATTATATACTTTTCATCTTTCACCACCTCATTAGAAGATTAGAGGTAAATGTGTTTTTATCATATTTAGACATGATAAAAACTTTCCAATCAGCAGAAATAGTGGAGAGAGAACATAAATAGGTTTCCCAGAAAGGGCATCATCCACTCTATGTCAAAATCATATGTTTGTAACTTACCCATTTCAGTTGGTGATTGTTCGAATCTCATTTGACTCAATTTTTTTTCAAACTGTTATGATCAATTTTTAAAACACATTGGCCACAACTAGATGCTGTTTAAATTTTTCCAATGCATGCATAATGTCCAACACTTCTTTGTCATAAATAGAGTATCTTCTTTCCAAATCATTCAATTTTCTACTGTCAAATGCAATGGGTTGTTCTGAGTTAGACCAGTACCAATACCTTCTCTTGATGTGTCACATTCTACAACAAATGGTAATGAAAAATTAGGAATCGCAAGTATAGGACGTGAGCTCATTACATCTTTAAGTTTTTCAAAAGTTACTTGAGTAGATTTCATCCATTGAAAGACTCCCTTCTTTATTAGATCTGTTAAAGGTGCAACAAGTTTAGAGAAAAGTTTCACAAACTTCCTATAATAACTGCATAACCTAAAGAATCCTCTCAATTGTGTTAATGTGGTAGGAAGTGGCCAATCTAGAATAGCTTGGATCTTTTGTGGATCCACTTGTACACCTTTGACACTTATAAATTTATAATATGTTCGAAATATAATTTTTTTGTCAATCCAAACTCACATTTGGACTCTTGGGCATAAAATGTGACTATTCTAAAATGCTCAAAATTGTATCCAAGTGCTTCAAATGTTGTTCCCATGTTTTAATGAAAATTAGAATATCATCAAAGAAAACTAACACAAACTTTCTCAAGTGTTTGCTAAATACTTGATTTATGCATGAGTGAAAGGCAACTAGATCATTTGTAAGTCAAAAGGGCATGGAAAAAAACTGAAAGTGTCCAAAATAACAGCTAAATGCTGTTTTATGAACATCTTCATCTCACTTATGAATCTAGTGATAGCTTGATCTCAAATCAATCTCTTAGAAGTATACTGCTCCATGTAATTCATCTATTAGCTCATCAATCTTGGTTATGAGATATCTATTCTTGATGATTGTCTTATTCAATGCTTGTAATTAATACACACCCACATAGTACCATCCTTCTTTTTCACAAGAATCTTTGAAGATACAAAAGGACTTGAATTAGGCCATATGTAACTCACCTCTAAAAGCTCCTTAATAGCCTTTTCAGTCTCCTCTTTGTAACCTCTTGGATGGGGATATGGCATTGTTAAAGTACGATATGAACCTGGTTCCAATTCTATGATGTGTTGGAAACCTCTATTTGGTGGTAGTCCTGGAGGCAAATCATTAAACACCAAACTATTCTTTTTTATTATTTTCTGTATATCCACATGAAAAGGGTTTAGCTTAACCATATACACTTCTGAAGACATCATAATGCATCTTGCTGCCAAGCTACATTACCTCTTCTAAATGTTTTCTTCATACTTTTTGCAATTATCACTTGTGGCGCTTCATTGGAAATCTCCTTAAAAACCACTTCTTTTCCCTCGAGTGTAAACTTAAGCTCCATAGTTTGGTAATTCTATGAATATTCTCTTAGAGAATGCAGCCATTGAACACACAACACCATGTTGGTTTCTCCTAAACCAACAACATAAAAATCGTCACCTACCTTGTGGTCCCCAAGAGTGAGGTTAAACTGCTGAATTATCTTGGTGCAAGAAATGGTAAATCTATCAGCAATGGTAACATTAAAACCTTAAAGTTCTTTTATTTTCAGTCCTCTCTTAATAGCCAGGTCATCAACAATAAAGTCTTGGTAGCCCGCTATCAATAAGCATTGAGATTCTTTGACCAACTAGTACTCCATGCACCCTAAAGGGATGATGATCTTTGAGTGCTCCTGAAAGAGCTACATATGTGCATTCACTCCTTTCATCCTTCTCAGGTACATGGTCTTCTAGATCCATAAATACTTTGGGCTCATTTGAATTTGAGTCCGTATTTGACACTACCTCAATTTTGTGTACTTGTCCCTTGCCAAGGCACCCATGACATGAGGTCCATGGTTTTTTGCAAGAAAAACAAAGCTTCTTCCTCTTGAGCTCATTATTTGTTCCTCGTCTATCTTCTTTGTAATTACTGGAGGTGCGGTCTTTTGAGGGGGTGCATGATATCCCTTCTTTTGTGATACTTCCTTTTATTTGCTCGAAAATGGTGTCTTTGAAAAACATTTATACTTTGGTATTGTAAACTCCAAGTCTAAAGCCTTTTTGATAGCCTCTTGTAAAGATGAAGGACTAAAAGCTTTTACCAAACCTTTGAGATGTTCAGATTCCATAAAAAGCAGAACGAGTCACCTCTTAGAAATGTTAGAAATCATTACCGACAACTTTTGTAATTCAGTTACATATTTCTTCACAATGCTTTGTTGCTTAAGTTGTGCTAGCTCCCTAAAGTGACCTTCAAGATCCTTCCAACCAAATCTCTTGATCAATCTCCTACATAACTCATCATAGGTGTTGATGAAATTGTGGCCTTGTGTAACTAATCCATGGTACCACCATTCATGTGCAATATCTTCCAAGTGTAAATTGACAAACTTGATAGCTTCCTCTTCAACCATAGGCTTGAGAGATAGGTATGTGTCTAACTTTTGTATCTAGGCACAAGAAGTAACCTTGTCAAATCTATCAAAAGTGGAAAGTGTCAACTTCCCCACTGCATGTCAATGATCTTTCTACTTTTGTTGAATTCTTGGCTCCTATCTAGTTGTATCTCTAGCTTTCTTCATATTCATGCAATTTGAGAGAGACATTGCTTCTTGGATCTCTATTGGAAGTCTTTTATATTCAACATAATAGGCAATGATGTTTCTGTTGAAATTTGAGTCTCTACCTTAGGATTTTCTTCTTCGTCCCTATGAAGGAAAGTGGGTTGGAGAGGTCTATCATCACTTTTGTTCTTGTTGATATCGGCTCCTGAAGAGCTCATTTCACCATTTTGGATAATGTGGTTATTCAATTTCATGTTACTATCTATCTTATGAAGCATTTGTGCCAACAAATCAAGCATCATGTCAATCTTCCTTTTTGACCAATCTGCAAAGCTATCAGGGTTGCCCATGCCCTTGATGTCGTCATCTTCAATGCCCTTATGTAGAAATTGCCTCGTTAAGATGTGCAAAAGTATCTGGAGGTGGAAGGAAACCCTTCTCCTTTTCATTGCAGTTGTGAAATCCATTGGAACAATAGCTAGGAGATGGCATGAGGACCATCAGGGCTTGAAACTTCAACCACTGCATTAATGGCTATAAGGGTATCTTGATCTTTTTTCATTGCCGAAAGTACATGTGAACCCATGCCTTAGGATGAATAATTATTTTTGGGCAGGAAAATTCTGACTGGGTAGATGCAAGGCCTTATCAAGTCATTAATGGTGATTTGGGTTGTGCAAGGAGGTAGGTGAGAGTGAACAATTGTAAAAGGTAAGAGTTTTGGGGGTACCTTGTGACTCTTACCACTAGTCGAGGATTAGAGTTTGGGAGGGAGGCATATTGGGTACCTTGGAGAAGGTACTTAGGTAAGGGGTTGGCCAAAACTCCGGCTCTAAAAAGTAACTCAATGTAAGGCTTAGCAAGTCGGGATTTAGACAAGGGGCATGCAGGCATGATAAGTGCAAGACTTTGACATTCCAACCCGACTTTTTCCTATTTTCATACTTTAGCCCATCAGAAATAGGGAATGGGCTAATATTACCTTTGATGGAAAATAATTGGAAAGGGGACATTACAAACATGTGTTGTCATCACACACCATCGTGCATGAACCCGAATAGGTGTTTGCCTCATTGTGCACCACCATGCATGACTTTGTATAACCTTGCACACACTTGGCATCATCAACAGATCTGTTACATGTGGATTTCCTTGGCCATGGTAATAGGATGCAAACTGTCAAGAATCTTAAACCAATAAGAAGTTGGAAGGTTGATGGTTAAGGACATGAACTGCTACACCTTCCTCATCTTGTTTAAAACTGTAATGTAACATACATATCCCTTCATCTCTTCACATTGAAAGAGGATGGATAATTAAATAGTTTTAGATAAACTAGTTTGATGTGTTCACCATTTTTAGGTCTTAGGAATTTTCATTCCTTGCTGCACTATCTGTAACATCTGTTGTACCCTATTCAACAGAAGTAACATACATATTTGCTAAAGTCTTCTGCTTGCATATCTCAATTGTGTGTTGGTTTATTGATCTCCTATTTTCCTTTGTATAATCTTTGAACCTGTCTTTCTTAAGATTGATTTGTCTCCCAGAACACCTAGAATCTGGATCACAAACTTTGTTGAAAATTCAGTTTTTATTATTAAATGTGTCAAAAGAATTAAGAAATTTAAGAAAGTAGGAAATGTTTAATTAAATAGTTTTAGATAAACTAGTTTGATGTGTTCACCATTTTTAGGTCATAGGAATTTTCATTCCTTGCTGCACTATCAGTAACATCTGTTGTACCCTATTCAACAGAAGTAACATACATATTTGCTAAAGTCTTCTGCTTGCATATCTCAATTGTGTGTTGGTTTATTGATCTCCTATTTTCCTTTGTATAATCTTTGAACCTGTCTTTCTTAAGATTGATTTGTCTCCCAGAACACCTAGAATCTGGATCACAAACTTTGTTGAAAATTCAGTTTTTATTATTAAATGTGTCAAAAGAATTAAGAAATTTAAGAAAGTAGGAAATGTTTTATCGACTACATTACATACCATGATAAAATTGCCATTAATAATACACAACACAAAGTCCATATTCTCTCAAAAAACACAATTGGCAATCCTTCTAAAAAGAGAAATTTGGTTGTCAATGCAAACTATAGTTACAAACAATTAGAGACTCACAATAAAAAAATCGGTAATTTTTATTTGCTAAAGCTCTGTTTCAAATACTGTATACTTCATTGGATTACTCTGGTGTCTAATTTACTGAAATGTAGACCTAAAAGTTGTACTTGCAAAGCTTTATATGTGAATCTTTTGCTTCTGGTAAATCCATAGACATTTACATTGCCATTGGACGTGTTTAAACTTTCTTGGCGTGCTTAAGAATTACTATGGTAATAACCAAATATATAACAATGGAAATTTAGTAACTTTAAGATAGTGGTGATACCTGAGCATTTGGAGTAGAAAGTTTGAAAAATAGCAGTTCTCTTAAGCATTACTTTTGGGCTATACCAATACAATGTTGTTTCATTCAAAGCTGAAAGTTTCAGATAAAATCTATCATATAATCAGTAAAAGGGATCAATCATTCTATATGCCTTCCTGTAACAAGTTGTGGATAGCATGGTTCTCTTTGGTGAGATTAATCTTGAGCTACTTTACTCTAGTAGAGGCAGGTTACATTCCAGAGGAAAGATATTTTTTTCAATCTAGTATTAGTTATATGGTGTGGGATTGTATTTTTAAAAGACATGCATTGTCTGTTTTTCGTTCTTCACTTTTTTCAGTTTGTGTAATGAAACAAGAATTGGTCAAATGCAATTCTAATATTTGTTAGTATAATACTTAAAAGATAGATTTCTGCTCTTGGTTCAGCGAGTTTTTACATTGATTAATCAAATATATTCTCTTTTGAGAGAAGTAAAAATAAAAGGCCATCAATGCGTTGACCATGAAAAATCTTGTATTATTTTATGCTGTTTCCTTTTGCAGGTTCCAAATGTCTATAAGGAAATGGTTATGGCTGGGTGCATACCAGATAGAAAATGTAAAGACATGCTGCGGTCAGCTCTGCGGTACCTAAAGCAAAATTTGAGTTCTGATTAGGACAAAGCAGCACATAGAGTATCAGCTTGGTTGGTTGGTTTGTTTCTGATCCTTATCACATTGAATACTTGGCTCTTGGTTGTTGGTCAGCTATCATTAAAAGAGAGTTGCTTAAGATTTGTCTGAATGAGTTGTCACAAAGAAGTAATGTACTACCAAATGCAATTCTTTATGCACAAATAACCTTCCACATGGAAATCAAGTTTCATTAAATTGAGGGGATTGCATCCCAGCTTCCTCGATTTCCTAGCCCCTCTGTATGTTCCTTATATAAACTGAAATCCACGGAGCATTAAGTGTTCCTAGAGACCATGGCAATATTTGTGGTTGAACGGGAAAAATGCATATTAACTTAAAGATTCCAATTAAATTCTCATGCAAGGGGTATTTTCCTTGGGCTGACTTTTCAATTCTGGAACGTTGACACCTGGAATACCATGGGAGGTCCTGTATCAATAGGGATTTGGGCATTGGCAAGGAACATCTCGGTTATGCTCATCATTCTGGGAGACATTTACAGAAATTTGGGCTTGTGCTACTTATTTTTGTACTCGGAACACTCTTATCTTTCTTGATCTATATTAATTTCATGTGGAACACCATGTTACAGGGTACATTGAAAATTGAAATAGAGTTTGGAACCAAAGCATTTATCTGGCCTTGCATGAAGGTAAAGTTAAAGGTAGTTTTTTAGTTCATTACCAGCAGAAGCCCATGAAGGGATTATTTTTACATGTACCTTATATATTGTTCATACTGGTAACTGGACATACATGTCGCTCCTGCTTACTCCCAACCATTTCCCCGTTCCTCAAATCTCTGCCAAGGAAATAATAAGATGATGTGTCAGGTGATTTAGATGACTACACTGAGTGGAAGTGTGCAAGATAGGCAGCAGAAATGCAAAGAGAAGGTGAAGATATGAACAGAGGGTCTGAATTAACTCAGGCTGAGAAAGTGGAAAGAGGGGAAAGAAATCCAAAGGACGGGGTGCACTAAGCAAGCCCCAAGATCCCAAATTCTGCTACCCTCATCCTATCAATCACCAGTATGGGAAGTGCAAGAGGTCAAAATACCTGCACATGGGATACAATAAGCATTTGCATAATCTGATATATAAAGAAAGATGATAGAATCTTTAAACAGCAATTAATGAAAAAGTTTAGACCATCTGGTTGACACTCTTTAAGTTAAACAGTAAATATGTACAGATTATAGATCTGTTATAAAATAAGAGAAACAAGGTGCTCATCTAATCACTCATGACCTTCCAGCTTTTGACATTATTGGATGGATGCATTCATTCCAAGGAAGGTTGAGTCTACATAGAGCAACGTATTTGTTGGATGAGCTGTCATGCGTAATCCCATTTGCATCTTGTCCCAGCGGATTCCTAGTGGTAGCTTAGCTTGCCAGACTGAAGTCAATATGATTGGCATAGTCACCAATTGTAGTGACCAAAGAAAGGACTTTCATCTCAGAGAAATCTCATATGCGATTAATTTGTAAGGTGTTCATAGCAATAGCTTTATCCATAAAGATGGCATATGAATTGGAAATACAGATTTAATGCAAACATGCATATAGTTAAGTGGTAAACTTGTCCTATGGTTTTACCTAAGAAGAAATGATAATATGCAACAGTTTAATTTTTTCCCCATATTTTTGGAAACTTCTGTAGTTCCCACACTGGAGGAAGATATATATATTTCATTTTCTTGTGTGTAAAATGATAATTGGAATCCAAGTTATCTGAACTTGGTTAAATAAACAAACCGTATGGTTTTCGGAATTTAACTATTCTTGAATTTCAGAGAGAATAGTTTCAATTAGTTTGAAAGAGGAAACAATATCATGTCTAAGAGATTGCTGCACCTCATACCAGATCTTATATGGCACACCATTACACATTACAAATCAGAATAGATTGGCTTGAGAGTGAAGATGGTGATGTCCGTGTTAATGCATATTTTATGTACTATGGCCTTTTGTTTTCTTATCTTTGTTCCAGTGTTTTGAGGACAGGGACAGCTGGACGCATTTCAGGGGGGATTGATTTTATTATGAAATCCTAAAACATGATGATTTTTACTAGTTAATTTCTACTGACTTTTGGAATTGCTAAACTGGTATTTAGGAAAGCTCAAACTCCTACAAGTGTAACTGTGCATGACATCAAAGTTTAAGTACATTAAAAGCCAATAACTAATCTAGTTGGCAGGTTCATTTACAGAATTATATATTTCAGTTTAGCCATTCCAAAAATCACTTGAAGTTGACAAGTAAAAATCACCATGTTTCAGGATTTCATAATAAACTCGGTTCCTCACTCAATTTCTATGATTGGTATTCTCATATGAATAACAAGGTGAATCACAAGGGCGATTTACTATGCTTTATACAAACTTAAACATGACAAAATGGTTATATGCTGGAAAAGTATGGACATTTAAAGTCTCAACATTCATATTACCAAACATAACATTGATATTACCAAACATACATAACAGTTAGTAGTAGCCAAACATTATATCTGTACGTCAGATTTTTCCTATTGAATCTCATAATTCGTTGTTTCATCTCTCCAACAAAGAGATATAGCCATTCACAATGTCAATTTTTGTGAAACCATGATAATAAAAACTGTGGCTTACAAATATCTGAAAATGCATGAATCTCAAGTATATATTTATTTAAAAATAGGTGAAATTAGATTTTTACCATTTGGGATGCTTGGACATCCCCAAGATTGTTGAGGATCCTCTTAGATGTCCCTAGGAAAACCAAATATCTCGTAGATGTTTCCTGATGTGTCATGGCATTTTGGGAATGTTTTAGAGATTTTTGAAAAACTGGGGTTGGCCAAGGGACATCCTTGGCCATCTTGTAGTCTTGGAAATGTCACATGGGATGGGGATATAAGTTTCAAGGCTAGGGATGGGTCCCTGTTGAACTTTTTTATATATCTCTTCCTTGTTTGCACTAAGTTTTGTGGAATATAGGAAAATAAATTTGAACTCATGTTGGGAGATAGTTGTACCCCCATCCCAAGCCATTTTCATCAATGTTATGGCATTGAAAGTTCAAAGAGGTGTGGATATGATATTGCTAAACGTAAGATGGAGAAGAACCTAATTTTGTCCTTAGTGTCAATCATGCATTAATGCTCATATAGGTAGATTAGATCTTTGTTATGTCTATTGCTTAGATTTGTGATTTGTATCTATCAATCAATGTTTTAATCGTTATATGTTCTATGAAATGCTTTAGGTGGTTAGTTGCATCTTTTTGACATTATGTGAGATGATTATTGTTGTCACTTTGTGCCCCCCTTGCATTTCCCATTAGTCATAACCAATCCGAGAAATCTAAATGGGTTTATCATGCTTAAATTTTCCTCTAGTGGTTGTAGTTTTCTCTTCGTAGGCTTCAGTTAGTTACCCAATTGAAAAAAATCCTAGAATAGCTAAGTATGGGGGTGTTTCTTCCTTTGATGCTTGTTGGGCCACGAGCCCTAAAAATAACCTAGAACCCAAGTTATGAGCTCTCCTTCCTTCACACTCTGCTAAGCCTTTCTTCTAGATTTCTATCGGGCCATGGGACCCAATAGAAACTTGGAACCCAAGATCCGATTTCAAGTTCCTTATGCCTTTCACGTTCCAATTTCTTAAAGTTCCAATCAGAACTTAGGACCTAACGGGAACTTGGAACCTTGGTTCTCGGTCCTTGCTTCCTTTTGCCTCTCAAGTATCAATTTCTTCCTAGGTTCCAATTGGAACCCGAGACTTGATGAAACTTAGAACCTTGGTTCTAGGTCCCTATTTTCTCCTTGCTCCCAATCCTTGTGACTTATTTTCCTTTTTCCCTTCCTCTAGACTACAAGTTTAGGTTGGAACTTGAAATTTGAGCTTTGGTTTCAAGTTTCTAATTCCGTTCGACTCTTGTCCCCTACCAATTCTTCTCCCGAGTTCAATGGCATTCAAATCGTGCTTCCTTTGTGGCTAGGTTATAGGTTCTCTTTTGGGCTTGATGCTCACCATTGTAGTTTTTCCAAATGTAGGTTCTAGGTTCCAACCAAAATCTAAGGCTTAGTTGGAACTTGGAATATGAATTTCTTGATCCTAAGTTCCTGGTCCCATTCAACTCCTGTTGCCTATCGAGTTCTTTCAAAGTGCAAGTTCCAAGTTCCAGGTTCCAACAGGAACGTTGGACTCAATGAGAACCTAGAACCTAGTTCCTGTTGAACACCCGAAACACTGTCGGGGGGGTGGGGAGGGTGGGGTGCTGAATCAGTATTCCTGTAAACCATTCAAAAATTTAAACATCCAATCATCTTGGCACATTCAATTGTAGTAAAGAAAGAAAGCATGAAACATCAACATCACATAACACATGAACATTAGGATTTTTACGTGGAAAACCCAAAATGGGAAAAACTATGGTGAAGATTAGCTCACAATATATTATAACCAGTTATAGTATATTTACAGAAGTGCTCACTGTAGGTGGGCTCATTGTCCAAATGGACTCATTGCCCACAGAGAAAAAGATAGAAGAGAGATTGTGGCTCACAACCTAATTTGAACTGTTACAATTGCATCTAACATATGCATGAATTACAGTTCCAATGAAGCTCTATAAATTGACTTTACCCACTTCATCTAATTCAAATCTAACACTCTGCTTTCTTTTGCATTCACATCACTCTAATCTTCTACTAAACATTCACAACTTAAATTCACATTGCACTGATAATATTCACATCACATACATGTAAAACATTCACAACATTCATTACTTTCTTCTAAACATCGAAAAAGATCTAACTTATATATCTGCTTCAAGCATAACATCAATTAGGTCGTCCTAATAGATGTAACATTCAAAATAAAACTTTTCAGCTTCAACTCTTTCCTTACATGCTTCACGCCAAAATTTAAATCTCGAAATAACTTGAAATAGGTTGGCAGGGACCTATCATAGATCCCACATAAGACTTTAACACTTATTTAACCTTCACATACCTTCAAACTTATTAGGTCAACACCGTAGAAGACCTAATACCGAAATTCTTCAATTGTGTATCCACATGCAGACACATGGACCTCAAAAGTCAACACCAACTAGAATTCACACACTAATGCCATTTGTCAACATATCCTCAAAAGCGCAAAGCCAAAAACTTATCTGCAGAGAAGTGCAAACTCTCCCACTCAAATGTATTGTACAAGAAATAACTGTAACTTGCCAGACCGAACTTCTATTACTTAGATCTCTCAAACCAAAAGCCCAAACATGATGAAATTATGAAGTCGGATACTTCTAACAACCAACAAAATAATGTTAGAAGTTCAGAGTGAAAGCTTCATTTGCAGATTATTTGTTACAAAAATTAACAAAGTTGATACTTAGTCAATTTTCCATCACAACCAACTTTAACGGATCAAACCATCTTGCAAAAATGTCTTCCACGAACACTCCAAAACCTATTAGAACCAACCAAAATGATCTACAATAATTTGCACCAAGATCTCCATATCAAGATACAATGTTGACATCAATGCCAACATTGCAATACATCATTATATACCTTGTGCTTATTCCTCATGCTCATGTTCCCAACAACAACATCAATGACATTCTTCCAACAATCTACTCCTTTGTAATTGATGGCAACATGCCAAAATATCTTCAAAAAATTCTTTCCCTTTGACATCAAGGGCAAAGGGCACCTACAACAACTGTTTTGACTTATACCATATCTCGCCCTGAGTAATATGTGCATATGTACAAATTGAAAGATAGAACTTACTCCCTCTGAGTCATATACTAGAGCAAAACAAAAATTCTTTACTAGACACAACTCTATATACTCCACATATGTACAAAGAATCTTGAAACTAAAAATTGAGAAGCATAAAGAGTAAGAAATGTGTCAACCAGAGGAAGTTGACTCTTGTGACTTTTGCTGATGGGTTTGCCATGCTTGTTTTCCATCCTTCCATGTCTTCATTGTTGGCCCAAGCAACTTGCACTGTATTTCAAACTCCATCAATATTTCTTCTTCTTCTTCCAGAGTGCTAGGTATTAGATTCATTTGTGTAGCCTTAGTAGCACTCAAAAGGGCACGAGATACAAATATAAATTTGTCATTCACCAACTCCCTTATTTCTCCAAACTGCAAAATGACATTTTCCCTTTGTCCCTACAACTGGAAGAACTTCTTATGCAAATCTTCAATTACACTCCTTGTATTGCCAGTTAGATCAAGTGTCGGATCATAGGCATTGGAAGCTTTATTTATCTAGGAATCAATGGAGTCCATCTCATTCCTTATGCTCTGTGTGGCATCGAGCCACTTCATGCAATATTGAAACATAGCCTTAGCCTCATCGACACATATCTGCGCATCCTTCAAATCTTCTGAAATCTTTTTGTGTGCAAGAGCACACTTTTTTGCGGTCTCTGACATCTTTTCATCATTCATTCTCTTTTCTACTTCTTTCTCTACTTCTCTTTGAGACTAGAGGCGTATTCCTTAAAAGAATCAATTAAAAGCTTTAAATTTTCCATACCAGTGGGTGATGTGTCTATGTTTGCACTGGGTACGACCTCTTGTAATGCCTTCATTGCTTCCTCCATCAATTCTCCACTCTTCTGATGTGTCTCAGTAATCTCCTTTCAGGAAGATGCATGGAATACATCTCCCAATTATAGCTTGTGGAGTGGGGAAATCTTATCCAGATCTACATTTCCCTGTTGCATTGGCAGTTGTAGCAATTGTGAAGAAACAATAGGCTAGAACTTGAGCTGCATAATCAATAGGTTCTTCAAGGAATCTCAGGAGGAGCCAGAGGATTCACTAGAAGTCTTTATAGCCATCTTCACAACTTGCTCTTTTGGTTCCTTTCCTTTGTCCTTTCCAGAGTCCATAGGTATCTCTGTTCTTGCATTTCTGTAGGTATCCTCTTCCTTAGCTTTACCTTCCTTCTCTTTATCTTCTTGCTCTTCTTCCTTTTCTGTCTCAACTCTCTCTGCTTCAGTATTTTGTTCACATTTTCTTCCTTTGTAGATTGATTAGTGGTATCTGGAGGTGGAGTTTCAACAATTTCTTCAAGCACCAGAGGAAGGGAAGTATCTTCCTTCGCTATTTCTTCTCTAGTGATAGTCTCTCCTTCCACATTTTTCTCTGCTTCTGCATCTTCATGTGTCACCTCTTCTATTACTGGAGGAGTATTGTCTTGTGTATGCTCATCATCTATCACATGCTCATGTTGAGCATCGATGTTCTCTTCTTCTTCAACTTTCAGAGCAGGGTCCTTGCATTTTGGGGTCATCCCTAGCCTTTGTGCTAGGTCTACAACCTTATCAACAATCTCCTTTCAGAGTCTCTCATGATCATCCTTGTCACTACTCATCAACATTGGTACCCTTTGTTTTGTTCTTAGTTCTTTTGTGTACAGTTGGGCCAATGTGGCCTTATTCTCTAGGAGAGCACTAATTACTTCAAGAGCATGTGCCTTCATCTTGGCATCTTCATTAATAACATCTTGTCTTCTCTTTACCAAAACATTCCAAAGCTCCATAGGTAACTTCTTTTGTATGTTCTATGTCCACTTCAAGCATTATGATGTATTTTACAATGGACTCTACTATTGTGGCCTTATTTGTGTCATTGACCTCTTTATACAAAGCTGCATTCTCTCCAAGCATATCATGTTGAATTATTCCATTTACAAGTGCCTCTACCTTCATAGGACTGCGAGGCCTTACCTTTTGCTTCTTCACTTCATCCAAAGTCTTCTTTCTTTGTACCTTCTTTTCTGGGGACATCTTCATGGTGGTTTCTTTCTTCCTCTCTCATGTGTATTACAAATGTTTCCTTTTCTATCTCAATCTCCTCTTCACTATCTATGTCAATAATATCAAATCTTCTTTTAGCACTAGCTTCACCTTGTGAAGCTTCACTCTTCCTTTTGCGGACCAACGGGGGTACTTCTTCCTCCTCTTCTTCTTCTTCTACATTTACACTTATAAACCTTTCTCTCACTGCCTTTTGCTTTTGTCTCTTCTTTGCAGGAGCAGTAGGTGGTGCTATCGGAGTAGCCTTCTTCTTCTCTGGTCTTGTCATGTGCACAATCGGAGGGGATTTCTCCTTCACTGGAGGACTATATGTTTTCTTTTTCTCTCCAACAGGTTGCCTAGCCCCAAAGGACTTTTGAATAAGAGGGGGGGTGGTAGCTATCCTAC
This sequence comes from Sequoiadendron giganteum, assembly GCA_007115665.2. Lineage (NCBI taxonomy): Eukaryota > Viridiplantae > Streptophyta > Pinopsida > Cupressales > Cupressaceae > Sequoiadendron > Sequoiadendron giganteum. The sequence continues at coordinate 82,226,243 of CM021110.1, read as the reverse complement.
TAGATCTTCTTGTGCTTCCACATCCTCTTGCAACACTTGATCCCCTTTCCTTTTTCTCTTGCATATTGCATTTATTCCTTTGAGATGCCGATTTCCTTCGCAATTTGATCAACCATCTTTTTAACCTTCTTCCAAATTATTGGTTTCTTTTGCTCCATGTGCACTTCCATGGATTTCTCTTCATAAGTGCCATATCTTTCTTTAGTTGTGTCCCTTACACTTTTCAACAAAATGTCAGTTAAACCAACAATTTCCTATTCAGTAACCTCATATCCCAATGCAAGGATCCACATAGTCCTTGGTTCAATTGCCTCCATGATGCATTTATCAGTACTCACTAAAAATGTGATCATTTTTATATTTCTTTACCATTTGCCTTGGAATTTTGTCCCTCTCATGCATTCTCTTCTCAAAAACTGCAAAAAAAGCAGCAAGAGCCTCATCTTGTGCCTTCCCATCACCAAGACTACTCATAAAATCTTTGATCTGATGAGCAACTGGTCTTCCTTGCAACCATTTCATTTCTTTGGTTTCGGGGAGTTCTTTTAGAAAATAGATAAAGTAAGCACATACCAAAGTCCCATACTTAAATGTATTCTTCTTTTCCTTGGTTTGCTTCAAATCCTCCATCAATTGTTGCCTTAAAAACTCACAAAAATCATAATCAACACCTTTTTCCACCATCTCATATGCCATATTGATTGCGGTGGTAGATACAAAATTATCTCTGTTTGCAAAATAGATTTTATAACCAATTAACATTGTTGCATACCTCATAATTGGTTTTCTGAAGGTATTTACTGCTAAAGCCCTCTTATCATATGTTGCACCAGTGAGTTCCATTACTAATTCATTCTAAACCAATTTCAATATAGGAATAGGTCCAATGGAGCATAGACTTGTAGCCTCCCTAATCACCTCTTTTTTTTTTATCATGTTAGGCATATTGGTCCAAACAAATTTATCATGGATTCTACTTAATGCCATTCTAACCCACTTGCCACCAAAACGAAAATTCGGAAACCATTGTCATACATCTAATTTCTTCGCAACTAAGTTTTGATACTCTGGTTTTAGGGAAAAATTGTCCCTAGTCAATTCTTTCATCCATAAATATGCTAGCTTACTGTGATCAAAATTTTCCATCTTGCTATGAATTTAAATCTTTATATCCTCTATTGGGAAAACCCCATATGGAACATGCGAAAACGCACCCAATAGGTTGTCTTCAATGGATTTTGTAGGGTACTTAAATCTTGGTTGTGGCTTCTCAGTAATCTCTATAACCCTTGGTGTGGCCATTGCAAAGAATTCAAATTGCTTTCAAACAAAGTTCTTTTGAAAACTAGGGCAAAGCTGAGATTGTAAATACCTTTTCTTCTGTTTGCCGAACTAGGGTTTCAACGCACCAGGTCACAAATAGCTTCGATCACTCCAAATCACTTCCTCGCTCTTTGCTTCTTCTCAATGCTCGTTATGAATGAAATTGGCTAAGTAAAATCACTTTATAACCCTTGGAATTTGACCTAATTTCATAGTTAGTGTTTCAAATAATAAAGCTAGTAAACCTTTAATTGTATGCATAGTCAACTTTTGATGCCTCGCAAACTTCCGCATTATCATATTTTCTTCCGCAATCTTCACCAAAAGAGCAAGCATGTCGATCTACATCACATATCTTCGTGTTGAGGCATCGACACCTCTTCTTTGATGGGGGATATAAGATGTTCATTAAAGCTCCCCCTAAGCCAAAGCTCTCAACTTAGTTTCCAAAGGAAACATCTGCATCAGAGGATGGTATAGATTCATCCTTAACTTCTAGCTCTTCCTTGTTTCTCCAAATCTTTTCCATCTCCTTTGTTTTTGTCGAATCATTCTTCTTTATTGGTTCATTCCTCTTTACCAGATTGTGCTTAATATTTCTGCTTCTGCAAAACTTAGCAATGCGTCTAAGCCTATTGCAATTGTAACAAGTGATATTCTTCTGACCAATACTCCTTCCATTCATTCTAGATTTGCATTGATTAGCTTTATGCTCAAATCCATAACATGTATAACAATAGTCTTTGAACGATTGAACCATTATACCTTTGTTATAGCCATTCATTATTTGACTTCTGCACTCACTAGCTCTATGATCAAATTTCTTGGACGTAAAGCATTGACCAAGAAAAGATAGAATATTTTGATTCATTCTGCTTCTACATTCCATTGCCTTATGTCCAAATTTATTGCAGGAATAACAAAACCATTGAAAGCTGGGTTCCTTTGTGCATTTGGTTGTGTGACCGGTGGTCTTCTAGCTTCATTCCTTTGATTCCAAATCTGCTTGCCATTGTTCTTCTTATTTCCAATCTTCTTTTCAGTGTTTGATGTCTGATCTGATTTTGAACTTTCTCCTATCTCAAACCCTAACCCACCTTTGTCTTTAGAGCCTTTGTGATTTGCAATCATTTCATTAAGCTTTGTAGCACTCATCTTGAATTTGTCTTCATGTCTCCTTGCTTTTTCTAGATCTGATCTTAGATTCACTTCTTGTTCAAGCCTTGTGCATTCCCTAGATTTTCTTTTCACCATTGCATTCATACATTCCTCAATTCTTTTCTTTTCTTCAGCTTACACTTTCAAACTTGTGATAGTTTCATTTGCTTTCTTTAACTGTTCACTGACTTCCTTATGCCTTTCTTTGAACTTCTTGATTTGTTCTCTCAAATTGCTGATACATTCATTTGCTTCTTTTACATTTTCTTTCAAATCTCTGTTGTCATCTTCAGTCTTTTCAAGATCTGCAAGGGAAACTTTGAGTTCTCCATCTTTGTCAAGCATGCACTCTTCTTCTATGGATCCAACAACAATAATCTCTTCCGGAGGATTAGTTAGTCTTCTAACAGCCATGCGTTCAACCTCCAAGATCTTCCCCAAGCAATTAAGCTCCTTCCAAGGAACCAAGCTTTGATATCAATTGTTGAATACCCAAAATACTAAGAGGAGGGGGTGGTTGAATCAATATCTCTTTAAACACCTGGTCAAGTCAAGTCTCAGTAAGGACCAAATTGTTGAATACTTGGAATACTGAGAGGGGGGTGAATCAATATTCTTGTAAACCATTCAAACATTTAAACATCCAATCCACTAAGTAGATTCGATTGCAGTAAATGAAATAAAGCATGAAACATTGATCAACATCACATAACACATGGATACCAAGATTTTTACATGGAAAACCCAAAATGGGAAAAACCACAGTGAGGATTAACTCACAATATATTAAAAACGGTAATATTGTATTTACAAAATTACTCACTGTAGGTGGAATCACTATCCATAGAGAAAAAAGATAGAAGAGAGATTGTGGCTCACAACCTAATTTGAACTATTACAATTGCATCTAACATATGCATGAATTATAGTTCCAATGAAGCTCAATAAACTTACTTTACACACTTCATATGATTCAAATCTAACACTCTGCTTTCTTCTGCATTCACATCACTCTCATTTTTTACTCAACATTCACAACTTAAATTCACATTGCTTTGATAATATTCACATCACATACATGTAAAACATTCACAACATTCATTACTTTCTTCTAAACATCGAAAAAGATCCAACTTATATATCTGCTTGAAGCATAACATCAATTAGGTTGGCCTAATTAGATGTAACATTCAAAATATAACTTGTTAGTTTCAACTCTTTCCATTCATGCCTCACACCAAAATTTCAATTTCAAAATAATTTAAAATAGGTCGGCATGGACCTATCATAAATATCACATAAGACATCAACACTTATTTAACCTTCACAAACTTATTAGGTCGACACCATAGAAGACCTAATACTAAAATTCTTCAACTGTGTATCCACATTTGGACACATGGACCTGAAAAGTCAACACCAATTGGAATTCACACACTAATGCCATCTGTCATCATATCCTTAAAAGCACAAAGCCAAAAACTTATCCGCGAAGAAGTGCAAACTCTCCCACTCAAATGCACTCTACAAGAAATAACTGTAACTTTCCAGGCCGAACTTCTGTTACTTAGACCTCTCAAACCAAAAGCCCAAACATGATGAAATTATGAAGTCATATACTTTTAACAACCAACAAAATAATGTTAGAAGCGCAGAGTGAAAACTTCATTTGCAGATCGACGCAAATTCAAAAATTGGATGCTCTGTTACACAAAACTAACAAATTTGATACTTAGTCAATTTTCTATCACAACCAACTTGATTGGATCAAACCAGCTTGCAAAAATGTCTTCCACAAATACTCCAAAACTTGTTAGAACAAACCAAAATGATCTTTAATAATCTGCACCAAGATCTCTATATCAAGATACAATGTTGACATCAATGACAACATTGCAATACATCGTTATACACCTTGTGCTTATTCCTCATCTAATGTTGCCAACAAAAACATCAATGACATTCTTCCAACAATTCCATGTTCTTGGTTCTACTTGACTTGTCCATTAGTTTTTTCTTTCTTCAACGTAGAAAACACAATTAATGCTCAACGACTCTTGCAACTACAAGATTTTGATATGTGGAGTTGTTGTAGGGGTTTTAAACACATTTTGCATGGATTTGAAGAAAGGAAATCAATGCTTACACTTCATTTATTGGATTGTAATCTCCTTTTGTTAGAGGGCCATTCCTTTGTTGTGATTTTTCAATAGATTTCATGGGGTTTTTTGCACTCCAATCCATATATCTTCAAGGTAGAGGTATGCTAATGGTGTGAGGAATGTGTTATCACGCCTCCAACTAAGGATTTGAAAGTACATATTTTTGCAGATGATTGACAAGGTTGTGGCTAGGGTTTCATCCCCTACCACGTGCTTTCTTTCTCCCACACCTCTTCTGAAGGATGAAAGCATTTTGTGCTCATTTTTTAAAAAGGGTTCTTCCTTTGTTTCTTTGGCAAAATACATGCAGATTGCATTTACTACAACTGTAAATTGGCTCCATGCCTTTGGATTAATGAAAATTGCTATTTTCCCTCATTTGATTTTTAATGTTTAATACTTTCTTACCTTCATGTTTGAATGAGTGTTTTATTGTTTTCTATGTTTGTATCTTGTGTTAAGCCTATTTGTAGGAGCTAACTGTGGATGAACTCTATCCCTCTTAGTATTTTTCAAAGCCTAAACTCCATAAATATCTCTAGGAGCTGCTATAATAGAGAATTGTGTAAATTCTTTTAGCAGTTTATTTAGTTCTCCGTATTGTAGTGGGTAGTAAAAAACTCATTTAACTAGGTGCATTAGCACCCCTTCTATTTTTCTGCATCATAGATGTTTCTTGATGTATCATGACATTTCAGGAACATTTTAGAGATTTTTGAAAGATTGGGACTGGCCAAGGGACATCTGTGACCATCTTGTAGTCTTGGCAATGCCACATGAGATGGGGATGTCAATTTCAAGGCTAGGGATGGGTCCCTGTTGAACATTTATATATATCTCTTCCTTGTTTGCACTAAGTTTTGTGGAACATAGGAAAATAAATTTGAACTCATGTTGGGAGATAGTTGTAACCCCATCCTAAACCATTTTCATCAATGTTATGGCATTAAAAGTTAAAAGAGGTGTGGATATGATATTGCTAAACATAAGATGGAGAAGAACCTAATTTTGTCTCTAGTGTCAATCATGCATTAATGCTCATTTAGGTAGATTATATCTTTGTTATGTCTATTGCTTAGATTTGTGATTTGTATCTATCAATCAATGTTTTTATCGTTATATGTTCTATGGAATGCTTTAGGTGGTTAGTTGCATCTTTTCGACGTTATGTGAGATGATTACTATTGTCACTTTGTGCCCCCCTTGCATTTCCCATTATTCATAGCCAATCTGAGAAATATAAATGGGTTTATCATGCTTAAATCTACCTCTAATGGTTGTAGTTTTCTCTTCGTAGGCTTCAGTTAGTTACCCAATTGAAAAAAATCCTAGAATAACTAAGTATGGGGGATGTTTCTTCCTTTGGTGCTTGTTGGGCCACATGCCCTAACAAGAACCTAGAACCCAAGTTATGAGCTCTCCTTCCTTCACACTCTACTATGTATTTCTTGTAGGTTCGTATTGGGCCGTGTGACCTGACTGGAACTTGGAACCCAAGATCTGATTTCAAGTTCCTTATGCCTTTCAAGTCCCAATTTCTTAAGGTTCCAATCAAAACTTAGGACCTAATGGGAACTTGGAACCTTGGTTCTAGGTCCTCACTTCCTTTTGCCTCTCAACTATCGACTTCTTCCTAAGTTCCAATCAGAACCCGAGACTTGATGAAACCTAGAACCTTGGTTCTAGGTCCCTATTTTCTCCTTGCTCTCAATCCTTGTGACTTATTTTCCTTTTTCCCTTCCTCTAGATTGCAAGTTTAGGTTGGAACTTGAAATCCAAACTTTGGTTCCAAGTTCTTGATTCCGTTCGGCTCTTGTCGCCTGCCAATTCTTCTCCCGAGTTCAATGACATTCAGATCATGCTTCCTTTGTGCCCAGGTTCTAGGTTCTCTTTTGGGCTCAATGCTCACCATTGTAGTTCTTCCAAACCTAGGTTCTAAGTTCCAACCAAAATTCGAGACCTAGTTGAAACTTGGAATATAAATTTCTCAACCTTAAGTTCTTGGTCCCGTTCGACTCTCATTGCCTGTTGAGTTCTTTCAAAGTGCAAGTTCCAGGTTCCAACAGGAACCTAGGACTCAATGAGAACCTAGAACCTAGTTCCATGTTCTTGGTTCTACTTGACTCGTTGTTCGTCGGTTTTTTCTTTCTTCAACCTAGAAAACACTATTAATGCTTGATGACTCTTGCAACTACAAGATTTTGATTTGTAGAGTTCTTGTAGGGGTTTTAAACACATTTTGTATGGATTTGAAGAAGGGAAATCAACGCTTACACTTCATTTATTGGATTGTAAACTCTTTTTGCTAAAGGGCCATTCCTTGGTTGTGATTTTTCAACAGATTTCATGGGGTTTTTTGCACTCCAATCCATGGATCTTCAATGTAGAGGTATGTCTATGGTGTTAGGAATGCATTATCACGCCTCTAACTTAGGATTTCAAATTACATATGTTTACATATTATCAACAAGGTTTTGGCTAGGGTTTTATCCACTGGCACGTGCTCTCTTTCCCCAACACCTTTTCTGAAGGATGAAAGCACTTTGTGCTCATTTTTGTAAAATGGGTTCTTCCTTTGTTTCTTTGGCAAAATACATGCACATTGCATTTTCTGCGATTGTAAATTGGCTCCATGCCTTTGGATTAATGAAAATTGCTATTTTACCTCATTTGATTTTTGATGTGTAAAACTTTTTTACCCTTCATGTTTGAATGAGTGTTTTATTTTTTTCTATGTTTGTATCTTGTGTTAAGCCTGTTTGTAGGAGCTAACTATGGATCAAGTCTTTCCCTCTTAGTATTTTTCAAAGCCTAAACTCCATACATACCTCTAGTAGCTGTTATAACAAAGAATTGTGTAAATTATTTTAGCAATTTATTTAGTTCTTTTGTGTTAGGAAAGCCAAGCTCCAAATCATATAAGGCAATTTGAGAGCTTGAAGATGAAATATGAGAACATAGCAACCTATCTACTTCAATTGGATGAAATTGTTAATACTATTAGAGGTCTTGGAGACAAGGTTGAGGATGCAATAGTTGTGCAAAAAGTATTAAGGTCTCTTCCTTTGAGATTTGATGCCAAAGTCTCACCATCGAAAAAATGAAAGATTTAGATACCCTAACAATTGATGATTTGCATGGGATGCTCACTGTATATGAGATGGGGAATGAAAAGGAGAAGACATCTAAGTGAGAGGCAACATTCAAAACTTCAAAGAAGGAAAAATAAAATCCCAAACCAAGCGATAGATCCAACAATGAATTTGATGCAAAGGAAGCCCACTTTGTGAGAAAGCTCAAGAAAGGATTCAAAAAATACAAAGGTAAGTTATCCTTAAAATATTTTATTGTGGTAAAATAGGTCATTTTGCCACTAAGTGCCCACATGTAGAAGATAATGATAGGGATGATGAAGATGACGATCACATACATAAGGAAAGAAAACATCGTCAACGGAAAAGAGTTATAAACAAGGTGAAAATGAGAGGAAGAAGACTTTCCATAAGCACAAGAAGAGCCTTTGCATCAAAGAGGATAGTAGCTCATCCAAGGAGAGTGATAAAAGTATCTCCAACGGTGATAGAGAAGAAATTCTCTTCATGGAAATAGAAGCAAAGAGTTATGCCTTGGAAGATGAAGACAAAGGAAAAGAGAAGATGGATTCATAAAAGGAAGAAATTGTCAAAATGGATGGAGAAGTGGATCTTGAAGAGATCATTTGTGCCTTGAGAAAAAACAAGAAGCTTAAGAAAAAAGAATTTGAAGCAAAAGTTGCAATAGTATAAATATGAAGAGGATTGAGATTCAAGAGAAAAAGTGTTGCAAAGCTTTGAAGAAGTAGAAAAGACTATTATCAGCAAGTGAGATTTCAAGAAGCAAAAAGGATAGAAGAGGAAGTGAGATTTCAACTAAAGAAAAAAGTAGAAAACTACAAAAGGCTTGCATCTGAAATTTGTTTCCTTGAGAAAGGAACTAGAAAAAGGAAATCACCCAATTAAACAAAAGCATGAAGTTTGAAAAGAGCACTAAAATAATGTAGGATATTATTAATGCCCAAAGGTCACCATTCATCAAGATTGGTCTTGGCTTTGAGGAAAATCACAAGACTACCAAAGAAGATCCAAGTTTTAAGGCTACAAAATTACCAAAGAAAATAAATGAAGAAAAGCCTAAAGGCTATGTTGATGCACTTAAGAGATCTATCAATAGTGATATCAACAAGAAGGAAGTGATATCTCATAGAAGACCACCATCCCTTACAAAGACAACAAGGACAAATTCATAAAGTTCTTTCATCCAAGGTAGCTACACATGAACATGTTCCAACATTCTTTATTTGGTTATTGCTTTTTGTGTAATCATTTTGGTCATAAAGCGAGAAATTTTAGGGGACATGCAAGAAATAATTTTGGTCATAGAGCAACAAATTATAGGACACATACAAGAGATAACTTTGCATGGAACAAACATGAAATTCCTTATGGGTTTTTAAATAGAAACTACAATCCATTCACCCTTTAATGGATTTTAATATTATGTGCTATAAGCGCAACAACTATGGTCATATAGCCCAATTTTGTAGAACCTCCTAGACAAAACAAGAAGGTGGATACCCTTGGCAAGTAAAAGGAAGAATCTACAAAATTTTGGAAGAGGATGCAAGATGAAGAGAAGGAAAGATCTATGCTTATGCAAATTGCATTCCATGAACAAGAGGTATCACTAAGTTCATAAGGAGAAATACGAATCCAGGGGGCTACTCATTGCATCATCTTTCAACTTCGTGGATAAAACATTTCAAAGTTAGATTAGATGATGCATATTCTATATGAGGGTAATGATCATCCTTTTGCCATCAACGTCAAAAGGGGAGAGATATAGAAAGGGAGAGAGTTGAACAAAAGGGGGAACTTTACAAACAAGGGGAGCATCATAGAAAAGAGGGAGAATCACATCATGAATGAGAGAAGTATGTTACATCCCTTTGCCATTGATGTCAAAGGGAGAGAGTTACAACAAGAGGGAAAATTGTGTTGCCATCAATGACAAAGGGGGAGATTGTTGGATTATTTGTCATTGATGTCAAAGGCATATGGGAGATTGTTGACAAATTTTATTGTCATGGATGCCATGATATCATTACTGAACCAAGAAGAATGCCATTGGCTCAAGAAGATTGATTTATGTGCAGTGACATTGATGAAATGAAATTAAAGACAAGGATAATAATGGTCGACCACCTTTGCTAGCACATTTGCAAGTAAGATTTAAATGTATGCTGGCCGACTTCATCCTTGGTGCCCAAGACAAATACCTCATATTAATGCTAATGTTAATGATAATGCTAGTCGACCTCCAACACCACTTTGGAGAATTAAATTAAAATAATTATTCTTTCTCATACATGGCCAACCCCCTTTGAGGAGGTCGACCTAGTTTGTGAAAAGACACATGATTGCATATAAATAGAAGTGGTTTCGAGGTTTTAAAAAAAAGTAATTCAATGAAAATCATTTCTGATGTAGAGCAGACCTAAGGAGAAGATGAAGAGTAAATTTCTAAAAGAGATTTGAGAGCATACTTAATTATAAGTAGATTTAAGAATAGACTTAGAGCAGATATAGAGCATAGATAAAAGATGAAGAATGTTGTAGATTTGTGAAGGATCGCCAACCTTGTGAAGATGCATTAAAAAATGGTATTTAAGGAAGATGAGATGAGTGTTTTCAAGCAAGTGAGATGCAATGTAAATCATTTGATTTTGAGCAGAAATATTTGAAGGAAATTTAATTAGACTTGTGAAGAAAACATAGGAATATAATCAAATTGGTGAAGGAAATATATGCATATTTGTGAAGGAAATATATGCATATTTGTGAAGGAAATATATACAGATTTGTGAAGGAAATATAATCAGATTTATGAAGAAAATTATGTTCATCTGTTGAAGAAGCAACATCTTGAAGGTGATATTACGTAGAAGAAGTTGGTGCCTCTTAAAAGAAGAGATTGGTGTCTCTTGCTGAGTTGGTGCTCAGTTGTGGGGATTGGTGTCTTTAGTGGGTTGGCACCTACAAATTTTGTAAGTGGGGATTGATGTCTCCAATAGGTTGGTGCCTACAAACTTTGTAAGATAATTTCATATAAGCAATATTTTGTCATGGTTTTCTTTTGAAAGGGTTTCCACATATGCTGTGTATTTGAAGTCATTGTGGTTGTTAATTTGGAAAAGAAATAGTATTATACTGATTATCGGAATTGCTATTGTAGATTCTATCTACCATAGCCTTCGGTTGGAGCTTGAGCTATAAATTTTCAAGGAGGCTACATTTATATTTTCACATCCTTGTAGTTTCTTTCCTTTTTTTGGCCTCATTTCATTGAGTTCGCAGGATTATACATATTTGAGTTCAATAGAATTCATGAAGGGTGACGTGTGTCGACACCGCACATGTTTTCCCCAGCTTGACAACGATTACTGTCAGCACGTTGCGTAGGAGTGCCACGTAGCGGCTCCACATGCCACTTTTTGAAGATATTAAGTAGTTGTTATTTTTCAAAGCTCCACGTTTCCTAAAGTGCCACACATCAGAAGAGCACAAGCTCAAGAATGTTTTGAGCCCGAGGGATGCTAAACGGCATGCCATTAGCCCGTTTCAAAATCGGATCGACTGTGGGAGATAGCTAATGACACCACTCATCAAAGTGGGAGATGTAGGCAACGAGGTAGGTGTTCAACCTAATTCACTATGTGATTAAGATAGAGGTAGTGGGGCATACATATGGCACTGCCTCCGCAAAGCGGGGAGGTTATGATTACCCACTCTTGCAATTGCAATGATCACATGATGATGACTCTCACAGGAGGCATTATTCCAGAATCTTTTCGGTTACAACCATCTTCTTCAGATGGGGAAATTTCTCTTTGTATTAAGGGTTGTAATGATTGTAACACAATAGACCTTAGCATGCTATGTTCTTGAAAGAATAGAGACCAAATACATAGAATTGTGCCATCTTTTCCTTTTCTATGTGTTTATCTTTGTTTATTTGCTTGAATTCGTACTTTGTGTCTATCTGAAGTGTTCACAATAAAGGATCACTCTTTTAGCTTTTATAATTTCATTTACATTAATGTATGCAAAAATTTGAATCATGTCTAATACTCTTTCGAACTTCTGCAGAAACTGATCTAAGTGAGATTTTATTATGGTACATCATGATCGAAATGTTATAAAAGCTTGGTAGATTGCCTTAATTTAGGTTATTTCATGTTTTCTTTCTCTTCCTTTTCCCTAAAACAAAATGAAGAGCTAACTTCTAAAATCTTGGAAGTTATTTTGCAGAGCACATTCTAGTCCCCCATTTGCAAAACTTCCCATAGACTATATTTTGTAAGTGCCAGCTTTAGAGATCAATAGTCCTTTTCTAGCACACCTAGTGGGGCACACTTAATTCCTGCATTAGAAGTGGGTTTATGAGCCAAAGGCCCGTTACAAGGTCACAAACTGCATAAGACCCAAGCTTCTACCTCCCTTAGTGACTATAATGCGGACAAGAGTTATTGGGCCAATCGCAACACAAATCTAAGCTCAAGCTCAAGTACAAGCTCATATGGCTCTTCCCGCGCCCTTAAGGAACTTTGTGTCTTGGAATAGTGGGAGCTCACTAATTCCTTCGACCCCTCCAATAGTATGGGATACCATACTTGCTAATGCTTTGAAAGCACTACCCAAGTTCACTAGGAAAAAAATCAAATGCCTACGAAACATTTACAAAATGTGGCTAATGTTTGCATTATTGGTGTAATTAATTATTTAATTACACTTTATTAAGTTTACTTAGGTAATAATTAGTTTAGTTAATTAATAAGTAAGCTTTATTTAGTTGAGCTAATTTTAGTTCAAAATTAGGTTTTACCTTTAGGGTTATGCATACATTGCTTTTATAAAGCAATTCATCTCTTGTAGTTTCTTAATTCCTAAATACAATTCATTTGCACATCTTCATGCAAATTGCTCTTGCTTTTTCCGTTTATCTTGTGGAAGGTATTTTCTAGTTTGCATGTCTGATCTTGGTTTCTAACATGGTATAGGAGCATTGATTTGCAACCCTTTCTTAATTTTTGGAGAAATTCATTGTAGAGCACGTTCGGGGTTCCTCGAGGGTTTCATGCCTTGAGCTTATTTATGAAGCATTTTGGATCAGATCGAGCATCTCCATTGGATTCAAAGTGCTGGAAAAAGTCAGGATTGACTTTCTTTTCATTGATTTTCATCTTTGTTTATTAGATCTGTGAGAGTTTGAAGCTACAATAGTTTTTTGCCAGATTAGAGGGTTTTTCCATCATTTTTTGAGAAATTTTGACCTTGATCTCTCAAACAATGCATGTTGGTGCAAAACGAACCTCACGAGTGCGCTCAAAAGGCCACAAAACCCCTATTTTCATATAAAATATGATAGGGTTTGCTAAAAAATGAGTTTTTAGTGTTTTGGGGGATTTTAAAAACACTGCCAAAAAATTCGTACGACTGTACGGATCCACACGAACGCCTCGATTTTCATGCCAAATGATTTGGTGCACAAATCATTTTTGAGTAGCCTCAATTTTTGTGCCATTTTCCTCGGTTTTTGTGTTGCCTCGATTTTTGTGCTATGAAGATACAACGAAATATTTAATTATTATTTTAATCTTTAAATTAATAAAATATTTGGTTTTAAGCCAAAATGAGAATTTTTAGTAAAATGGTCATGTCCTGAGCATATAGAGTCTGTTTTTCAAAAATGAGATACCGTTGTAAAGTTGGTTCCGAGCCCGATCCAGTGGTGCAGGTATTTTTTCTAGATCTTCTTTCAGATTTGTTTTGCAAGCCTTTGAAGTCAGATGAAACAATTTTTGCTTTGGAGGGCATAACTTTTGCCTCGGTTATCAGTTTTTCGCAATTCAAGCGGCACTGAAAAGATGATTCAGTCCTCTAGAGATCTGAGGTCAATTTTAATCATGGAGGGAAATGCGAACATTGATTTATGCATTCACTCCGTTTTGTCTTCATGGATTAGGTTTGCATTTTCTCTTTGATTTATGCGTGTTTTGCATGTTCTCCTTTTACAATCATGGGGTATTGTAATAAATGAACTTCTATAAAGTTCCATTAGGAGGCTTCTTGCATAATAATTTGATTAGAGTGTAGTTGCATGGCATGCACTTTGATCTCATCTTCATATTGATGAAAACTCGCATGAGTTGTATCTGGATTCTGTAGTTTCTTTTGGCCACATCTTGCTCATAATTTGACACATTTTGGTTCACATGGTTCACATCTCAGATTGAGAGCCTATGGTTAATGATTCTGAATCGCATTAGATTCACATTGGGTCACATCTTAGTTTGAGGGTCATTCATTTTATGGTAAATGTTCTAGAATCTTCATGGTACTTGCTCCTATGGATCAATTTTAGTCACAGTTTGGCATCGACATCGAGATACACATAGCTTCCAGATTCTTTTATCATATCATTCCCTCTTATGTGGGGCATCATTTATTCATCTATTTTTGCTTCATAGATTCTAGGGTTGTTCCAGTTTGTGAGCTTTCCAGTGTTCCTTGGCATTGGGTCTGCTATTGCTTTATCATGATTCCAGTTGAGTCCTTTAGTGACTCTCATATGGTTTCTCGTAAACAAAAACATCTTTCCTTACTTGACATATTCAGGATTCCAGTGTTCTTCTAGTGCTTCTTTGCGGTAGGTCATCTCATTGAGGGGGGTGGGAGGTTTGTCCCACTGGGTTTTCTCCGCTTTCCCATTCATTGCATTTGTATATGGGTACCAAACATGGCCTTGTAGCCGAGACCCATTCATGCTTTCATGGACCCATCCTTGCATTATTTGCATTTTTTTTTCATTCTCCCTAAGTTGCATTTAAGGGGGTGTTGTGTAATTAATTATTTATTTACACTTTATTAAGTTTACTTAGGTAATAATTAGTTTACTTAATTAATAAGTAAGCTTTATTTAGTTGAGCTAATTTTATTTCAAAATTAGGTTTTACCTTTAAGGTTATGCATACATTGTTTTTATAAAGCAATTCATCTTTTGTATTTTCTTAATTCTTGAATACAATTCAATTGCACATCTTCATGCAAATTGCTCTTGCTTTTTCTGTTTTACTCTTGTGAAAGGTATTTTTTGGTTTGCATGTCTGATCTTGGTTTTTAACATGCATCATACATCATATCATGGAAGAAAATGTAGCACTTCGATTGCTCACATTCTTTTTTAAAGGTAAGGCTCAGGATTAGTACTAGTCTTTACCCCCTAATTCTATTGGTACTTGGGACTAGCTTGGAGAGCGTTTCTTTGATCGCTTCACAAAGAAAGGAGACCATTTGTCTTTAATCCAATAGCCGATAACTATAAAAAGGTCCCCTCAAGAAACTGTTATAGATTTCAACAAAAGGTTCGACAAAACTCGGTAGAGAATCCTAGTTTCAGCTCGACCCCCAACAAATATGGCTTTTGTCTTCTATTTGAAAGCTTTTAAGATTCAATCCCTTGGAGGGTAGAATTTGTCGGATGCCTATGATCTAGCAGTAAGAGCTGAAAATAACCTATTAGATGTAAGAAAGCTTCCTCCTTGACTGCCCATGCCAATATTTCTTGAGAGTCAACTCAGTCCCAAGAAGATGCGGCTCCAAGCATGTCTTCCGCTCTTTCCATGTATGTATATCCTAATACACTAATAAGTGTACGTGTTGCTTCTTCACTAACTACAAAGGTTAACGATATGAAAGGTTTGTTGCAAAATTATCAAGGCTATTCCTCAAAAGCCTCCCTATCAAAATTATCAGGGCAGAAGGCCTCCTTTCTAGCATAATACCTATCAAGGAGTGCGAACGAAAAATCAATCTCAACCTTCAAATCAAATAGTTTTAATCCCTACCTCGCTTCAAACCATCCCGACAAATCAAAGTAGAGATATGGTAGTTGGTTAGAATAATCTGGCGGATGATTCAAATGCATAGTGTTTCCCATGCAATGATGCACATATGCCCTGTAACTGCCCTAGAGGTAATCTCCAACAAAAGATAGAAATATAGAGGAGCTAAGGCACCATGCTTGATATAGGTGTTTATGCTTATCAGTCTCTTGGGGTGGAAAGTACTATGCTTGTAGCATAGGTACAACACATTTCCTTTGAGTAGGAAGCGAAAATTGCCTCAGACCATGCTTTTTTCCCATGGATGGAAGGAAAAGATGCGATATTGTCAATGAAGCCTCTACATCAAAAGCTTCGTAGGTATAGTCTGATTACAACACCCGCTCTAAGAGAAGGCTCACTAGGGAACCAGTAGTCCAAATGCAACAACCTAAAACAACCTATGAGAAGAATGATAGCTCACTAGCAGTGGTGCAACCTTTTCAAAAGAGAAAATAAATTTTCTCTTACAAGCTAAAAGAGTCAAAGGTTCAATTGCTTAGATCACTTAATGTTGTGGAGCAATTGAAGAAAGCCCCCAATAATGTATTGTTATGAGACATCTTGACCATTCCGGAGTAGAAAACTTGCCGCGAGAGGCTATAGAGGGCCACAAGAAGCTAGCTCAAGTTGAAGTAGCCTCAGAACACACTCAAATGAAAAATAAGGATCCAGTTAAGGATGCACGAAACCAGTCAGAAACAACGTTCACAAAAACTAGAGAAGATAAAGCAAGAGAGGAAGTAGTAAGCCCAAACCTACCCCTTTCTTTCTAACTCTCATTGTAGGAAACAAATTGTTACATAACTCTTGATCGATTCTGGTGCTAGCACCTTGGTTATGCCTAGACAAATAATAAATGCGCTAAAATTAGGGTATAAGACTAGGTCCAAGCCCTAGGGGTGATTAAGAACCTTCCACTAACCTTGTATTCCTGCCCTAGTATTAGAATCCCGCAAGAAGTGGTTAAAATTGATATTTCCCCATTTTTTGATTTATGGCTAACTCAAGACTTTACTGCTAAAATCGATGGTTACGTATCACTTGGTTGGTTTCATCTGATCTTGCAAATCATGTATGACTTAAAGATGAAGGTACTCTCCAAACCTTTTCACCCAGAGCACATAACATATGATGCTATGATGAACTTTGAAGCTACCCATACCTCTTTCTCCAAAAATGAGAAGTACTGTGTAGAAATGCTAGAAGATGAAGTGGTAATCAGAGAAAGGAATATGAAAGAAGAGATTGTTTTAAACTAATTCATAGATAGTGATCCTTTTGATAATTATCATGCTATTGGCCTCAGAACATATGTAATATTCGGTGGGGATCAAGTTGTTCCCCAAGTCACTAAGGGGCCAAAAGATCATGTAGGTGGCCTTGGTAATGAGCCTGGCTTGTGGACCTTGTACTTTGATGGTGCAAGATGTAGAATCGGTTAAGGAGCTAGTATCCATTTGGAGTACAAACCCTGAGAGATTTTCATTTTCAGTTCGCTTACACCAACACTGAAGCTGAGTACAAAGTCTTAATCCAAGGATTAAGCTTCACATAAAGGATGGGAATCAAACTTTTAATGGTCATCGAAGATTTCAAACTAGTGATTAAGAAAATAAGAGGGACATCAGTTTCAAAGAATTTCCACATGCGATCCTACCACCATAGAGCATGGGATTTGATTGAAGGATTTGATGCTTTCAATATCCAAGCAGTTCCGAGAGTTTAGAATTATGAGGTAGATAGGATGGCAACGATTGGCTCTCAATTCGATCTAGTGACGAACCAACTGACCAACAAGCACTCAATGGGGTAATTGTGTGGCCATCCTTTCCTAATAATGATCAAAATTGGAAAGTGTTTGAGAGTGATGCTTAGATTGCTATGTTCATTCAAGAGTTTTGTGAATTCACAGAGCAATTGCATCCGAAAATTGAAGCTTATAAAGACCAACTAATTCAACTCAAAACTAATAAGATTTTAAGGGGCTACTCACGTTGAAAAACTTGTTTGATTGTGATGATGCAAGAAATGATAAGCAGAAGTTTGTTGCTGTTAAAGGTGATTACACGAATCCTGATGCCGAAGATGGTAGAAAGTTGAAAGTTGGAAAATGCATCCCTCAAAGAGACAAGGAAAGACTGACAATTTTTTGCAATAAGTATGTCATAGTCGTGGTGTGGACCTATGATGACCTAGAGGGTTATGATCTCAATGTGATCCAACATACCATTGATCTATTTGAAGGGTCCAAACCTATTCACTAGAAGTAGAGGCTAGTAAACCCAAAAAATGAGTCTCTCGTCTCTTAGGAGTTGAAAAAACTCATTGACTTTTGAATCATATATCCAATTAAGCATTCCAACTAGGTGTCTAAACTAGCCCCTATTTGGAAGAAAAAAGTGATATTAGATTATGCTTGGACTTCAAGGACCTAAATAGAGAATCCTTACAAGATCACTACCCTCTGCCTTCCATGGAACAAATCCTCTAGACAATTGTGAGTTTATAAATATTTTCCTTACTTGATTGCTTCTCAGGCTACAACCAAGTGTCGGTGAAGATTAACACAACACTACATTCACCACAAAGTGGGGAACCTTCGCATACACCAAGATGCCATTCAACCTTTCAAATGCAGGAGCTACTTTCCAACGTGCAATGGATATCACCTTCAAATATTTGATAAACTTAATTCTTCTTATATATCTTGATGACCTCACAATGTTTTCGAAATGAAGGGAAGATCATTTTAATCACTTAGAAAAGGTCTTCTAGAAATGCCAAGAGTTTAGAGTATCATTGAATCCCAAGAAGTGTGTGTTCGAAGTTCCACAGGGTAAATTGCTAGGATATGTTGTGTCTAAAGAGGAAATTTCTATTGACCCCGAGAGGGTGAAGGCCATCAAAGAGTTGCCCTTGCTTGTAAACAAAAAGGGAGTCCAATCTTTCTTAGGGAAGATAAATCTTGTTAGTAGATTTATATCTGACTTTGTTGGACTTGTCTATGATGTTAAGAAAAGATCAAGTTTTCAAATGGACCTCTGATGGAAGGACAACGTTTGAGAAAATTAAGGAAGCAATTTCCTCAGCTTCGGTATTAGTTAATCCCGATTTCTCAAAATATTTTATCATGTATGTTTATGATAGTGAGCATAGTATTTTCATAGTATTAGCACACAAAGAAGAACAAGGAAGAGGAGAGCATCCTATTTATTTTCATTCAAGGACCTTGAAGGGATATGAGACAAAGTATAATTTCGTGGATAAAGAAGCATTTTCTATTGTAAAAGGCCTTAAGAAGTTTAGGCACCTAATCACAGGAAATACGATAATGATCTACGTGGTTCACTCTAGTGTCATAGATTACATTATGGAGGGGGAAATCACATAAAATAAAGAAGATTGGATCACCAAGATCCTGGAGTATGATGTAGAATTCAAGCCCACCAAGGTGATTTGTGGTAGGGGACTTTGTGAATACTTGGCCAATGAAATTCAACCCCCAATTGAAAAAGAGTTTTTGGAGAAAGTCCTAGTTAATTAGTTTGAAACTACGAAGTCATGGGTTGTAGATAGAGCCCAGTTCATGGATACTGGTAAGTATCACGAAAGCCTCCCATCTCATAAAAGGTGATTCTAAAGATTACTAATTGCCTGATATGTGTTAGTTAAAGGAGTCCCTTTCAAAAGGAACTTCGATGGGGTACTCCTTCGATGTGTGGATAAGCACCAAGACAATAGGATTTTGCACGAATTTCACAACAGTCCAGCGATTGGTCATTTTTTTTGCAAAAACAACTTCGACGAAGATATGTGTAGGATACTATTGGCTAACCTTGTTCTTGGGCTGCCATGGTATGGTGAGGAAATGTATGCAGTGCTAGTTTTTTGTTGGCAAACAAAAAAATTCAACCATGCCTCTTAATCTAATAGTGGTTGACGAGCCTTTTACTTAGAGGGGCTTGGACTTCATCAAAATAATCAATCCGATGTCGAACATTGGACATAAGTGGATTCTAACTGCAACAGACTATTTCACTTGATGGTCGGAGGTAGGTCCCCTAAAAGGAGCCATGAAGAATGAAATTTTTAGTTTCCTAGAGGAGTTGGTGACACGTTTTGGCTCTCTGAAAAATATTATTTTAGAAAATGGAAGAGCTTTCCTTGGATCAAAATTTTCTAAATTTGTGCTAAGGAACGAGATCTTTCTCAAGACCTTGTCAAATTACTACCCGCAAGGTAACGAGCTAGCATAATCTACAAACAAGAATTTGATAAGATTGATCAAGCGAATTGGCACAAACCATTAGAGAGAATGACACAAGCACCTGAAGACAATGCTCTGGGCCAATTGAATTACTTCTAAGCATGTTTTGAAGACATCTCCATATGAACTAGTTTATGGGAAAGAAGTTGTGTTGCCAATCTCCACGAAAAATCTCAACGTTACAATTGCTTAAGTCTCTGGAGATTGAAGACAGAGCTTTGGAGGTGAGATTAGCAGAGCTACTTAGTGTCCAAGATACTTGAGAGAAGGCTCACAAAACCATGACCAATTGCCAACAGGTGGTCAAAAGACAGTTTGATAAAAACACATCCGATCTTGGTTTTAGAGAAGGAGATTTGGTCCCAAAATATGATGAACGAGATGCTAAGCCAAGTCAGCATGCTAAATTTAATTTGCTATGGAAAGGCCCTTGCCGCATTACTAGTTGCAAATAGAGCAATGCACTTGAATATTTGGAGGGAAATGCTCTCAAGATTTTGGTGAATGGAATCCATCTAAAGCATTTTAATTAATTCTTGGTCTCTTGAGAGACCCTCTTGTAAATAGTTGGTTTGCTTTTGCTGGTGCTTTCTCTTTCAATAAGCATGGTATGTGCAGGTCATTCAATTTTCTTGCTAAGTGTTTGGTGACCCTAGTGGTTCTTTCTAAGAGCAATCATGAAGAGGTTCCCCTAAACGACAATTTTTTGTCCGCTTTTAATGCAAAGCATGCCACTTGTTATTTCACACTTTTCTTTCAACATTGTAGTTCCCAAAATGGTAGCGCCATGAGTGATATACTCACCATCCACTAAGAGTTGTGTTTCCCAAGGGAAACAAAATTAAACTCATATGAGTGGCCTTAATATTGGAAGTTAAATGGTGTTTCATCAACTCATTTGCTTATTCTAAGAGCACAGAAGATTCGAAGAAATATTTGTGAAGCGTTTCTAAGTGCAAAACGCATAGAAGGTGTGAATCGTGGTAAGGAAGTTGTTGAACAAAGTAAAGGATTAAGAATTCAAAAGAATTGAGAGCCATGGACCTAGCGAGATCAACTTTTGGTGCAGAAGTAGAAGCTTAAGGACTCTTCCCTGACCTCTTGAAGAGTAAATCCTTTGCTTCCGCTCCAGTCCCGCTTAAGCCCAAAGCGCCAAACACTAGGAGCTTGGATAAAGGAGGATGCAAAAATTCTAGTTTGGTTTTAGATTACTCTGATTAGATCCATGATCCTAAATTACACAGGAATCCCAAAAGTCTCTGCGAAGGGGCTCATGAAAGAATGATGCACATAGCGACAAAAGGGGAGTATGATTCTTTAGGCTTTCGACTGTGAAATTACGGTTACCGTAGTTTACGCTACCCATGGTTCACCCCTATTCAGAGCTTGTACATGGTTGCACACATTTATATGACCTTGAGAGTGGGATTCTAGTCGGGCATCATTTCAAAATTGTTATAAGCGCTCAAGCTATTAGTGATATGCTTTGTGTTCCTTTCAACCCATCTGTAGAGGTATGCACTTAACAAAAATTAGAATATTCTTGGGCAAATCGAAGAGATCAAACAAAGACATATGAAACACAAATGCCAAAGATTCCTGTTGCATTTAAGGCCTTCCATTTGCATGATATGTAGGATGTATTTTCTATCCTCACTTTTATCTTCAACATGGACAATGATGCTTGAGTTTATGATTTCCAGCTAGCATTGGGCTTCTGTTTGAGAAAGCAAAAGGAGGGATTCATAATGGATTTTGTAGATATAATAGTGGACACCATGCATGAGCAACTAGAGGTATATTCAAAGCAATACTCTATCAAGTATTCATATTTTCTAGTCCATCTGTTGCTTCACCAAAACATTGATGTTTTCAAATCATACATGCAATTAACTACTGCAGATGAATTTGATGCTCAAAAATAAAATCCTGTATTGGTATGGACCCATGTGCTATCTGCAACATATAATTATTATACATTCTCTGAGTTATTTTTAACTTCGATACTCTTGGATTTAAATTGTCAGGAGAACCTAGTCAAAATCATGAATCACCAAAAGGGATGGATGCGAAAGCATAGGTCATCTTGTGATTGGTTCTTTGGGACCAATTTTACTTTTATGTGGATGCATGGATTTAAGGAGAGCCTTTCAGGCTCTCGACCTATTTAATAGATATAATACTAGCCTTGGAGTTAGCACGACAATTATGTGTAATTGATACAGATTTTGGAGTCAGAAGGAAAAAGATAGTTGTTAACTCAACTCTACTCACAAGGGCATGCATTTCAATAAAGAAAAGGTTTACTGAAAATATTCTCATGCTTAACTGATATTGGTTTCGATGTGATTTGCGATTAGTGGTTATGATTCAGACGATTGTCTCACATGCTTAAAAATAACAATGCAATTGGCTTATGAGTGACATCAGTATTGTGAAGAGCGGCGATCTTTGAGCACTGAAGGAATAATGACGTTTGTTGATTTATCACATATCCCTAGTGAGCAACCAAGGCCAAAATGACTCTCTTTCTATGATCCAAAGAATGAGTATAACCTAGACATCAAAATACATAAAGGGAAAAAAATCAATTGGAAAGGGAAGGATGGAACACAAAGAAGATTACAACCTTCTGTGTATATCGTCAGGAGATTCACAATTTAAATTCCTCATACGATACCATTGAGTCAAATGACCTATTTGACACCAAGTGGGACGTGGAGCACCCATCACCACCTCCCTCGTTAAGAACAAGTGATACCCAACAACAAAGCCCCACAAGAAAGAGAATAGAAGAAAGACCACCAAGTCCTTCGCTGTGATAGGTAGCACAAACTTATGACTTAACAAGACAACAAAGTTCCTGTATTGTCAAAAGGAAGCCTTCAGCTTCACAACATGCTCAAGTCTCTTTGAGCTTTGCAGGTGAAGGATCCTCTTCAGAAGCTACATCACTTCCCGAAAGGAAGAGAAAATGGCAGAGGGCATACTTAAGCAATATCTTGGAGGAAGAAGAGGTGGTCGAAGTCACACAACCCTTGGTGGTCTCCACAACATAGGTATGTTTCACTCCCTCACTTCTCTCTTCCCAGTCTTTAGTCGTTCTGGTTGTGATCATAAATATCTCTACACCCCAGGTCACGATTGCTACCACAATCATTTTTTCCATCCCACAACCCCCTTTTCCAATCCTGTGATTGTCCCTTCATATGTGCCTAGTGCCACTTATGCTTCATCAACCACACAGACCTCCTCATTACCACCATTCACAATGCCTTTGGTCTCACCCTCTCATTTGGTCACATCAGTAGCCTTGTGGCCTGTGCAAGGTATCTTACCTTTCTCATTGGTGACTTTATGCCTTCCACTGGCGTCCCCAACGAGAGAGAAAATGTGGACTTCTATTCTAACTATTCCTTTTGGCTTTCTTGCCGACATCCCTTTTGCAAGGAAAATATATCCACTCCCTAAGAATACTGAGGGCAAAAAGATGCAACAAAGAAAGCTTAGGAGGAGAGGATGCAAAAGAGAAGAAGAAAGGAAGCTTTAACCCCAGCTGGCCCAAGGATGGAATCGATTTATGATGAGTCACTCCTGGCATTAATGGTCGTGGCAATGATTCCTATTTTCCACAAACCTAAGGATTATGATGTCCACATCATTGGCCTTAACCTCAGCTAGACTCGCCCAAAAGATAAAGTGGAGCTAATGGAGGAGACTCAAAAGGCTATTACAACAGAATATCTGAAGGTCAATCAATGGGCAGGGAAGAGAGAACAATAGTTGGAAATTGTTAATGGAACGGTTGACAAGCTAGAAGTTGAGATCAAAGGTAAAGATATGGAGATTTCAAGATTGTAAAAGGAGTTGCAAGATGCCCAAGATTTAATAGATGCAAACAAAGAGGAAGGAGCAATCGTGGATGCTACGAAACAAGCAAAAGAACTTGAATTCACTCAATTGCAAACAAGCCTCTTTGACACAACAAATTTGTAGTAAAATTTAGAAGACATGGAGGGTTTAGATGCTAATATGTAGAAAGAATTAGATAGTGCTTAGGCTCAAATTAACACAAAGAACAAAGAGTAATAACTGAAAATCAGTTGCATGAGAAGATGCAAGAATTGGCTAAAATTCAGCATGAGATCTTTGATTCATTGAGCATATAGGTGCAAGTGCAACAAGAGATGCAAGAGAAAGATGCCAAGTTCCAAAAGGAATTGGCAAAAGTACAAGTTCAAATAGATGCTGAGTAGAAAGCAAAAGAGATCGTTGAGTCTGAATTGCAAGGAAAATATCAAAACTTGGCACAATTGCAACAAGAGCTCTCTAATTCTATGATTGAAATAAAGCGGCTCCAACAAGAAAACAAAGATAAAGATCAACGAATACAATAATTGCAGGGTGCATTATCTAGTTCGATGTAGCAACCAAGTATCCTCCCAATGCTCCAACAACTCTATGCCTCATATCGGGAGAAAATAAAGGATATAATAGGCTCTTTCAAACCCACACTCAAATTCATAGCAAATAGCAAAAAGCTAAGTGTAGATGTTGGCATTGTAGAGGAATAAATTTTGTCAACAATAGCACCAAGATTTGCGGAATTTGAGTTGTTGATCAAGAAGCTATTCATTGTAGTTGATGATACTTTGGTGGCAACAAGATTCAACAATACAAGACAAGCCGTGAGGAAAGCAAATGAATTTATTAATGAAATAGAGCAGTTCTTAAGAGCAAGGGGTGTCTTGATGCTCTAGGCCAAAAGGTGTAGCAAATGAAAGAACATATTGCACAACTGGTGAATCATGTCTAATACTCTTTCGAACATTTGCGAAAATTGTCTAATTGAGATTTTATCATACTACATCATAAGTTAAATGTTGTAAAAGCTTGGAAGATCGCCTTAAATTTAGTTTATTTCATGTTTCCTCTTTCTCCCTTTTCCCTAAAACTAAACGAAAACCCGACTTCTAAAATCCCATAGGTTGTTCTACATAGTGCATTCTAGTCCCCTATTTGGAGAACCTCCCATATGATGTATTTCCTAAGCGTCAGTTTTAGAGATCAACAACTATTTTTTAATGGGCTAACCCATGGGATATTTAATTAAAAATTAATTTGTGTAAAAATTAGTCGACCCCCCTTTGGTGAAACTAAATTAAAACTATTATTTTGAAATAAGGCTGACCCTATTGGGTGAAGAGGCATGAATGGGGTATAAATAGAAGTTGAAGTGGAGGCTAGAGAGCAAGCTCACTAAATGAAATATTATTTAGATTTATTACATTAGAGCATATCTATTACAACAAAGAATATTTATTAGAGAGGATCATACTTATTAAAATAGACTTTGCAGAAAGAAGAGCACATGTGAAAAGCATTGCACGTAGATTTTCATGAAGGAATTTCAAATGGCCACCATCCATTGAAGAAGCTATATTCAAGAAGGCATAAATTATGTTCATTTGGAGGTTGGTGCCTCCTAATAAAAGAGATTGGTGTCTCTTGCTAAGTTGTTGCTTAGTAGCAAGGATTGGTGTCTTCAGTGGGTCTGTGCCTATAAAATATTTGTAAGAGAATTATTTGTGATTGGGTTTGGAGAGTAGATCCAAGCAATCTTTCTTCGTGGTTTTCTCCTAAAGGGGTTTCCACATAAATCTTGTGTCTCTTGGTAGATCTTGTGTGATTGCTATTTTTCTGGTTGTTGGATTTTAAATAATCAATTTTTTTACATTATATTGATTCACTCCCCTCTCTCAGTATAAGTGTGTGTGCTCATCGATTGGTATCTGAGCGGGTTCCTTCAAGAATAGTCTAACCACTAGAAGGTAGATCTCGAAAGGACACATGGCGAGTCAAGAACGTTTCTCTTCAAATAGAGCCCCATTGTTGATGGAATAAACTATGCATTTTGGAGCATAAGGATGCAAAATTATCTAATGGCTCTTAGTTTCAAGATAATCAATAGTAAATGGTTATGTAGCTCCATCATCTCCACCAACATAACTAGATGGAAATAAGGAGAGTGAAAAAAATGCAAAAGCTATGAAGGCTATCTTGTGTGGTCTATCAGAATCAAAGTTTGTCAAGGTGATGCATTAAGAATTGACAAAATAAATATGGGACAAACTTAAGAACATCTATGAAGGTGATGACAAAGTGAAAAAGGCTAAGCTCCAAACCCATAGAAGACAATTTGAGAATTTGAAAATTAAAAACGAAGAAGATATTGCTGCCTATCTCCTTTGTCTGGATGAAACTATCAACACCATCAAAGGGCTTGGTGAAAAGGTTGAATATTCAATGATTGTGCGAAATGTGCTAAGGTCTCTTCCCTTGAGATTTGATACACAAGTTTTTGCCGTCAAAAAAATGAAGGATCTAGATAAATTAACAACGAACAAATTGCATGGGATCCTCACAAAATATGAAATGAGGATTGAAAAGGAGAATTCATAAAAGTGAGAAGCTACCTTCAAAGCTTCAAAGAATATGAAGAATAAAGAGCCCAAATCAAGTGATAGCCCCAACGATGAATTTGATGCAAAGGAAGCTCATTTTGGTAAAATAGGTCATTTTGCTACTAAGTGTCTACAGGTCGAAAAATAAAGTTGTGATGATGAAGAAGATCATTACATTAAGAAAGGGAGCAAAAAACGTCAATACTAAAAGAGCTATAAACAAGGTAAACATGAAAAGAAGAATAAATTCCGTAAGAACAAGAAAAGCCTCTATTCCAAAGAAGATAATAGCTCATCCGAAGAAAGTGGTGAATGTATCTCTGGAAGTAATAGAGAAGAAACTCTCTTCATGGAAATATAATTAAAGAGGCCTTGGAACATGAAGACAAAGGAAAAGAAAAAAAAGGATTTAGAAGAACAAATTGTTGAAATGGATGGGGAAGTGGATCTTGAAGAACTAATTTGTGCCTTAAGCGAAATCAAGAAGCTTAAGAAAAGGAATTTGAAACAAAAGTTGTAGTTGTAGAATAATGAAGAAGATGATAGTGATTCAAAAGTAAAACTGTCGCAAATTCTTGAAGAAGTATAAAAAATCATCATCATCCTAAAGAATCAACTTGAAGAGGCAAAAATGATAGATGAGGAAGTTAGAATTCAGCTAAAGACAAAGGAATAAGATTGTGAAAAACTGGAATTTTTTTTTGTTTCGTTGAGAAAGGAACTAGAGAAAACAACTACTCAATTGAACATAAGCATAAATTTTTAGAAGAGTACTATAATTTTGGACGATATCATCAATTCCCAAAGATCACCATTCATTAAGAGTAGTCTTGGCTTTGAAGAAAATAAGAAGATTACCAAAGAATATTCAAATTCTAAGGCTACAAAATTACTAAAGAAGCTAAATGAAAAAAATTCTAAAGGCTATGCTAATGTGCTTAAGAGCTCCATCAATAGGATAGAAACAACAAGAAAGAAAGTGATATCCCACAAAAAACTAACATTCCTCACAAGGACAAATTCAAAAGATTGATCCCTCCAAGGCAGTCTCAGATAATTGGGTTCCAAAACTCTTTTTGTTTTTGTTTTTTGCTTCTATAATCTGGTCATAAAGCAATAGATTGTAAGACACATGTAAGAAGTAATTCTCATGGAGTCCCAAATAGAAACTACAATTATTTTCTTCGTTAATGGATTTCAACATTGTGTTATAAGTGCAACAACTATGGTCATACAACACGTTTTTGTAGATGTGGTTTTGTTGAATGTGATAGACAAAACAAGGAGGAATCTACTAAAGATTGAAAAATGAAGCAAGAGAAAAAATAGAAAGAAAAATATATGCTTGAGAAAACAACCTTTCATGCCCAAAATGAAGGAAATCAATGGTACATTGGCAGTGGATGCTCAAGCCATATGATAGGAGACAAGAGCAAGTTTCTCTCTTTGAACTAAATAAATGAAGGAATGGTAAAATTTGGAGATAATGTTACAAGGATTACATGAAAAAGCACTTCGAGTCTTGATAATAGGAAGACAAAAACAAAAAAATGTCTTGTATGTTGAAGGTTTGAAGCATAATATTCTTAGTGTTATTCAAATGTGCGATCAAGGACACACTCTTACTTTTCATGCTCAAGGTTGTGAGATAAGGAAGGCAAGTACAAGAAAAGTAGTTGTTGGTGCAAATAGAGCATCAAGCAACTTACACATCCTCAGTAAGATCAAGGGAAAAAATGTCATATGGGGCAAATAAATGAAACTTGGTTATGGAATAGACGTGGTGAAGTTCACAAGAATCAACTTCACAACTCCTAAGGATCACCTACAATCAAACAATTTCCATTGAAAGAGAATAGCAAAGCTATGAAGGCCAAGAGCTATTGATCCAAAAAATATGAATCATATTAATGTGCATCTTCTAATGATAATACAATAGAGAATCCTTATAAAAGGATAATTAACCTAGAAACCCTAGATGAGGATAAAAAAATATCATGACATGTGTCCTCATCCTATAACACGAAACATAAAGAAAAGGAACTTAATAATTAAATAAATAATTAATTAGGAAATACCTTTTATTCTATCACCCCCCTTAAGTGAAACTTAGGGGAAAACTCAAACCTCTAAAGATGAATGCATGACGGGTCTTGAAAAAAAAGGCCTGGTGAGGTACCCATGTACAAACAAAATATCTCTCAAAACTAGAGAGATGAAGAAAAACTCAATGGGAGAAAACTCCTCTCCAAAAGAGAGAAATAAAAGTGAAGGATTGAAGAAGCCTCCAAACAAGAGTGAAGGACTGAAAATCCTCCAACCAAGAAATGTCCCAAAAGATAGGAACAAAGGATGAACATGAAGAATACCATTGAAGCATGCAAAAGCTACAAATACTATTGAAGAATGACTGCTATAGTGCTGAAAAAGGGACCTTCGCTAAAAGAGATGATGATCAAGATCAAGAAGAAAACAATTTGCATGAGTTCTCCCAACGACACTACTCGAATCAGATGGAAAACAAAGGCAAACACCTGGAAATCGAAGATACAGATGACACAAGTACCAAAAGTTTGAAGAACTCATCAAGTGAAAATGGAAGGTGGCCTCCGAAATAGGAATGCAAGAGTGTCCATATGGTAAGTGTTCCATCTCACCGAAATGCATGTAACCGGTCGTTGATGTACACTGCATTTGAAATTACATAGGAACACAAGATACATACATAGATCACTCAAACCGCGAAACCAAGGAAGCATTAGCACCAATAGTAGAAACCCCCCATAATGTTGAAAAGGGAGTCATGTCATGCACACTGAAACTGTGTGAAAACAAGAAGTGCATGTAGGAGAAACAACCTGCAATTAAAAGGGTGTGCAAACTAAGATACACACATGAGGCAAAAATCACCAAGATTCATTGCTATCATGGAAGGGACACTCACTTGAAAAAGGTGTGACGACAAACCAAAGGCAAACATCAACACCCCATTGTTAGAGTAAAGGTTTTAACTTAATTGTGTTAATTAAGTTTCCTTTATTCCTCTCTTAAGATTTCACTTTAGTTTGCATAATGTGACATTTAATAATTATATTAATTATTAAATATTTACCTATTAGGGTTTCTTTTAGGTTTTGCATGATCTCCTTTCTTAAGGATTGATCCATTGTATATTTCATTTATTCTCTTGATCTGATAATATAATCTTTCATATTTCAGAGCTTCAAACCCTCGTTTGCTTTTTCATCCATTCTTTTCCTTGTGACGGGTATCCATTTGCATGCAAGTGTTCTTGGACTCTGAAGTTGGTTTTGACAACTTCTACATGGTATTAGAGTGGACCTGCTGCAACCTGTTCTTGTTTGAAGAATTTGGAGCTACGAGGGTTGGATTAGATATTCACACTTTTGTAGGGTGATTTTTTTTGTGGATCTGACATACTTCATTTTTTGGGTTCTCTTTGGGCCCAAACGGACATCGCCATTAGATTCGCAGTGTCCAAAAACCATTAAATCGACTGTTCATTCGTCAATTTTGGCCACAGTTGATCAGAGAAGCAAACAAATTTACCTCAAAGCTGTACGGCCTCAAGGCACAGTCTTCAAGAAAAATAAATATTTTTTTTGAAAAAATAAATTTTAAAAGGCTTTTAAAAAAACATTTAGCGCCTCTAGTGTAATTGCAGACCACCGAGCAACCACCAGGCAACCACTTGCTAGCTGCTTCGACCAGCGGAGCCACCTAGTAACTGTCGGCTCGGTCACCGCCAGCTAGCCACCGGCGGTTCGCCCGAGCGTCGCCAACGCCCAGCCCTGGTGGCCCCCTACACTCTAGCCGTGGTCATATGGGAAACCAAGGGCCGCGCTCCAGCTCCTGTGCGCCAGCCTCTTGGTCGACCATGTGACCAGGGACCAAAGGTCTTAGCCCTTGAGGGTTGTGTAATTTTTTTTTACACCCTTTTGAGCAACTTGCACTAAATCAGACGTAAAATGGGCATTTTTTCTTGGATTTTTGAACAAAAATAGGTGTCGGAAAGTTGGTTTCGAGCCCGTTTTGATGGTTCAAGAAGTTTTCTATAATTTTGCAGTTTGCATGCCTTTTTTCGTAGTCAAAGACAAATTTTTTTGCACTTCGGGGGGCATAACTTTCTCATTTTTGCTTCATTTTTCGAAAACGAATAGGCGTCGGAAACCTGTGAACGCGCTCTATTTAGATCTACTATCATTTTTTTCAGAATATTTACCAGGTACACAAGTTTCAATTTGAAACCTTTTATGCTTTTTCTTGCTTTTCTGTTGAAAAATCTCTACTGGGGTTTGGTTTTTTGCATTGTGGGAGGAGTTTTTTTCTTGCTTTTTGTCATTTACTTCAGAAAACCAAAAAATCTTCACATTGAACATCCCTTAAAACCTCTCCAAACATGGCCAAAAACACTTCTACTGTTGAACTTCTCACACCTCATAACTATCATACCTGGAAGACATTCATGACATGTCTTCTTAGATCAAAGGGGTTGTGGTCCTGTTTAGATACGGTTCAACTAGTTTTGACAAGGCCATTTGAGGTTATGCAACATAGAAATAAGATGGATGAGGCTATGGGTTTGATTTCATTACATGTTTCAGATATCTTGTTGTTTCATCTTGATGCATGTAACAATCCTCTTGAAATGTGGACCAAGTTCAATGATTTATTTGGTACCATCAATCAGTTCTGTGCACTACAGATTGAGGTAGAGTTGACTTCACTTATACCTGATTCTTTTCCCTCCATTGAGGACTTTTGGATGAAATTCAAACAACAAAGATCTCTTCTATAGGGTTGTGGTAAGGTTAAGACTGATACAAAGTGTATTTACCTAATTTTATCAAAACTTCGTGGGAACTTTCAGATATTCTTATCTACCTTCCATTCTACTATGGATGCCTTGGGTGCACATTTTACCATGCCTACTTTTGAGGTGTTTTGTGATCGTTTGACATGAGAGCAGGCCAAGATATCACAGTTGGATGCTCTCACAGGATCGCTACACCAAGCATTGGTAGCATAGTCATCTTAGGGGAAACAAAAGAAGAAGCAGAAATATAAACCAAAGACCAGAAAGCATTGGAAGGATTCTAGTTCACAAAACACTTCTGATTCACCTTCTCCTAAGGGGGAATCATCGAAGAAAGATAGACCTAAGTGTACTTATTGCACTAAGCCAGGACATGATGAGTCCAAGTGTTATGAGAAGAAGATATATGGATATGCAAAACAGGTTTCAGATTTGACAACTCTTCTTGAGAAGAACCATATTCATCACTCTTCTTCATCTACATTAGGTGAGTTTTCTTCTTCACCATCATTCTAGATAGATGGTCTGGCCCCACATAAGGGTCGTGCATTATGTGCAACCACCAGTTCACATTCATCTAGATGGCTACTAGATTCAGGTTCTTCACACCATATGGCATCTTCTTAGGACATGTTCTCATCTTTCGAGGCTGCGTCCTAACCACACATATTGATGGGTAATAACACTTATAAGAGTGTATGTGGGAAAGGTTCTATCGACATTGATCGCGGTACATTCAATGATGTACTATGTGTTCCATCTTTGTCCACTAACCTTCTCTCCATCTATCAGATTGCTCACAGTGGGATAGGGAAGATAGTTGAGTTCACACCTGATTCAATGCACATCAGAGACATTCAGACTAGCAACATTGTTGCAACAGGGATAGTTGATCATTCTTCCCGATGTATGCATTCACACACTTTGGTCCACCATCTCCCTCTCTTTCTACAAGAGAGGATGCAGTATCTGAGGAGAAGTTCGGTCACTTGAACTTATGTGTTCTTCCATATGTTCATGACACTAGTGTTCAGACTTCTACACCTCTTCCTCCTATTGAGATCACATCTGTTCAGTAGGATTCCTCTTCAACTATGACTTACATTGTTGCTCCACTCATCGAGCCATCAAGTGCAGTTGTTGAGGCCATATAAGAAGATATTTCTTTCCTCACAGATGACAGATTCAACACACTTGTTATCCCTTCTTCACTGGAGATTCCATTTTAGGATCATCTTGAATTTTTTGATTCACCATTTTGTTATTTAGACACTCATGTTGTAGTTCAGTTCTTCAGTGAGCATCATCCAGGACTTCCTCTTCCTCGACCATTGGATTTGTTTCTTCCTCGGAGGATACACATTGGTTTGATCATTGGCACACGGGTTCTTTCATTCTGGGGGGGCTTTGGAGTCTCCACTCTCTCTCATGGGGGGGTATCTGATTGTATATCTGCATATGTTCTTGAGAGAGTCTCTGGAGACATTCCATTTGTACTTTCTTTTTGCATCTCCTTTTGGAGTAGAGTTTTTCCCATGAGGTTTTCTCTATTTCTCCACTTTATAGAGTTTTGGTTGTATTCGGGTACCTAATCAGGCCTAGTTGTTGGGACCCTTGTTTGCTTTCATGCATTGTAGTTAATTTTTATTTCTTGCACTTGTTTGTAGCTGCACTCTTGCTCATCTTAACGGGGGGTGTTAGAGTAAAGGTTTTAACTTAATTGTGTTAATTAAGTTGTCTTTATTCCTCTCTTAAGATTTCACTTTAGTTTGCATAATGTCACATTTAATAATTATATTAATTATTAAATGTTTACCTATTAGGGTTTCTTTTAGGTTTTGCATGATCTCCTTTCTTAAGGATTGATCCATTGTATATTTCATTTATTCTCTTGATCTAATAATATAATCTCTCATATTTCAGAGCTTCAAACCCTCGTTTGCTTTTTCGTCCATTCTCTTCCTTGTGATAGGTATCCATTTGCATGCAAGTGTTCTTGGACTTTGAAGTTGGTTTTGACAACTTCTACACCCATGACACTTTATATCAGAGTGCGAATACGAAAGGCACACAGGATGTGCAAAATCCAAAAAAAAAAACACTAGAATGACACTTTATCTCAATGCATCTACAAAATAATGTGCATGGAAAAGATGTCTACAATGCCCAAATAGGACATAATAGTGAAAATTCATGTAGAACAACCTAAAACGATTCATCCTACACAAACAGAAAGTTCCCAAGAGCTAAGATGTCCAAGTAATTCACTAGAGTGCGAAAACACAAATTATTTAATAAAATGTATTTGAAGAGAAATATGGAAAAAGTGCATGGATGGCAATGAAGAGCCCTAAAAGATTGTCCCAATGTCGTTGGAATCACGAAAAAATAGAGAAACAAGTCAAAAGGTATGAGCTTAGACTGAAAACAACACCTATGACTTCAACAGGCTGTAGAATGCACCAACAAATAAATCAGGTGATGGAACCCACACCATTGGAACTTTTCGACGATATCTCGTTTGCCAAAAATCGATACTCTATACCCAAGTTATGGCCAAAAGAAAAAATCACCTCCTTTAGGGCACAAGCAGGGTTTAGAAGGGACCATGTCAACGATACAGATGTTGACATGGCCACTTCTAAACTGTATCGCTAATATGGCCCCTTCTAAACCCTCCTTGTGCCCTAAAGGAGGTTTTTTTTTTTCTTTTGGCCATAACTTGGGCGTACGGTATTGGTTTTTGGCATACAAGATATCGTCACAAAGTTGATTCCATCAACTTTCTAATGGTGTGGGTTTCATCACCTGGTTTTATT
This sequence comes from Sequoiadendron giganteum, assembly GCA_007115665.2. Classification (NCBI taxonomy): domain Eukaryota; kingdom Viridiplantae; phylum Streptophyta; class Pinopsida; order Cupressales; family Cupressaceae; genus Sequoiadendron; species Sequoiadendron giganteum. The sequence goes on along the minus strand of CM021110.1, from coordinate 82,192,232 downwards.
GTTGGTGCATTCTACACCTTGTTGAAGTCATAGGTGTTGTCTTCAGTCTCAAACTCATAACATTTGATTTGTTTCTCCATTTTTCAGGATTCTAACGGTGTTGGGACAATCTTTTAGGGCTCTTCACAACCATCCATGCTTTTTTTTTTTCAAATTTCTCTTCAGGTAAATTTTATTCAATTTTTGGTGTTTTTGCACTCTGGTGAATTACTTGGACATCTTAGCTCTTGGGAACTTTTGTTTTGTGTGGGATGACTCGTTTTAAGTTGTTGCACATGTATTTCCAATATTTTGTTATATTTGAGAATTGTAGACATCTTTTTCATGCACATTCTCTTTTGTAGACACACTGAGATAAAGTGTCATTCTGGTGTATATTTTTGGGATTTTGCACATCTTTTGTACCTTTTGTATTCACATTATGATATAAAGTTCCATGGAGGGTTGATGTTTGCCTTTGATTTTCCGTCACACCTTTGTCAAGTGAGTGTCCCTTCCACGAAAACAATGAATCCTTGTGATTTTTGCCTCATGCATGTGGGCCTTAGTTTGCACACCCTTTTAATTGCAGGTTGTTTCTCTTACATGCACTTCTTGGTTTCACACAGTCTCAGTGTACATGTCATAGCTCCCCCTTTTCAACATTATGGGCGGGTTTCTACTGTTGGTGCTAATGCTTCCTTGGTTTCACAGTTTGAGTGATCTATGTATATAGTTCTTGTTCCTATGTACCTTTGGATGTAGTGTACATCGACAACTAGTTACCTTGCATTTCGATGATATGGAGCACTTACCATATGAACACTCTTGCATTCCTATTTTCTAGAGGTGACCTTCCATTTTCATTTGATTTGAGACTATTGGTACCTATATTTTCAACTTGCATCTTGCATGTTAGGTAGTGTCGTTGGGGTCATTCATACAAATTCATGTGTCATTTGTATCTTTGAGTTCTAGATGTTTGCCTTTTTTTTTCATTTGACTCGAGTTGTGTCATTGGGGAAACTCATGCAGATTATTGTCTCTCTTGATCAGTGTTCTTTAGACTATTTGGTACTTGTATTTTTGACTTGCATCTTGCATGTTGAGTAGTGTCATTGAGGTCACTCGTGCAGATCATTCGTGTACCATCCATATGTTCGACTTTCAGATGTTTTCCATCTGATTCAAGTAGTTTCGTTGGTGGAACTCATGTAGATTACTGTATTCTTGATCTTGACATTTGTATCTTCGAGTTTCAGATGTTTTTCCTTCGCTTGCCATCTGATTTGAGTATTGTCGTTTGGGGCAGTTATGCAGGTTCTTGTTATCTTGATCTTGATCATCATTTATTTCAGTGGAGGTTCTTCATTTCAACACCATATCAACCATCATTTGACAACAGTCTACAACTCCTTTGTGCTTCAACGATGTTCTACACGTTTCTCTCTTTTTGACACATTGTTTCGGTTGGAGGCTTATTCCTTCACCTCGATTTGGAGGCTTTTTCAATCCTTTATTCGCCTTAATGTCTTTTGGAGAAGAGTTTTTCTCATGTGGTTTTCTCCTTTTTCTCTAGTTTTGAGAGATCTTTTGTTTGTACATGGGTACCTCACCAACCCTTGTTTGTTGAGACCCATTATGCATTCTTTTTAGGGTTTTTAGCTACTCCCTATGTACATCTTAAGGGGGGTGTTAGAGTAATCATGCATTAGCTAATGATTAATTAATATTTAATCAATTATTAGTTGCTAGAACCTAATTTATTGAGCCCACCTAAACTATAGCAAAGTGATCATGTTTAAAACTTGATGGATAATTTTTTATCACATACTGCCATTCCCACCAATTTTAAACTCTTCACTCAAAATAGTTATTTTTTTTGAAATGTATATAAAAAATAAAAATAAATATTTTACATTTTTTTTATTTTTCTTTCTAAAATATATGTAAACATTTGTTAACATTTTTATATTCCTATTATAATTCCATATAAAACTCAAGTTCATCTTCCTTTTTATATCATTTCTTTTCTTGATATTTTCAAATTTTAAATGTAATTGAAAGTCATAATTATTTTTATAGTGTTAGATTTTAGTTGTTGTTTAATAGTAAACCAACTTCCATTTAATGGTAAAAGCCTCCAAAATATCACTTATCATATAAAAGTCAGATAAATATTAATTTTCTAACTAGATGGGAGCATTCTATTTTCATATGCAATGTTTTTTTCAATTTGATGGCAACTTTGTTTTTTCATTTGCCTTGCTTTATGTTTTACATTTGTATGCAAATATTTCAAAATCAGATAATACTTAATTTCTTTAAAGAAAAAATCTAGATTGTCTAATTTTATTTTATTCCGTTATTTAACACTTATTATTAATTGTTTAATCAAGCCACATACAACTAGAATTTGTAGCACATGATATACATACATCCATGCACAAACATGTACTCTCTAACATATTAACATACACATAGTTTTCTATCGACATAATCCTTAGACCTCCTTCAAGTGCAAGTGCTAGTAAATAATGGGCGAGGATAAAAAAGTTAGATATTTTATTTTATATTTAATATTAAATTAAGTTTTTATATATGATTTTATAGATTTAAATTTTAGTTTTAAATTAAAAAACATTGTAGCATTAATATTATTAATTTAAATGTAAATGATTATATTTAAGACAACAACTTACCAATTTAAATATCTTTTATAAAATAAAATTTGGATCATTATTTAATTAACTATAAAAATATAAAGCAATGTTTACAAGTTATGTAATTTACGTAATAAACTATTTTGAAATATACTTTAATTATTTCACATTATAGTTTAAAGAATTTATATAATATTATTGACTAATCAATTTAATAGATTTGGAGAAATTCAATATATTCAATATAATAATCTTATTAATATTTAAGAATTTTATAATTTGTGAATAATAATACAACATATATTATATTATGAATGATAATAATATAATTGTAGTTGAATTTTTTTTTTCTCATTATTTTATAGAAGTGGTTGTATTGGAAGACTAGTATACATGAATAGAGTTAAGTAAACAACTATCAACTTATGATGAATGACATTGGCTACATAGGCAGAGAATCTAATTGGAGACATCACAATGACTGGTACGAGTCGTGTTGCCACAGTCGAAATATAGTTGTGTGATTCTTGGTATTCCACAAATTGATTGGATAGTTAAACGATTGGTATTCCATGAGGGCATCTATATATGTATCTTCTTGTGTGAATGTGCCAAATTTAGTGAGTTGGATAGACTAAAGGTTTTCTATTTGGAAGGTTGATTGTAGAAGAAGGGAATCTTATAATACTATAGATTGAGGCTTTATAAGAGACATAGTGTTGAATCTTTAAATTTTGAATAATATAATAGTGATTGTCTTTTGCTTGTGATTTTCCCTTATAGGGGTTTCCCATGTAAATATTCACGTTTCATGTAATCGTGTATTTGCATATTGTTCTATGTACTTTTGTGAATTCTATTACAGAGATTGATTAATACAATTTAGTATATTTTATCACATAATATTAAGTTTCTTTATCCAAACTTATTGGTTGTTTGCAATAAGGGTAGTTACTCCTCGACACTTGGAATCAAAGCTTGTTGCGTGTTAATTGGTAATGCCCATTTCACTAAGAAAAAATCCCTAACATTTGTAGTGGTGAACCTTGAGCCACTCAATTAATTGTAGTTTGTGTATAACTAGTCACAAAGGAAAACTTTGAAGGATTTAGTAAAAATATAATATGGTATTGAATCTATGGCTTGCCCACCAAGGTCAAAGATTGAATAATTTAACAAAAAAATTGAACTATGGAAGTTGAAAACAAATCTTCTAGTGGAGAGAGATTAGAAGGTTGCAAGTTCTTTAGAAGTTGGAGCTCATGCACTAGGTGCATATGTCCAAAATTAGGGTGGACAGGTGAATACTTGCATAGTAAAATAAAGGAGCTTGTGCACTAGGCACATATGAACAAAAGTAGGGTGCAAAAGGGAATACTTCATAGTAAAAGAAAGGTCATGCACAAATGGAAGACTTGTGCATACATAAACTCTTGTGCAACTCTACACAATAGAATAATTTGCAAGATAATTCACTTACAAGATAGTTATCAATTTAAAAGTACAATAAATATTATATATTTATATGTAATATATTGTTTTATTTATAAAGTAAATAAAATTTATACACTTATACTATATATTAAAATATATTAAAAATTTACTTTTATTTTATTTCTTCTTGAATCTAAAATTTTACACCATTTTATATTTATCTATATGTAAAAAAATAATATGGATTTTGAAAAGAACTTAATTTGAAATAATTATATATTTAATCATACTGTTATTTTAAAAGTGTTAGTGTAGGAGTTAAGCTTGTTTATGAGTCTTAGATACGTATTGTTTTTAGCCAGCCACTTGTTTTTTCAAGCTAGGTCTAAATTAAGTGGTTACCTACCTATTTATAGACAATTGTTACTATGTATGTACTCCATATTGTGAGTTAATTTGTTATTCCATTAAGCTATTGATTTGCATATTGTGTGTTTTTCATTAATCTTGTAGGTACAACATGTGCTTTCTTGTCTCATGTGGCTTGTTAATACATGAATTCGTTCCAGCGATCTTGGCAATTTCTACATGATATCAAAGTCATTCTAGAATTTGGGTGTTGGTTCATTTATTTTTGTTACTTTTCAAAACATTATTGCATGCATTCTTTGGTAATTTCTTTTTGTTGGAGGCATTTTTTTTACATCAAATTCACATCTTTTGCACATCAATCAAGAAAAATACTTTTGGGTCTTGTTTGGAGCAACAAAAAACCATCCAGGTATCTATTTGCTTTCCTAGATAGTAAATGGATCTAGCAAAAAACACTATCAAAATATCACAATGCAATTGTTTTCATAGAGGTTGAGGTTTCAATTTATATCATAATTATATTTGCATGTTGGAAAGAAATACTTTTCATGTTATGTTCGCAACATCAAAAACCCTTGTGGGTATCTGTTAGTATTTTCATATAGCCAATAGATTTTTGTTGAAACTAAATCAAAAGTGTCCCAAGCCATTATTGACAAAAAAACAACAATGCAACTATTTTCATATAGGTTGAGGTTTCAATTTATATCATAATTATATCTACATGTTGGAAATAAATACTTTTCATGTTATGACCACAACATCAAAAAACCTTGTGGGTATCTGTTAATTTTTTCATATAGCCAATAGATTTTGTTGAAACTAAATCAAAAGTGTCCCAAGCCATTTTTGACAAAAATAAAATATTTTAATAACTTTTGATTGGTAATTTGAAGTTCAGTTCTACTTTCTTCAAAAGTTCATAAGTTTTCATTTCCAATCCATTGGACCTATTGCATTGTAAACAACACTAAATTATAAAGTGCCAAAATGTGAGGGATTATAAAGACATTGTAATCATGAACTAAGATAAAGTTCCATTTTTTGGGGAGTTTATTATGATTTTTGATATTTATTTCCATCCTTCTATTGTCAAACTAACTTCAAGGAACTACTTGTCCAAGAAATAAGGGATAAAGAATCACTGTCTAGAGCATGATCTATTGCCCTATCTTCTTAGACTCGTTCTTTAACAAAGTGACTATGAACAAAAGAATGCATAGTTTAACAATAATGACATGGTCTATGGAATAATATGTCTTATTGTCTTAGATGATTTTCTATATCACATAGAGCACACTAAGTGACCTTTCTGTGTTTGAACCATCATCCAATAGTTGTGTGGATACTTTAGGTCTTCATTTGATAGTTATGTTTCCTTGGATAACCAAGCTCTTGTGGATGATACTGAGATTTATGTTGCCCCGTATTATGTCGATATATCCTCAGTTTATGTCAATATTATGTCGATATATCCTTAGTTTATTTGATTGATAGACATTGATAATCCATCTACAATACTTGTTGCTAATTTAGAGTTCATGTGCTAATTTAGAGTTCTATTACACTTCATTGGGACTAATTTCTACTAGACATCTCTTGTTTGTTTGTAGAGTCCCTCATTTCGAATCTAAATGGCACTGTTGAGGATCTTGTCTTTCTCTTTGATGATAGCTCTTTTTTCCTTGCACTTGTTACTACTACAAAGTTCAAAGAGACTTCATTGAGGGATTATAGAGATTCTTTGCAAGAGGACATCTCGTGGGATTTGCATTGTAGGCACATTGCATGCATTGACATCCCACATCCTTATATCACTTTTTTGGATCTTTTTCTTCATTAGTTTCCACATGATTTTGAGAGGCCACTTATTTTAGTTAGGCATGAGACTCATGATTCGATTATGACTTGTTTTGACATAAATATGAAGACATTTGAGTAGTATTATGAAATAGGGTACATCATGGGACTTCCCACCTCACCTTACTTCTTTGAGTTGGAGTTACTTCATTCTTCACCATTGAAGTTGTTTATTCCTAAAGGGAGAAATACCAAATGCCATAAATAGATCATTTTCATCATTCATACAGGGGCATCCTTTTTTGGCACAAGGGCTACTTCATTTTGGGGGTTTACATAGTCTCCTTTTCTCTCCTATGGAGGGGGTTCTTTTTAGTATCTACACCATCTTAGTTAGTATGACAGTTTCAACCTTGGTGTAAAGTTATCATCTTTGAGGGAGGGTGGTGGAGGTTGGGGGGATGGGGGGGATCGGTGAGGGGGAAAGATCTTTCTAGTCCTCTTTATTTTTATTTTATCTTTTGGGGGAGAGTTTTTTCCCATTGGATTTTCTCCCTATCCTCACTTTATGAGAGATTGCATTGTATTTGGGTACCTCATTAGGCCTAGTTTTTAAAACCTAATTTATTTGAGCCCACCTAAACTATGCTTAAGGGGGGTTGTTAGTATAAGAGTTAAGGTTTCTTAGAGTGTTAGACACATGCTATATTTAGCCAACCACTTTCTTTTTCAAGCTAGCTCTAAATTAAGTGATTGAAAACCTATTTTTAGATGGTTTCTACTCTATATGTACTCCATATTGTGAGTTAATTCATCATATTATTGAGCTAAATTGCTTTGCATATTGTATGTTTTTCAAAAGAATGCATAGTTTAACAATAATGACATGGTCTATGGAATAATATGTCTTATTGTCTTAGATGATTTTCTATATCACATAGAGCACACTGAGTGCCCTTTCTGTGTTTGAATCATCATTCAATAGTTGCATGGAGACTTTAGGTCTTCATCTGATAGTTATGTTTCCTTGGATAACCAATCTCTTGTGGATGACACTGAGATTTATGTTGCCCCATCTTATGTCGACATATCCTTCATTTATTTGATTGACATTCATTGATAACCCATCTACAATACTTGTTGCTAATTTAAAGTTCAAGTGCTTCTTCGAGAGCTTACAATGATTATTTATGTTTTCTATTTCACTTCCTTGGGACTGATTTCTACTAGACATCTCTTGTTTGTTTGTAGAGTCCCTCATTTAAAATCTAAATGGCATTGTTGAGGATCTTGTCTTTCTCTTTGACGATAACTCTTTTGTCCTTGCATCTGTTACTACTACAAAGTTCAAAGAGGCTTCATTGAGGGATTATAGAGATTCTTTGCAAGAGGACATCTCGTGGGATTTGCATTGTAGGCACATTGCATGCATTGACATCCCACATCCATATATCACTTTTTTGGATCTTTTTCTTCATTAGTTTCCCCACGATTTTGAGAGGCCACTTATTTTAGTTAGGCATGAGACTCTTGATTTAATTGTGACTCATTTTGACATCAATGTGAAAACATTTGAGTAGTATTATGAAATAGCGTACATCATGGGAATTCCCACCTCACCTTGCTTCTTTGAGTTGGAGTTACTTCATTCTTCACCATTAGAGTTGTTTATTCCTAAAGGGAGAAATACCAAATGCCATAAATAGATCATTTTCATCATTCATATAGGGGCATCCTTTTTTGGCACAAGGGCTACTTCATTTTGGGGGGTTACATAGTCTCCTTTTCTCTCCTATGGAGGGGGTTCTTTTTAGTATCTACACAATCATATTCAGTATGACAATTTCAACCTTGGTGTAAAGTTATTATCTTTGAGGGAGGAAGGTAGAGGTTGGGAGGGATTGGGGGGATTGGTGAGGGGGAAAGAGCTTTCTAGTCCTCTTTATTTTTATTTTGTCTTTTGGGGGAGAGTTTTCCCATTGGGTTTTCTCCCTATCCCCACTTTATGAGAGATTTCATTGTATTTGGGTATCTCATTAAGCCTAGTTGCTAGAACCTAATTTATTTGAGCCCACCTAAACTATGCTTAAGGGGGGGGGGGGAGTGTTAGTATAAGAGTTAAGGTTTCTTAGAGTGTTGACACATGCTATTTTTAGCCAACCACTTGCTTTTTCAAGCTAGCTCTAAATTAAGTGATTACAAACCTATTTTTAGATGGTTGCTACTCTATATGTACTCCATATTGTGAGTTAATTCATCATATTATTGAGCTAAACTGCTTTGCATATTGTATGTTTTTCATTAATCTCACAAGTAGAGAATACATTTACTTGTCTCATGCGATTGATCGATGCATACATTTGCTCCAGTGATCTTGGTGATTTCTATGAAAAAGTATTATAATGTGCATAGCTATCTAGTATTCAATTTACTAAGCTATATGACTATTCTGTTAAATGAAAATAATCATGCACATATATAATAATTTTATGGAATTATTAAATTTTTATTTGGATTACAAGCTTTCTTTGTTTTTCATTTACACTTATTTTGTTTGTTGAATCTTTAATTATATATATATATAATTTTTGCAATTATTTTTATTTACTAAAGAGCTATTTATTTTATTACAATAGAGGCATTTGTAGATATACATTTTTATTTAGAGTTGACATTTATTTAAGAAAAATAAAACTATAAAATAGTTCTTAAGTAAATAAAACAACTCTTAACTAACTAAATAGTTCTAATTGACCATGTGCATAAAAACTAAAACACATTAAAGTAACTCTTAAGATAATTAATATAAATAAAATTACTTTTAAAAATAAAAATACAAAAAAATATGCTAAAACAAAATTTAAACTATAAAACAATTTCTAAATAAAGAAAAATATATTTTTTAAAAATAATTCTAAAATAAAATAAAATAACTTCTAAATAAAATAAAATAAATTATTAAATAACTTTTTAAATAACTCTTCAAGTAAAAATAAAGCAAAATGCACATCATATGCTTCCTTCTCCATCTAGAATATCATAACTCTCTTCCACTTTACCATCTGAACATCTACTAAATGTTGTTTGGTTAATAACCCTATGTCTCTATGAGGCTACTTAAATGTGTTTTATGCTTAAATTTAAGTAGTTACTCCATGTCTCCATGCGAATAATTTAGAATCTTCCCTGTTTTGGTGGAGCAGTTATTGTTTAGGAACTGAAAATAAGTTCAAAAAAAAAAAATGGGGGGCTGAAATAAGCAGCGACTGCTTAATTCATGGGGGCCACCAATGACACAAATTACTCTTAAAAAAATCGAGCAACCAACACCACAAATTACTCTTAGAAAAATTGAGAAGTGACTGCTAGCCAAATCAAGGTAAGCAACTACATGGGGACCTACTCTTAGAATGTTTCCATGCATAAATTTAATTATGGGAAAAGAGTAATTTAAGAATTGAAAATAAGCCGTGAAAAAAAGGTGGGGCTGAAAATAACTAGCATATTGCAAAAATCCATGTGGCTCCACAATTTTTTTTAATATTTGCTTTCAATTTTTTTTTTTCATTTTTTATTGCACAAATTATTGTTAATACTATAAATATAAAATTAAGATGATTACTTAAAAAAAAAACAAAAAAAATAAAAAATCATGAGGCCATCAACTCTACAAATAACTTTTAAAAAAGTTGACCGACAATTGCTAATCAAAATAAACTAAACAATCGCATGAAAACCTACCAAAATAAACTATAAATTTGATTCGAAACAATAAAATAAAAAACAATGAAAAACATGACATAGAATTGAATATCCACAACTCATGTGGACAAATAAGGACCATTATCTTCCCACTTACTCCTATTAATGTTGCAGGAAAATGCCCTTTATCAAACACCAAAATTGTATTCCCTAGTAACAGTTTAGTCAAGCTTTTAAAAATTAAAACATCATTGTTGATTAGATTCAATTGTAAAAGAACCCCTAGATGGATTTTGGCCAAAATTGTTCTCCCTGAGTCTACTTTTCTTGCAACTATGTTCCTTAGCCACTTGGTGGTCAAGGTTCCATTGTAAAGGTATATAGTCTATAATGGGTGCCTTGGGTCACACTTGGAACCCTATTGTCAGAAATGGTTATAAAATTTCTTGGCCTATTTTGGATATTCATATCACAAGGAAACCATCTTTTATAGTTTCTAAAGAAATTGTTCACCTTGGATGGAAATTGAGATATTTTAATTCAAAAGTTCTTTCTTTTAATATAATGTGCACACCTATAGAATTTTATGGCAGATTATTAGTGAAATTTTAATTTAAAAGAAGACCATTGAGATTTTGAATAAGATTTTATCAATTTATCAAGATTTTACAAACAATTCACTTACAACCCTTGCAATGTTATAATCTTCTATAAGCAAAATCAAATAAATTATTATTTTTAAAAAAATATCATACAAGCATGATTCACTAATATAATATAGAGATGGTTCTTTAAATTTCACACATATCTAAATCTTTATACATGATTTGCAATAAAATTATTTTCAAATGTATACACATTATAGAGATGGTTCTTTAAATTCCACACATATTCAATCTTTGCACATGATTTGCAATAAAATTATATTTCCAAAAGCATGCACAAAGTTTTTTTTCATTTGTTACTCTTCTAGAAAGAAGTTTTGTTTAACAAATAAAAAAAGCATAATCAATTTGATAAAATAATTTTTGAGGAAAACCAAAAATTGTATCATAAATAAATCAAACAATTTATGTACATTTTATTTAAAAAATTAAGCAAATAACTTTTTCTAAATTGTCTTTTAAATAATGTTTTTTTCAAAAAATATTCTTTCTTCGTTAAGAAAAAATTATAATAATTTCTCTTATAGAATTTATATATTTTTAATTTTTTAAACAATAAGTGTGATTTTTTAGAAAGATAAATATGGAATAAGATATGTAGAGTCAAATTAACCTTAATGAGTTTATAAGATTCTATTGAATTTTGAGTGATAAAATAAATAATTATTTTATTTTTTGGATAATATCACCATAAGAAATGATGCCACTTTTAATTAATTTTTTTTAGTTCATTATTATGATGATGTCATCTTTAGGAAACCCATTTTATATGTAAACTTCCACATTTGACTTGTTGGAAATTGCTAATTTTGCACAAATTATTTGCAATCTCTATTTCTTTTCCATTTTCTCTCTTTCTTGTTCAACATGTCCGTTGATGTTGAGTTACATCTAACCATGAGATCTAGAATACAAAACTAATCTTTTAATAGATCACAACTCTCTAATATGGAGGCTTTTGGTCCCCAAAATTTTTAGATACTCAAAATAAGAGTGATGCTCCTATTGTAGATAACATGGCTGCCATGATTCTATTATATGTATGTCAGTTATAGTTTCATCCACACTAGTTAATTTTGCTTCATATTCCCTTGAGGTTCTTATTCATGACCTCATCCATGAAGGGTAGGGTTCTATATAGTTTGGGGGTGCACATGGAGTCATCTAGGCTATTTGGTTTAGGAAAAATCAACCTTATGATGTTCTCTCTCCTTTCTTTGATTGTTCATAAGTTCGTATATAAAAATATACTAATGGTAAAATGATAAAGATATCATTGATAATGTGAATAATGATTCATTGGATTTGATTTCTACCATTATATTGGATTCCTTGAGTGAAAAAATATATAATTGTATTTTGACCATACAAGATATACCTAAAGCTTCTATTTGTCGATCTTTTCATCTTGATAGACTTTTACTAGAATTATGAAAGAGATTGTTATTGTCCATGTTGATGTTGGTTTGTACCATTATAATTATATATGTTTTGTATTCATATTTATAATTGTACACATTCATGGGTGGAAGATTGAATGTTGATTTTTTTATAAGAAAGAATCAATAGAAATTTTAGTAGCTATTGTTATTTTGACTTAGTAAAATTAAGGAAAAAATAGTACATGTAATTAATTATTATGTTCAAGTGAGGTATACTTGATATTACAAATTTTACTTAAACACATCTAGTCTAAATCAAAATTATATCTAATTTCATAAAATTTAAATTGAATGCAAATTAATATATAAAATACGTAAAATATCCAAAGTCGACTATCGAGATTTAATTTTTAAGAAACTAGAATAATATCATATAAATACCTAGTTATTGTATTATTTGACAACTAAGAGAAAATTGGAAAATTATTGGAGAACTTATGATCAAGAGCATTATCAAGCAAGTTAAGGGCAACCATTAGAGGATTTATTGTATCAATTCAAGATCCAAACATCATTTCAAAGTGTGTGTGAGTTTATTCATGTTTATATTCATGTTATCATTATTGTGAAGGCTAATTCTTTGTAGGTCTTCAAGTTATTCAAGAAATTCAAGCAAGAAAGATCCAAGCCTTGAGGAGATGTGTATGACTTCAGTCCTTCAAGGAAGCCATTGAAGGGTGGTGAGTTGCAACACTTTGTGGATTCATCATTCCTTCCTATCATTTATCCATTTATTATATTGCCATTGTGGAAGTGGAAACACTAACATAGAGTTTAACTAGGGCAAGCCCCTAAATGACACAAAATTTCTTCCCTTTTGAATGTATAGGTTTCAGGTCTGAAGAGGATTGAAGGAAGTTTAAATATCAATTATTCATTGATGCAATTGAAAATCTACACCTTGACAACTCACAAAAAATCACTTATAGAAATATCCGATAGTGGTCTGACAAATTTGTAGGTGAAAAACAAAAGATCTGATTTGTCACCAGAGGAATACAAAAACATATATGAATTTGGTCAACAAGGAAATTGGTGCCCTTGACACCGTCTCAAAAAATTAGGCTCAAATTTGAACCACAAGCACACAATGTCCTACTTAGTCCATTTTTGAAGTCCGAATTTCTCTGTGATATCTCAGATCTACTGTATTTGCATTAGAATAGTAATTTGCATCATTAGGTCAATTGAATCATTGCATTTCATCCTTAGGTTACTTTCATATTTGGTCAAGATCTGATTGACGCACCTTTTAGGTTGTAAGTCAATCATATACCTTGTCCAAATCCAATCAAACCCCTGTCACATTCAAATCTCTAATGAAATATTTAGGAAAATTTCCTAAACCCTAAAGTGAAATCTCTTGGGCTTACCTTTTTCTATGTTTCATTTTAGTGAACCCAACATGTTAACATTATATACCTTTTGAAATTTGAGGTAATTTAACCTAGATCTAGGTTTAGTATTGCGTTGTTTTGCAATTTTCATTTAGGCATTCATTTTTGCATTATAAAAGGCATAGACAAATTCAAAAAAAATCATATCACATTGCATTATAGGTTGCACTAGGGTTAGTTTCAGTCATCCTAGGTTAGATCTACATTCAAATAGCATTCACAAACTGCATTAGGCTATTTAAATTTGAAATCAAATCTGAAATTGTTCATTGCATTCATTTATTTATCTTGCATATAGCTTAAAAATTGAAAAATTGTATTGTTTTGTTTCAAAATTGCATCAACATCATCAGTTTCAGATTTTGGCATCTTAGAATTAGTCAATTCTTACCTCTTAGATCTAGAAATTGCATTTACAATTGTATTTTATTGTTTGAATAAATTTAGGGTCCTTTTATTTCCCAAAGAAACTTCTCTTACTATTTCTCTAGAGTGGGTTTCCCTTTGGGTAGGTCTCCCTCTTTTAAAATCACCACCCATATAAGCATTTTTCCGACTATATTCTTTCTCCCTTTTCTTATAGGAGTCTATTCCACCTCATTAGTAGAATCAATTGTAAAACCAAAATGGGAAGATTGAGACCCCTAACTATAGAAAATAGGTATATCTTTTTCACCAATGAATTGTAGGTTTATATTTTCCTCCCATCCCTACAATAATTGCTTGTCCTTCTAACCCATCAAGTGTTATTTCTCCTCTTGACTATTTAGAGAACTAAATATGAAAACGTTATCTATTCCAAAGCTATCCAAGTTATTGAATCCCCAATTCTATCTTCAAGAGGTTTAAATTTCATAGAAATAACTCCTCAATCAATTCACCTTTTTCCAAAATAATTCCTCAAGAGGAGCCTCATCATCAATTAACTTGTGATGTTGTAGACCTTCCTTCTTTAGGATTTTACATTCATTTTTATGTTCTTCTTTATAGTTTACTACACCATAATTATGCTGCATTTGTTATTCCTTTTGTTGATCTTCAATTGATGAAGATAAGTTCTTATTGATATCCTTAATATGGGGAGATCCAAAAACCTCTTTGATCCCATCTACCTTCTAGGGAACATCCAAATAGGCAACCTCTTGGGATGTAACCAAACTATCTTCTTTCCTCCTTAGCGCCTTAGAAGGTGACTCTTCCCTCTTAACTTCTTTATTTTAAGTCCTTCGTTCTTAGAGATATTTTCTTATAACATTTATCCACTAAATTCTCATATTTGTTGTAATTCTAGCAGTAAAATCCATCATTCTCATAATTGATCGGTTGAAACCACTTACTAAACTTGAAATTAAGGGTTATTTATGTTGGTAGAAATTTTTGCATTTCAACACTTACATGTAATCTAGAAAACAATAGCTTGGATATTTACAAGGTAGCTTTATCAATAGATAAAATTTTCTCGAAAGAGTTAGCAATACTCTAGAGAATCTTAGAGCTCTAAAATTCTAGAGACAACCTTGGAACCCAAGTAGAGGAAACTACATAGAGATTAGTAGAAGGATCAAAACCCAGTTTCCACTTAGAAAAAAGGATAAATTATTTCTATTCTCCTTGTCAAAGAACCAAGGGCCTTCTATAAACACTTTAATGGGATCCTCCTTATTAGAAAAATGCAACAAGAAAATACCATCCACCATTGCATTAGAGAAATGTTTCCCTTCAACTTCCATAACACAGTAGACCATTTGCACACTAGGTCAATATTTGGTCTAAAGTCAAAGAACTTACCCACCAACATGTTTTCCATAGCAAGAATTGCTTCCTCCATAAAAAATCAAGTAAATTAACCATAATTCCTTCCTTTGAATGAAACACCATTGGAAAAATACTACCTTTAGCCTTAAAGGATCAAAATCCAACAAATTTATTAGCCTCAGAAGATGGAACCACCTCATCAAAAACACTTTATTAGTCAATTGAGAAAAGACAGCAACCAACTTCAAGATCTCAAAATAACACGAGGCACAAATTCTAGAAGAAACAAAAGCCACATACATAAGGAACAACACCCATGAATAGGGGAGCCCATAAGCCCCCCCCTACCCCAAACCCTATACACACACTATTGTAAATGCATAAAATATTGCAAAAAAACTATAGAAAATTTAAACCCTAATAGAGAGTGTTTGACTACTATTTTGATTAAAAATACCTAGATTCATGTTACCACTAGGGACCTATCACCTTACCCACACCATTGTGTGCAGATGATCCTTGATACCACATTGGGAGCATATGATACTCTAGTGACCTATGTATCTACACGTGTTTTATCCATTGAGGGCACACCAACCACATGGACCATGTTGTGGGAAACCTTTCTTTTATGTTGCCATCTCTAGCCCACATGTGCTTACCATGTTTTATATTTACATTCTTATCACATGATATATTCATTAAACTACTATTACTTTACATGATTTTACATGACATGATTATCTCTAAATTATATTTACTTTCAAGAATATTTTTTCTTGTCCTTAAATTCTTTACATCCTATGGATACACCAAATTGAAAGGGGCATACATTATCACCAACATTCCTATGTTGATTTTAGGTAATGCCATGTGCTATACACACCCATATTCATGACCAAATGGATCATAATTAAGCGAAATTCCATGTAATCCACATGATTTTTCATCCCATGACCATTGAACCAAACAAATTATTATCATTTTTCATAGCACTTTATAAATTTTCCTAACTTTTCTCATTTCTCATTTTCCTGATTCCTAGATAGTAAGAAAGCTCCTAGTTTGTACCTAATTTTCACTTGTGAGATGGAAGCTACTCATGACATGATTTTTCTTTTTTTAATGTTCCCTTTGAGAGAAAATATCAAAGGACAAACCTACACAATCACATCTTGTAGGGCCCACAAGTTTACATGGACCCATTTTTATCATTTAATATTTGAATCTTTTCTTTGTATGCATGTTTGTGAATGATACATAATTTGAGGTACACAAGGGGTCATTTTAGAATTCACATGCACTTCAAAGTGATGAAAAATGTAATGGTAAAATTTTAATACCCATGTCATTTCTCATTTTAGTTTCTAGCCATTTTGAAAAATAAGTTTGGCTCATTTTTCTAGCCTTTTCCCGTCCATGTATACACACATTCTCACACACCTAGGCCCTATCCTATCCTTATATGCATATACTTTAGTAAATTCATCTCATCTACACATTTGTTAAAATTATCCATACATGCATGTGCATATATATAGCCAAAATCCATCTAAATTTGACCATTTTCCATTCTAGAGGATTTTTTGTGATTGTAGGATTGACCCACAATCATGGAATCAACCCCTTCCTTTCTCAAATTAATTTTCAAAAATTGGTTGAATAACCCCCTATATTTTCGCACCTTGAGATAATTAAGTACATGCTCTGTAAAATTGTATGCTATGTGTTGGTATTTAAAGGCATTCATTAGAATTAATTTATCATATATCCCACATCTCAACAAAATTATTCCATCCTAGAGCATTAAAAGCTCAATCTATAGCGGAACATTTGGATTTGGTGCACTATAAGGAGTAACAAATCTGCACAAACCATTCTATGGATCTTACCTTTTGTCATCTGTCTTTTACACATATTTTCAAGGTTTGACCTAGAAGAATATGTCTCCTTGCAACACAATGATATCCCTTTCAAGCTATTTTAAAATATTGATAGTCAAAAAATATCACAAAAGATTAGAGCCAACTAGACAAACAATAAAGAAAACATGCACAATGTTCAAGGTTGAATTAAAATGTAAAGGATGAATTTATAGTTAGAGATTTGATGTAGACCTATAAACTTGATCTCCACACAAAATCATCATAGGTTCTGAAGCAATTTTCTAACAAAGAGATCACATTTTCAAATAAGTTTCAAACACAATCCACAATCTTCATTAAATACACACTCTCTTTGATCATATAGCTAAGTTTATTTATCCATTGCACTTACTTTTATATATCTTACCATTAAATATTAGAAAACAGTAACCCACATATTGATATTAATTAATCTAAGTTAATCTATGTTGAATTGTTTTTTGCATTCTATTGAATTAGCCTAGAATAATCTTAAAGAAAATCTACACCACAATTATATCAAAATGGTTGTTCTACCTCTTTAAAGATTCACACCCTTTTTTGTCTTTTTGTTTCACCTAAACTAATAATTCTCAATCTCTACACGAATTGAATCTAGAACAAAACATATCAAATGTACTTGATCACTTTAGCAAGTCTTTCAACCTTCACACAATTTCTAAATGATTCTCACACTATACTAGAACAAAAAATATTTGACCTATATCATTTATTAGAGACAAGCTATTCTTAACCATCACGATCAAACATAAAGTTTAGCCAATAAAAATAAAACAACTATTTACTGCTTCATTA
The DNA here is from genome assembly GCA_007115665.2 of Sequoiadendron giganteum. NCBI lineage: Eukaryota > Viridiplantae > Streptophyta > Pinopsida > Cupressales > Cupressaceae > Sequoiadendron > Sequoiadendron giganteum. Next base: position 82,174,303 of record CM021110.1, on the reverse strand, counting down.
TATAAATAAAATCTGAAATTATTATTGACTGTGACATAAACCTAAATATAATCTACTCCATCACTTCTCTCTTTGTTTCCATTTCAAGGTGAATTCACATTACACAACTTGAAATTAGACAATTTGAAATGATACACTTCAATTTTGTCCCACATTTTACTGTTTTCTTTCTTTTTTGTAACAGTCTTTGTGTCCCAATGTGAACCAACTTCCAATAATTCCAGAAGCTAATCTTATCCTTTCATGAACGTACACTTATGTCCCACAAACAGACCATGCAAAGTTAATGCAGCTGAGATATTTCTGAACCTTTTTAGAGGATGGGAATAATCTAAATATATAGGACAAATAAAAAAGTGGAACTGGTTTAAAAAGACTGAGTATGATGGTTGCCCAACAAACGGACAATCTACCCATCTTTTCTGCTATCTAATGTCTTTTCTTGGATTCCAACATCATCTAAATCATTTATTTTTGGACTGTAGATTGTATATATCCTGCTTTGGCGTTTTTCACAGGTTTGAACATATGAAATTGTCGGTTCTGGGCAGCTATCATATCCCATTGTTATTCCATAATTCCATATTCAGATGTCTTCAGCACCCACAAAACAAGTTGTAATATATTTGATAAATTATTGGATTTAGGTAATGTACGTTTGTTGTTTAAATTATGAATATTTTTTGCTTGACGTTTTGAATCATACTAATGATCTATCATCAGAATGATGGTATAAATTATATAAGATTTGAATATTAAAAGATTTTTATGATTGTAATATATTTTGTAAATTATTGGATTCAAGTAGTGTGTCCTTTTGGTTTAAACTGTGTATGTTTTTTGCTTGACGTTTCGGATCATACTAGTGATTCATCATGGGAAAGATAGATGGTATAAATTATATAGGATTTGAATATTAAAATATTTTTATGGTTGTAATATATTTTGTAAATTATTGGATTCAAGTATTGCACTCTTTTGGTTTAAACTATGTTTGTTTGAGTTTCGGATCATACTAGTGATTCATCATGGGAAAGATAGATGGTATAAATTATATAGGATTTGAATATTAAAAGATTTTTATGGTTGTAATATATTTTGTAAATTATTGGATTCAAGTAGTGCACCCTTTTGGTTTGAAGTGTGTATGTTTTTTGTTTGAGTTTCGGATCATACTAGTGATTCATCATGGGAAAGATAGATGGTATAAATTATATAGGATTTGAATATTAAAATATTTTTATGGTTGTAATATATTTTGTAAATTATTGGATTCAAGTAGTGTGCCCTTTTGGTTTAAACTGTGTATGTTTTTTGCTTGACGTTTCGGATCATGCTAGTGATTCATCATCAGAAAGATAGATGGTATAAATTATATAGGATTTAAATATTAAAATATTTTTATGGTTGTAATATATTTTGTAAATTATTGGATTCAAGTAGTGTGCCCTTTTGGTTTAAATTGTGTATGTTTTTTGCTTGACATTTTAGATCATACTAGTGATTCATCATCAAAAAGATAGATGGTATAAATTCTATAGGATTTGAATATTAAAATATTTTTATGGCTGTAATATATTTGGTAAATTATTGGGTTCAAGTAGTGTATGCTTTTATTTAATCCGTGTATGCTTTTTGATTGAAGTTTTATTGGATCAAGTAGTGAATGCTTTTGGTTTAAACTGTGTATATTTTTTTTCTTAACGTTTCATATCACACTCAATATCCATCATTAGAAAGATGGTATAACTTGTATAGGATTTGAATATTAAAATATTTTATTTTAAATAAAAAATATATATTAATATTTGTATCTTTTAAAGAATTATGCAAAAGATGTTGAGAAATATTATTATTAAGGTATTTATTTATTAGTATTTTATTAAAATGAAATAGAGTCTTTCACATGGATATTTTTGATAATAGATATGTTACTTTTATTTTAGATTTTTTTTTAATTATTAATTTGCATTGATCTTTATTTAATTATTTTATTTTTATTGGAGGAATTATTTTATTATTTAATATAATTAATAAATTAAAATATAAGCAAATTGACATTTATTGATATGTTTTTTAAATTATATATGTAAAAATTAAACAATTAATTGTTTTTATAAAAAACAATTATGACTATTTTAACTTTACTCAAAAACTTCATTTTTGACACTATTTATTTATATTTTATTTTTCAATAATAATACAATAATTGTTTAGAATTAAAATTTATCTTTATTTATTTATTTATTTTTTAGAAAAGGGGTGAAAAAGATTTATTCAAAGGAAGTGAAACAAAAATAACAAGAGAACTAGATGACCAAAGCCATCAAAACTACACCAGAGTCAGGTCTCGGTGAGAAGAAATGTAGAAAAGACTCAAGATAAAAACATGACAATGAACCCCACAACCATAAAGGAACATTTTCCAACCCAAACACTCGCCTCTATTCATTTTGATCCTCATGGAGAGTCTGAATCAACAATTGACTTTTGGCTGGTCTAATTGACCCCAATCCACCACATTCCATGCCCACATTACTCAAGAGGCCCATTTAGCTAGGCAGTCGGTAGCTTTGTTTCATTCCCTAGGAATATGAACAAAGGAAATAGTCTTAAATTTTGAAGCAAGATGGAGGATTTGTTTGGCTATCACAACCAATCTCCATGAGGAATTGAAATATACCGAGCCAAATTTTTCAAATTTTCAATAACAGTAAGCAAAGCAACACACATCCATTAGGGTTAGCACTTAAACCAAAACGATGCGAAATTCAACTCTAACCAAGAATGCGTCGGATGGCGACAAGCATATGGTCAAAGGATCTCAAAGCAATGCTGAATAAATAACTCTAACCAAGAATGCGCCGGATGACGACGAGCATATGGTCAGAGGATCCCTATCTTCTATTATGCTGAAAGTAAACTCAACACCCAAAATGTGCTTTCAAACCCGGAGTGGGAATGGAGCTACCATAGGGCGGAGATGTAAGATATTACAATGCAAATCAAAGTAAATAGGCGGCAAGCCAGCCTCTTCCACTTATCCAGTGGGTATTACAATGAAATAACAGAGAAAAAGTAAGATTGTTGACAGTACTACTGTTCAGCTTACAATAATTAGAGATTTGCCTGCCAAATACATAGCATAAGAAAGTCTAACAATGCTACAATATAGTATAATGTCTCCTCAATGATCACAAAGACTTTCAACCCAAACCCAACTCAAAAGATAGACTTTACGCAAGCTGATATGACAGAACAACAACTTAATATGCATAACCAGCAACCCTAGAATCCACTAAAATGCTCACAACTCACTCAATACTTGCCAGAATGACATGAGACTTGATGCAAAAGAAAGCTAGGTTGATGACAATGAAGACTAGACAAAGAAACAGCTGAAAATTTGAAGTATTTTTTTTTCTAAACACTTGCCAGGCAAAACAGAATGGTATAGCCTCAAGAAATGTTCTACCAACAAGATAAAATCCAAGACACCTCTAAAAAATCTGCAACTTGGCATAGAGGGGCGCCCAAGGCTAGCAAATGCATGGGTAAACTACCCAGAACCAAAATAAATTCGCCCAAAGACTTATGAGTATAAACTTCAATCTGCAATACAAAAATCAGCAACTCTAGATTTGATTAAAATGCAAGAAACCAAACTACAAATGCAAAACAACTTCTACAATGCAAAATCTCACTACAAATCTCACTCAACTACAATCTAACTCTCCACTAATTGCTATCTTTCAAGCAAGAAGTCAAGCCAAGACTAGGAGGCATTCATTCCTCGAAGCAATCCAGCACCATTTCGGCAGCATAACAATATTCCAAACATAAAATGAGAAATGAAGACCCAAGGCTCCCTTTTTATAATTTTGAGAAGACCTTCCAGAAGCTTCCAGAAGGTGCGCCCTAACTTCAAAATGCTTTTAGGGTTTTTACCCAGTCTTCCTTCAAAATAGCATCCCTTTTCATGAAGGCAAATTTTCTTTAATTTAAAATCATCTTTTCTCCAAAAGTTGGCGTCCATTTTTCCTTGAGCAATTATTGACTTTTAGAAATATAAAAATATTTCCTTCATGAGAAAATACCCCTCAAGGTCCCCTTCTTTAAAACAACTTTTAAGTTATATCACTAGGCCAAGGGGTATTTATAAAATAAAACATTTTGACTTAAAATAACTTATTTATCCAAAATGAACCCCTTAAGCCAAAAATGAGAATTACCCAATGAACTGCCAGAAGAGGCAAGTTGACTGAGCTGGTGCTGACTGGACCACAGCTAAATATAGAATTTACTAAAAATAGTAAATTCAAGAAGTTGGTCGGAATGTAATGCACACGACACCATTGTGAAGCCTTCTGAAAACCCAAAAAGAGTCCGCAATCCAAACTCCCAAACTCCGAGATGTAGCCGTCATAACTTACTAAAAATAGTAAGTTCGGAAAGGTTGCCCGAAGCCGTTGCAAGTCATACCTCTGCGAAGCTCTTTGAAAACCCAGAAGGAATCTAGAATCCAAACATCCAAACTCCAACAAACAAAACCCTGAATCTTCAAGAGAACCCATCAAATAGCCAGAAACCCTAATTCTGCCACTAACTTGTCGACAGCACACTGGGAATAGGTTACCAATCACTAAAAAATGAAGTGCTAAAAATGGGGACATTACAGTCCGCCCTTCCCAAAATTGCTTGTCCTCAAGCAATACCACCATAACTCCAAAAAACTTAAGACTGATCCATACCAAAACAAGTATGATCCCAGGTTCCCAAACCCATCTCAGGAAGGACCCACCATGCCGATGCTGCACCACTCTGATCACATCAGTGAAAACATCATGCCAATGTTGCACTAACCTTCCTTGTAACCCCAAAGTGTTACCATCCATGATACTCAAACTGAAAGATCTTAAAGGACTGAGATCAATATCATGCAACATCTCATGTCCACAATGCCCCGAATTAACAGTATCAACCATACTACTATCAATCACAATTCTAAGCAATAGGAAAGATAGTCTACTCAACTCAAAATCGAACTCCTCAGCATACCTCCACATGGTAACAAACAGAACCATGACTGCAAATGTGACATCTTCAAATCTTCTTGCAAAGAGGAAGGCAATCCTTTGCAAGAGCGCAACAAATTCATACTCATGACTCCCCATGAATTCCCTATGCCTCAATTGAATTATCATGGCACAACTACGAAGTCTGAAGAAGTTTTTCACAATTCCAACCCCAAGAGTCTCCAAAGTGGCTGAAAAACACGCTAAAGCCATCTCCATCAAAAAACTACCACTTCTTTGATCGGGAGTGAGGAACCAACTCTCCTTAATGAAAGTAACTCCATAAGTAAGGTGGTTGGTCTGCCTCCAACCAGCAAGCTCGTGTCTCAGAATCTGCTCTTGTCTGAGTTGAAAGTCACTCCCAAGAACTATCGATCGTTGAACTCTCTAACCCATATTCAAAATTTCTCTCCAATCCATTTGTTGATGAACAAACAGAACCATCAAGTAGTTGGAAAAGAAGGGAACAACTTCAACAAATCTAGAAATTTGATCCTTATCCCTCCAAAAGTTCTTCTTTCCACAAGCAATAGGCTCCATCAACCCATGTTGAGGATCCCAAGCATGGATACCCAACTAAAAAATATTTTCAACACATTGCCAAGAAATCTCAACGCATCTCCAAGTGCTAGTGAGAACCGAGTGCATTCTCACAAAACTGGTGTCCCCTTGAAGCTCAACCATGAAAGCTTCAACCACATTGGAGTATGTAACATAGAATGACTTCAGATTCAATTCCCAAAACTGACTAGTATGAGCCCAAACATCATTCCACCCGAGGGATATATTGTCAAGAGTGCCAACACCAGTTTTAGGTCTACTCTTCCTCCATTCCTCATGAGTAGTCGATCTGAAATCATCACTCCTTGCTGCTGTAATGAAGTTACCGGCAGTTACCACAACTTGTCTCATCAACATCTTGATGTTATAGATGTTGAAATTACCTTGCTTCGACACCTCCCATATGGTATCTTCACCCTTGAGCCCACTTATGCATTCATTACTTATCAACGGACGTGGCACTTCCTCATGGAGTGATATCAAAGCATCCAAGCACTGGAAACCATGCTCAGTCTCATTCTATGTTTCATCTTCCATCTCATAGAGAGGATTGTCATAATCTTCCTCATCACCTTCTTCAAAGAGAGGATTGTCAAAAACTTGAAAGTTATTCCATCTATCTTGCTGATCCAAATCTGCACTTGTAACTTCAATCCTTCTTGTGAGACCTTCAAGGTCAAACTCTTCTCGAAGACTATCAAGCTCACAAATTATTTGCTTGATTTCTTCGGCTTTATGTGCATTCTCTTGCTTTGTGAAAATTTTGAAATCAGCAAACTAATTTCCTACCTCCATTAATGCCATTTGAGTTTCTTCCAGCGTAGCTCTTGTTGATTCAAACTCCATATAAAGTTCATCAAACTTCCTCTCTCTATCTTGAAAAGCACAAATGGTCTTCTTTGCAACTTCAAGGGCATGATCACGATCTTCAACCAAGTGCATGTACTTGAACTTCAAGGTTACCAAAAAGCTTATGATAAATTGCAGATTGGGAAGAGCAACTTCATCTTTCACTCCTCTTTGTCTCTCTTCAAGCTGAGCCTTCCAGTACAACCCTTCAACCAAGCTAAGTGTGTGATCAAACAGGGATAGAGCTTGCACTTCCTTGTCAACGGACACCTTGAATTGTCTGTCCCAATCATGAGAATTCAAAGATGATGAACTGTTGATAGGCTGCCACTGAAAATCAGAACCTTGTCCCTTGTCTTTGTTGCCCTCATTGCTGCTCCAACATTCATGAACTCCACCATTGACTAGAGGAGAATGCTTATTGTCATAAAAAGCATCATACTTCACATATTCTTTGACCCCCAGTTTGCAATCAGCTTCTTGAATTGGTAAATCAGCCTTGTGTTCTAAAACCATTTTAAACCTTTCTTCTTCAAGAGCCATAAGGTCTTCTAGCTCTTCATCCACCTCTCCATCTTCTTGATCAAAGGCTATGACAGCCCCTAACTTGAACGAAGAATCATTGAATGTTGTTCTGAAAGTTTCGGAAGTAACAACATCCTCCTTGGTGGCTACAACCAACTTGACGGGGTCACCATGGAACCTTTCAGAGCGAGCTACTTCATCAAAGACAATTTTCCCTTCTGTGCCCTCCTTATGGCTTGCAATGCAAATGAAACTTTGGTTTTCATCAGGGTCAAAGGGAAATTCATCCCACAACGGTTCTCTTTCATTTCTTGGTGTCAACACACCCGGATCCCAAATGCTAGTGGGTTGATTAGGATGATCAACCGTAAAAACTTATCATGCTCCCTTTGTAGTGATGACTCTTTGAATAAGTCAAGTCCCAAATCACTTAAGCTGATATCATCAAAAATATTTCTTTCCCATGGTTTGGTTTGCTGGTCAAACCCAAGTCCAATAACGCCACCACGGAAATGGAGTGAAGAACCTTCTATACTTGCTGTTTTGAAAACTTCACCATCCCTATCTTCTTCGGGACCTTCATGGAAAAGTATGTTGCCAAATTCTTCATGTGGAACTTCTTGGGAAGTTGGGTCAGCAACAAGAAGAGAATCCTTCTTCATCAAATCTTCAAAATGAGTATGCATGAACTCATGGGATTCACTTCCAATATCATTAATATGTCCTTCCTTTTCTTCAACGAACTCATCGCAAACAATAGTCCTACCAAGCTGATCTTCATTACTTCCTATTACATGCAAGTCAAGGGAAGTATTATGGGACTCTACCCTTAACTCTTCACTTGCCAAGGTATCCTTATCGAACTCACATTCATTTTGATGTGATATGTGCACCTTGCTTGTGCCATCTTCACTGCTAGATGGCTGATTTTTCTCTTCAACTTGCATATTTGTGGGCTGCAATTCACAAATAGGCTCTTCATCTTCTTCCTTCTTTGATTCTTCAACCAAAGCTTGTTCTGCTTCACTTTTTAACATTTTCCTAATGTGGTCCACCATCTTCAACTTTTCGGGCTTCAAAAACGCCACACAATTCAAATGGGCATCAAATGAAACATTGTACTTATAATCATCTGGCATGTTTTGATATTGCTCACGGAGTTTGGCAGCCTCATGTTCACATTGTCTTTTATACTGTTTAGCATATTCAATGAAATCCCTCACGGAAAAACTAACCTTTCCTTCCTCAGATACCATAGTTGAATCTGACTTCTCATGATCCCTGGACCTTAGAAAATGCAACATCTTTGAAACTTCTGAAAGCTAAACTGAACTTTGTTCTGACCTTAGGTGTAGAAACTGATTTCTCTGTCATTCAACTATCAACTAAACCTTGATGGGCATAGGATGGCAGGATCTTGGCTCTGATACCACTGAAATATACTGAGCCAAATTTTTCAAATTTTCAATAATAGTAAGCAAAGCAACACACATCCATTAGGGTTAGCACTTAAACCAAAACGATGCGAAATTCAACTCTAACCAAGAATGCGCCAGATGACAACGAGCATATGGTTAGAGGATCTCAAAGCAATGCTGAATAAATAACTCTAACCAAGAATGCGCCGGATGACGACGAGCATATGGTCAGAGGATCCCTATCTTCTATTATGCTGAAAGTAAACTCAACACCCACAATGTGCTTTCAAACCTGGAGTGGGAATGGAGCTACCATAGGGCGGAGATGTAAGATATTACAATGCAAATCAAAGTAAATAGGCGGCAAGCCAGCCTCTTCCACTTATCCAACGGGTATTACAATGAAATAACAGAGAAAAAGTAAGATTGTTGACAGTACTACTGTTCAACTTACAATAATTAGAGATTTGCCTGCCAAATACATAGCATAAGAAAGTCTAACAATGCTGCAATATAGTATAATGTCTCCTCAATGATCACAAAGACTTTCAACCCAAACCCAACTCAAAAGATAGACTTTACGCAAGCTGATATGATAGAACAACAACTTAATATGCATAACCAGCAACCCTAGAATCCACTAAAATGCTCACAACTCACTCAATACTTGCCAGAATGACATGAGACTTGATGCAAAAGAAAGCTAGGTTGATGACAATGAAGACTAGACAAAGAAACAGCTGAAAAATTGAAGTATTTTTTTTTCTAAACACTTGCCAGGCAAAACAGAATGGTACAGCCTCAAGAAATGTTCTACCAACAAGATAAAATCCAAGACACCTCTAAAAAATCTGCAACTTGGCATAGAGGGGCGCCCAAGGCTAGCAAATGCATGGGTAAACTACCCAGAACCAAAATAAATTCGCCCAAAGACTTATGAGTATAAACTTCAATCTGCAATACAAAAATCAGCAACTCCAGATTTGATTAAAATGCAAGAAACCGAACTACAAATGCAAAACAACTTCTACAATGCAACATCTCACTACAAATCTCACTCAACTACAATCTAACTCTCCACTAGTTGTTGTCTTTCAAGCAAGAAGTCGAGCCAAGGCTAGGAGGCATTCATTCCTCGAAGCAATCCAGCACCATTTCGGCAGCATAACAATATTCCAAACATAAGATGAGAAATGAAGACCCAAGGCTCCCTTTTTATAATTTTGAGAAGACCCTCCAAAAGCTTCCAGAAGGTGCGCCCTAACTTCAAAATGCTTTTAGGGTTTTGACCCAGTCTTCCTTCAAAATGGCGTCCCTTTTCATGAAGGCAAATTTTCTTTAATTTAAAATCATCTTTTCTCCAAAAGTTGGCGTCCATTTTCCCTTGAGCAATTATTGACTTTTAGAAATATAAAAATATTTCCTTCATGAGAAAATACCCCTCAAGGTCCCCTTCTTTAAAACAACTTTTAAGTTATGTCACTAGGCCAAGGGGTATTTATAAAATAAAATATTTTGACTTAAAATAACTTATTTCTCCAAAATGAACCCCTTAAGCCAAAAATGAGAATTACCCAATGAATTGTCAGAAGAGGAAAGTTGACTGAGCTGGTGCTGACTGGACCACTACTAAATATAGAATTTACTAAAAATACTAAATTCAAGAAGTTGGTCGGAATGTAATGCATATGACACCATTGCAAAGCCTTCTGAAAACCCAAAAAGAGTCCGCAATCCAAACTCCCAAACTCCGAGATGTAGCCATCATAACTTACTAAAAATAGTAAGTTCAGAAAGGTTGCCCGAAGCCATTGCAAGTCATACCTCTATGAAGCTCTCTGAAAACCCAGAAGGAATCCAGAATCCAAACATCCAAACTCCAACAAACAAAACCCTGAATCTTCAAGAGAACCCATCAAACAGCCAGAAACCCTAATTCTGCCACTAACTTGTCGACAACACACTGGGAATAGGTTACCAATCACTGAAAAATGAAGTGCTAAAAACGGGGACATTATAGGAATTATGAAAATTTCCCTTATTAAGCAAAGAAACAAAATTCATGGAGTTTGTTTCACAAACCACCTTCTTCTAGCCTAGCTCACAGGCTTTCTCCAATGCCTTAAGAATAGCCCAAGCCTCCATCTGATTATTGGATGCACCCCCATGTAAATGGAGAAGAAAAACTGAATGAAACCTCTACTATCACATTCCACTCCACCAATCCCAACAACGCTTGGGTTGCCTTGAGAAAAAATATCAATGTTAATTTTAAGAAACCATTAGAGGGAGGACTCCACTTGCCCAAATGATTTACCCTCTTGGAAGGGTTATACCTGTAACTTAGATGAACCTAAGAATTAAGAAGCAATGGGCAGAGAGAGCTCAAGGAGGGTAGTAGTGTATGCATTTGATGAGGACAAAGACTCCCTCAATTAAACTTAGCCTCAAGAGTTTCTTTAAGCATACTCTTAACATTATACCAAACTTGAAGAAACACATGATGACACTCTTGGAAGATTTGTCGATTTCTCTCCAGCCAAATATGCTAAATGATAAGGGAAGGACCCAAATCCCAAGCTACCACTTGAAAGGAAGCAAAAGTTGTCTAGGAAGGCCAAATTCTCCCAAAAGTCATGCAGAGATGAAGCATGCAGGAAAGGTCTCCTCCAAAGCTTCCACCAAGGCCTTTGAATTTCTACCAAGAAAGAGCATTGAAAGAAAAGATGATCCAAACTTTCTTCACTACACCCACATAGGAAGAAAAGCGAAGGGACATATAAGCCTCTTTTCTTGATATTCTCCCAAGTGAGGCATTTATTTTGACTCAACAACCACAGGAACATATTGCACTTAAGCCAACCAATTTTACTCCAAATTAATTTATGCCAAGGATACAATCTCGGGTTCCTATATTGAAACACCGAATCAACATAACACTGGGCCACTGAATACTTCCCTTTAGAATCATGGCCCCAAGCAATCATATCCCTATCCTCTAAATAATTGCAAGGCTTCTCAACAAGAATAGAAGCCAAAGTATTTCTCTCCTCCTAAGATCCACCTCTAGTCCAAATTTTAGAATTTCACCATTGATACACTGAAGAGCTCCCTAATGTAATAGAGCATTTAAATCTATCCACACTGGACCACCCAACAACATCAAAAATTTCACTTAAGGTGTGAAGATGGGTAAGATGAAAGTATGGGTAGGTGGCCATCCCAAGAGTCATTCTAGAAGAGATCCTCCTTAATGAGAACAACTCCCATTTTCAAAGCGTTATAGGTCATTGAACCCTTACTCGTTAGTTCCATTCGTAGAATATCCTCATTTTTGACATCACCTAAATATTTGTAATTAAGAATGTGTGCCCAAGTCTAATCCAAAAATTTACACTACCTCCAATATAAATTTGCAACTAGAGCTTGACTATTGAGCCCATAATTCCGAAGACCCAAACCATCATTATCATTAGGTTTGCACACCTGGTCCTTGCTCACTAGGCTCCATTTTTTATTATGAAGATTTCTAGCCCATAAAAATTTCTTGGTAAGGGTATCATACTCCTGAAGGAAACTCTTAGGGGTAGATATCACCATGAACCTACACAAAGGAAGAGCCTATAGGACAGAGGTTAGAAGATTCAACCTTCTTGCAAAGGATATCCATAAAAAGTTCCAATGGTTAACCTTTGATCAAAATTTATCTAGGATCTTTTGTCAATGACTCTTATTCAAGGTGCCAACACATAGGAGGATACCCAAATACTCGATAAGGAGCCTTCCAATCTGGAAACAAAGAATATTAGAAATTATGTTCTGGATCAATACAAGAAATTATTAAATAAAATGATGCTAGAATTAACCTCATTAATTTTCTAACTAGACACAACCAAGTATATATCCAAAACTTTCCTAAAATTAACCGCCTCATCTATTCTAGAAAGACCCATAAGTGCAGTGTCATCCACAAACTAGAGATGAGTTTGAGAATCCAAACCCAATGCCTAACTCCAACCATGAATGAGGTGCACATCCTTATGCTACTTCAACAACCTACCAAGACCCTCAACCATTAAAATAAACAGATAAGGGGAGAGAGTGTCTACTTGTCTGAGTCCCCAAGAAGTAGAAAAAGGTAGGAGTGGGGAACCATTAACCAAAACAAAAAAGGAGGAATAATTCAAAAAAATCATGACCTAAGAGACCCACTCTCAATGTAAACCAAAAGCTAAAATTATACGATGGAGGAAGGACCACCTAAACCTGTCGTAGGCTTTAGACATGTCCAATTTAATGAACATGGCCTTGTCTTGGAAAGAGGACATAGAATGGATAGTCTTAGCTACCACCAAAATACCATCAACAATCAAATGTCCTTTGACAAAGTCCCCTTGTTCCAAGGAAATCAAGGGAGCCAAACACTTAAGCCTTTCAACAATAAGCTTTTTTATAATCTTGAAGGTCACATTACACAAAGAAATAGGTTGAAAAGAGTCTAAAGAGCTAACACCTTTTTTAGGAATTAAAGCAAGAAAGGTAGAATTAATGGATTTGAGCATCTATTTGTTGGTTTGAGATTCACGAACTACTTCCAACAAATAAAATTTAGGGGTATCTCAAAAATCTTGAAAAAAAATTCTATAGGAAAACCATCAGGCCCAAGAGCCTTGCCTTTCTTCATCTAAAACACAATATTCTATAGCTCCTCCAAAGAAACACGTGCTAAAAGGGAGTTATTCATCTCACTTGATATCACATAAGGAATACAATCCAAGGAAATATTCTCCTCTTCCAAAGCTAGTGGACTATGCTCTATAAATAGAGAAGAGTAGAATTTGACCACCTCCTTAGAGATAGTTTGAAAAGAATTTAACTACACCCCTTGGGATGATAAAAGAGAGCCTATAATATTACCACTTCTTTTCTTTTTGATCAAATTATGAAAAAAAAAGTATTTTTATCCCATTCTTGAAGCCACTCAATACAATATTTTTGTTTCCAAAAAATATCCTCCCTCAACTCCCATTCAACAAGTTTGCTAGAGCATCTAGTCTCTTCCTGAAGCAAATCCACAATCATTTCCTCTTCCTTAAATTCTGAAAGTGATACTGTCAAGCTGATCCTACACTCACTTCTTCATAAGAAATAGATTATCAAAAAAAATTCTATTCCATTTCTTAATCTTGTACTTAACAAATTGGAGCCTCTTGAAAAAGGAGAACATAGCAATGCGAAAGGTTGGCTTCCCTTTAGACCACCACTTCTCTATCAAATGGTGCAAACTAGGATCCTAGAGCCACATTAGCTGAGATTTAAAATATGGTTATTTAGAAAAAAGAGAATAATGAGGAAGAGAACTTTCGACCAGTGATCTGAACCTTTCCACCCCATGATTTTAGAGGAAGAAGTCAAACTATTTCCAATCCAAAAATTAGAAACAAGATACCTATCAAGTCTCTCAGAAATAGAACCCTCCCCACAACTTCAGTTATTCCAGGTGGAAGTTCCATTATTTGGTTTCACATCCACCAACTTAATAAATGAGATATTATCACACATCAAGGAATAAGAAGGACCCAGATGATTAAATCCCCTAGATTTTTCCCCCAAACTTCAAAGAGAATTGATTTATCCTACTAGAATCCAAGGTCAAGGAGCAAGAGAAAAAAAGAATCTAATGTGAGACCAAAATAAAATCTTACTCGAAAGATCATTAGCACATAAATATTAGTAAGAAGAAGAATCGCTCCTGAATTGAAGCAGGATGCAACAAGGAAAGCGAGTTCCTATTGGAAATCCACTAGAGAGGAATGATACGATAAGAGTCACAAAGACAAGAAACACATCCAATGATCCTTGGGCACCAACACATTGGAAAAGACCCTTACAAATTTTAGAAGATGTATTATTCATATCATCCATCAAAATTTTAATTTCTTGAATTAACAAAATATCAAGTTAATGGTCATGAATCAAATCCTGAGTAGCCTTTTTCCTAGGGATGCTACTCAAACGCAAAACATTCCAAGAGATCACAATATTTTTTGAGAAGAGGCAAAGTGAGTGTCCAGTGTCTTAAAAACACCTGCTTCCACTAAAGACTCTCCCATTATATTCATATTTTCAAGATCCTTTTTTTCCCACCTTAGCCATTTAATCGACAACCCCTTTCTTTAATATTTTTGGTGGGTTCTTAGGAGGGATGGGTATTTCCTCTCATCATATTCCTTAGACTCAAATTTAAAAGCTAGATCAGTCATCACCTCAGTATCTGCATGCTCTCGAGGGAGATCACTCAAAGGGTTAGAAGTCGTAACTACCTCTAGATACCCCACCACCTCCTAATCATCAACCCATGTCTCAATGGCATTTGATGACAGATCAACTCCTTCCTTTGAAGTCTCAATATATCTATTCTTAGAATAGGAACCTGATGGATATGACTAGCAGATTCTATGCCTTGTAAATCTTGAGTCCTAATAGTATGATCATGGTCCATCATGTCTAACTTAAAATTTTGAAGAACATATTTGTATCCAAAATCATCCTAGACATGGATTTATTTTAATGGGTTGGCACCCTTTCATTTGATCGATCTTTCACAAGAATAAATCCATTTGAATCAGGCCCCTCATTTTGCGTCAGGGCTTTTCTCTTTGATTTAGAATTGGTTGCATGCATCCCAGACAAAGGTTGTTGGATTTTAGCTCCCAACTTAGGAAAATTCCTCAACAAGTATCCATACTCATGAATAGAAAATAACAAAATGGTAGGGCTTCATAGTCCATCTATTCAATCCAACACCCGCTCCCTAATTTTATTTCAAGAGACTTCGGTAGAGGGTTATTTAAATTAATTTCCACACAAAGAAGAGAAAAATAGGTTACTCTATGATTAAGGTTTTTCGGGATGGACCTAGTGGATTCCCCAAGACAATAACAATAAAATGGAAGATGTCATTATGCAAAAACTCCATTGGAAGCTGAGGCATCCGAATCCAAATAGGAATCTTCAACAAAATCTCTTTCATAGAGTCAAAACCTAGATGCCATGGTTTGATAAAAATCCTTGCTTGATTATAAAAATACAAGATACCTTCAAAGACCATATTCCTATTTTTTAACCACAAAAAACCCACAAAGAAACAACCATTTTCTCCTAGGATAATTTCCACACCCCCTTTCAGATTCTAGTTATTATGGGCCTAGGACTCCAAAAAAGCACAAAGATATGAACTCTCGTGAATTTATAAATTAGTGCATGCTCAGAAAAATAATGGATTAATCACCACCACTAGGAAAGCCTTGCTTCTTTCTAAAAACCTATTGGTTTTTTAACACATCCCTTGAAAATGATTAGTCATGCAGGAGGAAATTAATCACATCCACATGCCCAAAAAATAAGGATTCCCCATCAACAATAGCCTACTTAAGAAAGATTGAATGGAGGTCCCCCAAACCCCCATAGGTCTCCATGTAGCCCTCCATAGATTGGGTCCCACAAAAAGCAACGAAAAACCCATTAAAAACCAAAAAACAAGGGAAAAGCCCCAGAATAGTAGCCACGGGTTTCTTGAGCACTACAATCTTCATCATGTTGTAACTCCCACCACATAATATTTCTATTTTTTACCTTAGTTTTCATCAAATCCTTTTGAGCCTTGCTAAAATTTAGAGAATTTTGTCATTGGTTGTCGAGTTTTGCTAAGGTTATGAGAACCTTATCAATTTACAACAATGTTTCGCTAACCATGTGTTATCTAGACAACTTATTAAAGGTTTGCGTTGTTTTTGATGTGTTGGTCTTCACTTACTTGATATAATAATATCATCATCTTCCGATGAGGTTTTTAGAACCTGATTGGGTTCTGATAAGGTTTCCAGAACCTAGTCTAAAGTTGACACAAGTAGGGCAAGTTGATGCATTCAATCAAAAGTGGATAAACCTTTGTCGAAGGCTGAAAAGGTTTTAGAAAACTCATTAAACTTCGATGGCTTGTCACATCTTTGGGATGGTGAGTTCTTTTGTTTTAGATTTTATGGTTTCATAACCATCATTGAGACTTGACATGGTTCCCACAACAAAGCCCAATGTCAACACATTTTGATACTTTGATTCCATCATGAGTTGTCATAAAAGTTGAGAAATACCAAAGGCACTGGAGATTAATTTCAAAACTTTCTAGAGGTTTTAAACCTTCATTGGAATTTGACAAGGTTTCCATAACCTCGAGAAAAGCCACTGAAACTTCCTTCAGAGATAATTCTAAGTTCTCATTTGAAGCTCACCAAGAAAATCCATTTTTAAAGATTTTTTTAGGAAAAGTGAGAGGTTTCAAAACCTTCATGGAAATCTGACAACGTTCTCAAAACCTACAACTTTTTCAGCACTTTATAGTCGTTCCATTTTAAATTTTCAAAAGTGTCAAAAATGGATATTGAATGGGAAAACTCACACATGCCAAATTTAAGGTGTGCCATTAATGCTCCCTCTCTAAATTAAATGCTATTGGTTATAAATACATTCAAGGCATCATTAAGAGTTATTTCGACAAGGAGTTGGAAAATTGTTTTTGAAGAGCAGGGAAGAAGAGAATAGAAATTTCATAACACAAAATTCCATCACAATGAATGCTACAGATATATCAAAGGTGTTCATCAAATTTCTTTCACAATTCTTGGTGTATTAGGAATTGAATTGAGGTAATATACGACATAGACAAGATATAGAGATTCAAAAAGCAATTTGAAGCTTTGGTTTACCCCTAATTACTTCACAAGATTTTCACATCCCTCAAAATGAAATTCAAATATCTAGGCTTGAGTAGGCTACAAACATTTATTAGGTTTTTTCAACACCATCTCATAAATTGGCAACACAAAATTGGGCCATATGAATTTGCAAGATTTTTGGGAGAGGATGAGAGGAGAAAATATATCTCCCATTGCACAAAGATTGATTAAGAGTGGGTTTCTGCAAGCAACTACATTTCTTGTGTCAGTACAATGTGAAGATTTGGTTCTAGAATGCATGAACCATTACCATCCATAGACCTGTCAAGTAAGAACCAACAACAATATGGTGGTGGTTAGATTGATTGATGACACTTTCAACACTTGCCTCTGACTGCCTCAAAGAAATAAATTCACTACCATTGATTATATGGTATCTTACTAACATTTCAATAAGAAGAAGAGTCAATGTAAGAATACAATCGCTTACCAATGGTTTAAAACACCTAAGAAAGGAAAATCCCAATTACCTAAAAAATTACATTGGTCTCATTTTACAAAAAAAAAATTAGACATTATAGTCCTCCTTCACAGATTGAAAGGTAATGAGAATGCACATGACTTTGAGGAGTGGATGTATTTATTCATTGTTGTGATAGTTCGTGGGAAACAGTTCATTGATTGGGGAACTTTAATTAGCAACTGAATTCACTTGGAAACCACCCACTTCCCATTACACATGGTTGTTTACATGTCCTCCCACCTTTTCTATGCCATTTATTTCACAAGGCCTTGGCTAGGACTTCATTTGATAGGTTTTATTGACGATTCTATCCAAATTTATGATTATTACACATAATTGCAATTGGAAAGAAGTTATAGTAGTTTTAGAAGAGTACATGATGCATTTACCATGAGAGTTGCGAGGGAGATTCTAGTGGACATGGGCTTGATAATAACCCTTGATTTTTTTCAATTGATCAATAGCTATGGAATTTATTTCATTTAATTTTAAATATTTACCTCCATAAGAGTGGGGTGATTTGATGGGTTGTCCTACAAATTGCCAAAATATGTTGATGACAAGTTTGTCCTCATTGAGATATGTAGATAGGTGATTGAAGTGAACAAGATATGCCTTGAAAAGAAGAAGGCAATAATTCCTTTTCCCATTGGATTATCACATTATTAATGTAACTACATGTATTATGCTTTGAATATTGAAAAATATTTAGTTAAATTCACCATGGTGTTTAATGAATGGAGGTTTCCATTTAACAACCAAAATTTTGCCAAAGATAATTATTAGCTAGCTCCAAGTTTTAACCACTTTTTCATATTTGGAAGATTATTGGGTAGATTATGTAGACAAATATAAAGTAAGGAGAAGAGGATGGATGAGGTTGTCAATAAGGTTGTAGCTTTCAAATTAAATTGGGATATCCAAGGTATTAAAGATGATGAATCTAATCTGGTAGATCCCATCTTCACAGACCACATACAAATCCAACCCATTCTACCAATATATTGGAGTGTTAAGGAAATATAAAAAAATGAGGCTATACCACAATAGTACTTAGACGAACAAAGAAATAGATAATGAAAAAGAAGGCTAGAAATAAAAAAAATTCCCCTTAGTAAGCTAAGGAAGCTACAAAGAAAGTAGAAAGTAGTCAAAGGAGGTCTTCATCACCTCAACAAATGACATCTAAAACAAAATAGACTACCTTTGGAGGTAGTGGAGATGATGATGATCCCTTAGGAAGTAGGAATTTGGAAAAGGCTTATGAGCTATCTTTAGAAGAGACAACTTAGATAGAAAAGAACAATGAAATATTGAGTCTTGTGTTAGAAGAAATAGAAGAGGAAGTTTCCCATTTATCTTCTTCACCATCCCAAGTAAAAAAATATTTTTCTTCTCCTTCTCATAATTCTCCTCTTCTTGATACCCCTGAGAATCCATACACATAAGTTGAGGGGAATCCATCTTCCTCCCCTAAGATTGGAGTTTTTGATACACCTCCCCTCAAAAGGTCACTTCAATTTTCTTCTCCAAGAACTAGTAATGTCCCCATACCTTCATTTTTGTCATGGTTAGAACAATATTTAACCAATAAAAGAAAGGTGCTTGAATGGAGTCTACCCAATAATGATATTGTGTCTCAATTACTTCAAAGAATTTCATAGGTCGAAAAAACTAAAAACATCTCTTGATTGTTGAATGACCCCTCCTTGAGAAATATGTATGTTGAGTTTGATCATCCCTCTACTCAAAAGGAGGCTAGTCAAATGATTGTAAGAAATTTCAATATCACTAGGATTAATCTAGGACCCTCTTGAAGAGATGGAGATATTCACAAATTCTAGGTGTCATCTTATAGAAAGAAAAAAAAATATAAGGAGACCCATACTCCTCTCCATACAAACCCATTTTCCTTCATTCTTCTCCTATCAAAACTCTCTTTGCTACCTGGGAATGGCCTTCTCTTCTTCCTGTCAGTCAAACTTCAAAATCTCCAATATTCCTTCCAAGGTATGGGTTTTTCTCTTTTAGGTATGTGCATTTAATTTCCATTCAAAATTGGTCTCCTCGCCTCACAACCCACTCTCGCAATGCCCCTGCATTCCCCTTCTTCAACAAATGCCAATTTCCCATTCTATAATGGAGTTACAATTTGCAATAAATTCCCACTCATAGGCATGGGTGTGAGAATTTTCCTTTTTTGACAAACTAAAAAATTTCAAACATATTTAAATAATTAACAAGTGAATCAATTAATCCATTGATTTTTCACATTCCAACATCAAACTTTACTATGTTGGAGGAGTTGAGTATTTAAATAAATTGAACCTGCAAGGAAAACCAAAACAAAAACTCAAAATTAAAATAAAATATTTTTGGAGATGCAAGATTTCTAGTACTCCTGGATGCTCCTGCGTCAAACACTTGGGGTAAGAAGAAATGTTTCATGAGTTGGAGCTCATGAACATTTGAAGATCTTGTGTTTGTTCTTCAACCATTTTTCTTCCTTATCAACTTGTTTCTTCTTCACCCCACTCTGAATCTTCCTATTTCCCCCTCCATTCATCCTTCCTCTCTTTTTTTCCCTTGTGAAATTCATTTCAATATACCAAGATTCTTCTTTCCACAATACTTCTTCATTATCAACACCTGCATACAAATTAGGATTAACAAATTCATAGAAAAAAAAATCGTTTGCACTTCTTTCTCACCTTGTCTTCCTTCATCCTCCTCTTCTTCTATGTCAATAAAATTTATCACACCTTTCTGTTGTTTAGTTTGTAACCTATTATTGTTGCCCCTAACCATCTTTCCTATTTCACTTTCTTTCACCAACTCAACAAAATACAAATCAACTTCAACAAATTTTGAAAATCATCAAATATCTTAATTTTCTTCTCTTTCCCTACTAGTGTATCAATCTCGTATCCATTATTGAAAACCATGTAATTTTCATGTAAATCAACCTCTTCCTTATCAATAAATAATTCTGAAAATTCAAAATTTACCTCAATTTTTGTTACAATTTGTGTTTCACATGTTGTTAACGCAAACCACTCCTTCTCTACTACTAAAATCTTCATTAATAAGTCACCTTCTTCTTCATTTGCTTCTTCTCCTTCAATTTCATTATTTTGTATCTTCCCCATATAATATTCTTCACTCTGTTTTCCCAAAAATTTTAATGTTTCCAAGTCCTCCAATGGACCAAATTTCGCTACAACTTCATGTTTATCTTCTACAAAAATACTATCTTTTTCATGCACAAATTCATGTATCTCTTCCAGATCAAATTTTCTTTCAAAAATATCATATGAATGACTATTTATCTATATGTTTTCTTGCTTCTCTACTGCTGCCCCAACTTCAAAATCACCATATTCCTTTATCTTTTCTACATGCAAATCAATATTTACTTTGTAAAACTCAAAAGAAGGAGATAATACTTCTATTTTTGCTGCTACAACCTTTTTTCTTGTACATGCAATTTCATTTTTCTTTTCTTTTATATCCTCAACAAGATGCACATCTATTTCTACCTCTTTCTTTCTCCATTCCTTCCCTATGCCTTTCTTTTTTCTTGTTTTCCTTCATCTGCATTTGTGTGGGCCGCTCCTACATGACTTTCTTTCCATGCTCCTTCCATCATAGGGCTGCAACACTACACTTCAACATTCTTCTTTTCGATGTCCTCCTTGCCAATCCTCTACTTTTCCTCTTTCTTCTCTCCGCTGCCCTCTTTTACAACTCCTCTTCTTTCTTCATTTCCTGCACATAAATCACTACTTGCAAACTTGTTATGAAATAAACAATGAAACTCAACTTCATTTATTTTTTGATCTTCCTCAACTATAGCTTCCTTCTTCATTCCCAAGCTTTCCTCAAGAGCATCCAATCTTACTTCTATCTTCTTCAACTCTGTTATGAGTTTATTTTCTCTCCCTTTTTCCCAATACTCTTCCCAAATTAACATTCTCACAGGTCTTCCAATGACCCATCTTGTCTTCTATTTCAAAGTCATCTTTAGAGACTCACAAGTCCCTCTATAGTTACAAGTCCTCCTTGCAACAATCTCTCTCACGTTAGGGTATCAACCCTCTGCAATCACAGGTCCTCCTTACAAAAAAATCACTCTTGCTTATCCTCTACCCAACATATAGTTTCTGGAAGACACACCTCTCTCTCGTTCACCTTCTACCCAACTTTAATCTCTATTGGAGGATAACATTATTGTAACACTTCCTAGCCAATCTTCTTGCTCTAATACCATTTGATGTAGTCAAAGACCAAGACCCCAAATTGAGGTATTGATCTTCACAACCACCACACTTAATTATTTTCTATCCAATCTCAAAACTAATTCTCATAGGGAGGTAAAGAAACTCAAAGATTCATAAATGCAAATCAATAAGCATTCACATAAGTGCATAAAAAACTGTTGACATACCCCTTTTAAGAAATTAATTTTAAGATGCAAACAACTTCCATTTTCTCTAAAAAAATTTATAATAGAAGCCCCCACCTTCATCTATAGGAATACAAGAGGATCAAAAAATTTCTAACCACACAACCATGCTTAAATTCAACCCAAAACCTTGATTTTATTATTATTATATATATATATATATATATATTATTTTTTAAATTTTTTCTGAACACTAGTGCCTTGACCCCTTCCAACAATTTTTCTCAAATTTCATCATTTTATCCAATTAATCTCTCCACCATGCTTTGAGACCAAATAATGTAACTCAACAATTGAGAAAACACCACATTGTCTTTGGTTGCAACAAGCTAACCTTTGAGCCTTTTAATTACAAAATAATGAAGAAATCCAAAAAATGTTACTCAAATCAAAATGCCTGCAACACCTTGGAGATACAAAACCTTTAACAATTTCCAAACAATGTTATTCTCGTAATAATAAACTATAGGAAAAAATGTGCAAACTTCAAATATTCTAATAATCAGCTACAAGCAAGACAAAATCTGATCACAACACTCTTAAAACAACAAAATCACCTGCAACTCTCATGAGATATCATAAAATCCATCCTCCTCTCCATAAAAACCCATTTTCCTTGATTCTTCTCCTGTCAAAACTCTCTTTCCTACTTGGGCATGGCCTTCTCTTCCTACTAGTCAAACTTTAGAATCTCCAATATTCCTTCCAAGGCATGGGTTTTCTCTTTCAGGTATGTGCATTCAATTGCCATTCAAAATTGGTCTCCTCACCTCACAACCCACTCTCTCAATGCCCTTGCATTCCACTTCTTCAACAAATGCCATTTTCCCATTCCAAAATGGAGTTGCAATTTTCAATAAATGGCCATTCACAGGCATGGGCATGAGAATTTTCCTTTTTGACAAATTAACAAATTTCAAACATATTAAAAAATTAACAAGTGAATCAATTAATCCATTGATTTTTCATATTCCAACATCAAACCTTACTGTGTTGGAGGAGTTGAGCATTTAAATAAATTGAGCCTACAAGGAAAACCAAGACAAACTCAAAATTAAAATAAAATATTTTTGGGGATATAGGATTACCTGGTACCTGGATGCTCTTGCATCAAATAAGTGTGATCGCTTGTTAGTGAAACATAATTGATTAATTAAAATACTAAATTGATTGAGGAGTGAACTCGAAGTGAGTAGGAGTTACTGGTGAGGTGGAAATGCACGAGTAATTAATAAATAATTTGCATAAATAAATTATTAATTTCATGTGCAAGGGGAAATAAATAAAATAATAATTTTATTTATTTTAGAAGACGATAATTTTGAGAAGAATAATTATTTAATTAATATGATTTGGGAAAAGATTAATGTAGCTGCCCAATTCCTCCTTTGTCATAGGTAGAAGGAGGCCTGCTGTGTGGAGGAGGAGGTTAATGTTTTTGTCGATGTCCCCACACCACTCCTCCAATTCCTTTGGCTCTACTATTGAAAAAATCAAAAATTTGGGGACTGGCCTCCCTCCACATATCTTGAGCAGGTAGTAGTGTTGCAGCATAGGAATTCGCCCAAACTCATCAATATTGTCCAATACTGCATCAATTTCTCCCAAGTACATATGTTTGAACAACCGTTGATAGAGGTTCTTTATCCTTGGCTTCATCATACCCCTGTAGAGTGCGAGGGCTAGGAACATCTCAGGGAAGTTAGTATTGATTCGGTGCTTATGGTATGACCAAATGAACTCCCAACCCAACACCTCCCAAACTGCATGAATGACCAGCTTGTCCTTCACTCGAGAGGAGTCTGCACAACCTGACATCCAACACTTCTCCCTGAAATGGTACCATGGTTGTAGTTGTCTCTAGACACACATGTGTATCCATCTTCTATCTTTTCCACCTACATTTCACCAGATGCTTCTCTACTACTCTTCCAGCTGTGACTATTTTTGTGATGCTACCCATTCTTATAGCTAACTATTTCCTTTCCCAATCTGACTTAATTGTGTCGTCCTTTCACACAAGTGACTCCTTAATGTTGATCCAAGATTCTCGAGGTCACCAGCCTAAAGTGACTTCAATTTTCCTTGAGACGATCGACTAAATCTTGAAAAGATGGTTACCTGCCAAATGTGACGCTACTCAAGTTCCGAGGCACACCTAGCTTAACAATTGTAGGTTTCGATGTGTACGTGGGGATAGATAATTCTTCCACCTCCTAGATTTTACACTGCCACTTTTTATTCCTTCATATTGATGTGACCCTTCGCTCAGCCTTGACTTAGCTGTCTCTACCCAGTTCGTACTCAGCCTTCGTCACTGTACCTTTTTCCAAACTGTCTACCACTGTATTTCCTTCACGATACACGTGGCTGACTTGAAATTCCTCAAAGGATGAGACAAGGGTTCAAATCAGTCTCAACCAACTCCACAATAGCCAGTTTGAGGTGAAGTTACTTCTGATGGTGTTCACTATGATTAACGAGTCCCCTTCCGGGTGCAATTTTGTTGCCCTAATGCGCTTCCCCATTTCCAATCCGCTCAAGGCTGCCATGATCTTTGCCATGTTATTTGTTGCATGTTTAATGCTTTCTACCTTCTGAGAAAGCTCCCTTGCTTCAGAGTCTCTTACCACACACCCTATGTCGGCCGCTCCAGGATTACCAGTAGAGGCGCTGTCAAAGTTTACCTTAATCCATCCAGGTAGCGATTTTTTCCATATTATTCTTCATCTGATTTCATCCTTTTGAGTCACATCCAATGCACCTACAATGGGGGGAATTCATAATCCATCAAATTTATTAGTAAGTTCAATATCTCTATTCGAGAACACATTTTTTGGAAAGGTTATCTTTTTTTCTACACTGTTTACCAATTCCACCATCACCTTAACCAGCCGTCCTTCTAACTTTTCTCTACCCATTGATTTCTCTTGGAAGATACGCCTATTCCTTTCCTTCCAGATTTCCCAGCATACTGTGGATGGTACTATTTGCCATATGCTACTGAAGACTCCATTGTGAAGCTTCTTTGGTCACGTGAAGAGCCATTCCAAGAGGTTTGATGATAATGGGGTCGAGTAATTTAGAAGTCCGAGTATGAATTTCCAACAGTACTTGACGTAGGGACATGTAAGCAAAAGATGTGACACTATTTCCGCTTGATGTTTGCAGATTATACATCTACTAGGTACCCTAAACCCTAACTTTATTAGCTTGTCCTGTGTTAATATCTTTCCTTGGGTGGCTAGCCATTTGAAAACCATGACTTTCGGTAGGACATTTTCCCCCCATAGGAGTGTATTTGGCCAAATTCTTCCTTCCTCCCTCCTTTTGTTGAGCTTATATCCAATCTTAACCTTATACTCTCCATCTGTTTAGGCATTCCATCTCAGAACATCTTCCATCTCCACCACTGAACTTTGTTATTCCACACACTGTCTTCGTAGTCACTTACCTTCGGACCCCAGACGCTGGTTGCTTCTTCCTTGATTTTTTCTAGGCCCAAAATATTACTTAGCTTAGAGTGTCCATCCCATGAATCTTCCCAGAATGATGCATTTCTACCATTGTGGACTTCCCAAGTGACATACTTACAAATAATATCCCTCCATTCACAAATGAAGTTCCAGATTGTCGAGCCTCTTGGTGGATTGAGAACCTTGACTATACTCACTGGATCATCTCATTCGAGGTATTTCTTCCTCAAGATTCTTACCCATTTTTTATTTCTAGTATACATTTGATATACTAGTTTATCACCCATAGTTTGATTCATTTCCTTCATCTGTCTGATTCCTGCCCCACCCGAGGCTTGAGGTTTGCATATCCTGTCCCATGCCAGCAAGGGAATTCTATTTGTATCTTGTGGTCCATTCCAAAATAATTTCCTCATTATTTGATTGAGTCGATCCATGATACCCTCATGAATTTTTAAGCATGACATTGAGTATACTGGAATAGCTGCCAGAACAGTTTTCACCAAGAGTAGCCTGCCTACTGAAGTTAACCATTTACCTTTCCATAATTCCATCTTCTTTTTGTAGTTCCCTACTAGTCTATCCCAGAAGGTGATACGATTGGCCCCAGTGAATAGGGGAATCCCTAGGAATCTCCCAGGGAGACAGGCTGGTCTTATACCTTGTATCCTTGCAAGCTCCGGTTGAAGGCTAGGTTGGATATTGAGGAAGAAGACTTTTGATTTTCTCCAATTGATGGCCTGGCCAGAAGCCCTATTATAATTATTCAAAATCTCCTTGATCTTTCTTGCTTCCACTCTTGAGGCTAAGCCAAAAAGGATGGTATCATCCACAAATTGTTGATGGGTACTTGCTCCCACCGGTGGGTCTACCTCAATTCCCTTCCATGATCCCTCCCTCTTGCATTGTCCAATTTTCCTGCCTAGGGCTTCTGCCATTATGATAAAGAGAAATGGGGATGATGGATCCCCTTGCCTTAACCCATGGGAGGAGTCTATGAAGCCTTGGGCTACTCCGTTTATTAAAATTGAGAATCTTGGAGCAATTATGCAACTTTTAATCCATTCCACTAGCTTCCTGTCAAATCCAAATCCAATTAGCACATGTAGAAAAAATTGTTTGTCCACCCGATCGTAAGCCTTTAGGATGTCTAATTTGAGGATCATACTTGGTAATCTTAACTTTCTTTCTATGTGGATTGTCTCGTGTGCCACTATTATACCTTCAAAAATTTAGCTGCTCGTAATAAATCCACTTTTCTCTTTTGAAAGGATTTTGTCAATTACCAACTTGAGCCTATTGGCGATAACCTTGGTTATTATTTTGTAGATTGTATTACAAAGGGAGATTGGCCTAAAATCCCCCATGCAATTTTCCTCTCTCTTTTTAGGAATGAGTGCAATGAAGGTATGATTGATTGCCCCTAGCATTGTGGTTTTTCTACTTGATTCTTCAACTGCTTTGACTAGGTCTTCCTTAATTATTTACTCCAAGTTGGAATGTTGCTTTCTTGACTTCTTCTATACTGATGGGTTTAGTGAGTTCTTCGTTCTCTGCCTCTATGATCGAAATTGGAATTCCACTGATGAACTCCTCCCTAGGTCTTCCATCCACCTAGACTTCTTTCTTAAACAAGGACTCAAAGTACTTGATGACCTCTTGATTGATTTCCTACATAGTTTTGGCAAGAGACCCATCTTCTCTGACCTGTTTTGTAATCTTGCTCGAATTTCTTTTGACCATGGTTGAATTGTGAAAGAATTTAGTATTTCTATCACCTTCTTGGAGCCACAATTCCCTAGATTTCTGCTTCTAGTAGCATTCCATTCTTGTCAGGGTCTCAAATTGGGCGCCTAACAATTCCTTTTCCTTAAGATATTATTCCTACCCCATACCGTTCTCGATTATTTTCTCATTTAAGGTTTTGAGTTCACTCTCTATCTTGTCACTTTCTTCAAAATTTTTTTTGAAGTGTTCCTTATTCCACACTTGTAGTTTAACTTCAATAGTGGAAAGTTTCTTCTGGAAGGATAAAAGGTGTGAGTGATTACCAATCCAGAATTCTTTCCACCAAACAGATGTCTGTTCTAATAGATTTGGGTCCCTCATCCACATATTTTCAAATCTAAAGGGCGAACATCCATTGAAGATATCTGGTTGAATTTCAAGTTGAATCAAAAAGTGATCTGATCCACTCCAGCGAAAAATAGAGGCTTCCATCAAGTTTGCCTCCTGGTTCCATTCCCCTACCACCAGGAATCTGTCCAATTTTTTTGCTATTCTAGTATGCCCCATTCTTCTGTTTGTGCAGGTGTATATTTCATTTTTAGTAGGTATCTCCCTTATCATATTCTTATCTACGAAGTCCTGGAAGTCCATTTGAGATCTTATTAGGCTTCACATTCCACCTTGCTTCTCCAAATTGTTCAAAGTGGCATTGAAATATCCACCAATTATGAGTTTTTCATCTTTTAGCTATCCCAAGGAGGTTGAGATTGCTGCCCAAATATTTCTTTTATCCATTGGGGCTATAGGTCCATATACATTAATTAGCTTGAATTCTACATTACCCTGGTAAATCCTTACTGAGACTGAAAACCAATTTTGATTCTCTTCCATGAGATTACAACACACCGAGGTTGGGTTCCATACTATCTCCAGTCCCCCATAATTCCCTATTGACTCTTTAAAAATCCCTTCCCACCCTTTCCAACACTTCAAACACCTTTCCTGCTCCTCCTTACTCCACTTTGACTCCTGGATTAGTAGAATGTCTGGCTTACTACTATCTATTTGATGCCTAAAGTGGCACCACTTGCTAGGGGCGTTCAAGACCCTAGCGTGCCCCTAGCGTTCCAACTTATGATTCTCATGGTTCCCTGGGAAGGGGAATTCCCTTCCTGTTTCTAAGAATCATTTGGCCTAATTTTGTTTGGCCTTTAGTTGAACCTGCCATTTTTAGTTTTTCTTTGTTGGTTTTGCGTCCTCTTTGACTAGCAGACTTGATCCTTGGTGTTTTCCTTGCCAAGGGGATTTTTTCAATTCCTCTTTCAGCCATTATGCCTTCCTGATACTCCTCAAGGATTTCATCACAGTTCAAATTTGATTCCATACTGCCCTTATCTTGACCCTCCTCCAACCTTTCTTCTAGATCCTTAAAGCTGATGAGTTCCTTCATTGATGATGCCTCTAGGGTTTCTGGCTTTTGATTAGTCTCACTCCTTTCCATTATTTCCACCAGCTGATTCTCCATCCTATTTTTTGTGAGATGGGGAAAACCTTCTTCGAACTGGGGATCTATTCGTGAGAAGATTGGTTGTTCATATTGAACTGGCCAATAAGTTCTTTGATTCTCCCCTTCTTGTGATTATGATGAGTTTCTTCCCCCTGACTCAACCTCCTCATTTCCTGATTTTGGAGGTCTTATTGAATCTATCAGTTCCTTTTCCCCATACTCGATTGATGACCTCGTCTCCAATCTGAATTCCTTCACCTTCTCAGGTTCTTTATCCTGCTTGTTTGCAGTGGTATTACTAGCCACCCCATTTTCTGTGCACTTCTTCTTATCATGCTCCAATGATTTACATTTAGGGAAAATTTTTAGGTTGTCTTCCCTACTCACTTCTTGTTGCCAAGAGCCCACTTCGGAGATGAGGTCTACCACCTTTGGAAATTCTATACCCTGAGCTTTTGATACACAAATTCGAAAGTAGGATCCTTTTTCCACATCCTCCTGGATGTTATCTACCCTTTGTAGTTTGCCTATTTTCCTACCTATCTCCTTTAGGGTTTCTTTCGTCCAGTACTCCGAGGGTAAATTGTATAGCCTCATCCACACTGCACTTTCCTCAGGCTATTTTTTCTTAGATCAAAATTTGACCGCCATTCTATCAAATGCAATTGGGTACCATCCAGAAAATAAGGCCCTATTTCTAAGGCCTTATTCCTCCTCTTTTGGTTTGGGAATTTAATCAGGAACCAATTATTTTCCAAGGCTTTCACTACTAAAACCTCACCCTAGGTTGTCTTACACCATTCTTCCAGAATTCTCCGATTTTTTTGGCATTCTCCCCCCCATTTGACAAACATTCCAATATTTTGCAATGATTCACGAATACTCTTGAAAGTTTCATTATTAACACATAGATAAGGTATAGGAGTTGGTAAGGACTTAGCCTCATTTGCTTCGCTCTGAATTTTTGAACCAGTGTCCATGTCTGACTTGGTTATTGGAGCCTTTTTGTGATCCTTTTGGTGCCAATTTTTGGTCAAGTCTCTTTCTGCTCTTGAATTTTCCTCGAACCACTCGTTCGATCTTTTGAAGTTTCGCCTACCACCTTTGTTGAAACCCTGATTTCCTTCCCATCTTCCATTCGCCTTGAAAAAGAGGTTAGGTCTCACCCATGGAGGCCCTTGTCCTTGCCCAACCCAATTTTTCCTTCGCTTTTGTTCGGCTTCTGGCTGGTACCGAGGTTGATAGTAAGGGTGGCACTTATCCACCCAGCTACTGTTCTCCATCACCCATTGGGACCTATGCATTTTTGATCCTGGGGTCCATTTCAATTTTTCATACACCGTCCAACCCTTGTTGATTCTCTCCCTAAATTCTTCGAAGGGAACCGTTCGCTCCAACTCCTCGCTCCATTTTTCCTTACTTCTTGTCTCCGCTTTTGGTGCTAGTTTCCAATGCTAGCCGCTACCCACCTCTGGCGTATCATGTCTCTGCTTCTTTCCTTTCCACAACTTCTGGTCTTCATGATTTTTCTCATCGCCCTTCTTCGCTTCACAATCTTCGATCTGTGCCACCTCACTAATTTTTGCCACCTCGCTGATTTTTTCCATTAGCATTTTTCCATTAAATTTATTTATTATTGAAATAATATAAAATGTTACATCATTTTATAACTAGAAAAGTTTCTTATACTTTGCAATGATAAATTAATTCCTTGAGTTATGTGTAGGGAGAAACAAGACCTTAAATTTTTTATCTCATATCATTTGAGATGACCATATCTTTGACGTTTAATTAAAAAATTGTTTTTGATTAGTTCAAAGATATAATTAATAATAAATTATTTTAGAATATTATAATAGGGATTAATAATCTATTAATTTATATATAACAAATATATTAATACAATTCTTATAAATGGTGAAATTTTGTTTGATATATCTAATTCAATTGTTTTTAAAATTAATTAATTTTTAATATTTTAAATAATTTATATTTTAGATCAAATTGTTATAAAATCTATATATTATCTTATGATTAATTTGTGTTTATTTGTAATTGAGGAAAATTGTATATTACACTTTTCTTTCATTTTAGATTCATTTCAATAGAATGTTGTTCCAAAGGAAATGATTAGTGTACAAGAGGCAAGCATTAAAAAAAGTTGTAAAAAAACTTAAAGTATATTAAATTTTGTCTAGACACATCCGTAGGGATGAGTCTTGACTCCTAGTTTATCTATCAATTATCTTGGACTGAATATGTGTGTAAAATTGATCCATTGTCGATGCATAATGATCCTAGAACTTGAAAATTTAATTTAAATTATGGGTCCAACTCAACACTCTCCAATATCCTTTATTTTTCAACTTGAGTGTGAAATTTTTCAATGTGTGTACTAGAGTATTATATTTAAGGAGAAACCCTAATTCATTTCCATGAATCAAGAGAGCTTATATTTGGAATTGTATCATTACATAAAGAACAACATAGACCATCAACATTACATCATTAGTTTACCTTAGCATCCTAGACATCACTACATGTTTTCTTGTCATCTTCAATCATTTTCACTAACCATTAAATCAGTAACTGACTAAAAGAGTACAATACCTTTCGAACAAACTCCTAAATGATGTTTTCCAATAACACTCCTTTTTAATACATAATTTACGGACATCTTGAGACAAATAGAGTCTAGATACTAGTTTTTTTTTAGATCAATTTTTCATGTAGTTCATATTCATGATTAGGATTCAAATTCATAAGAACAAAGACTAATTCTACAAATATAAAAGTGAATTAGAATGACTACATCACTAAAACTCGTACAAATTAACAAATCAATTGACAACATCTATCACATTAAATCTTTATCAAATTTTAAAAAATTCAACTAAGATTATTATTTATAAATTATGAAATTCTAAAATGAATTGAATGCCTTAATTTATTAATTTATCCCTAGTTTATTTGAATAGATTAAAATGAACTTGTTTATTTTCCCTTTCAATATAAGTTGGGCCATGCTATGAGAATATTACAAAGATTTTTAATCACTCGCGACTTATTAAAAGAATAATAGAAACATCAACATATCTTATCAAAATTATTGGTTATCTTTTGAAGTCAATATTTTATTATTATTACCTTGTCTTCCATATGTTTAATTCATTAAAAAAATTCCTTGAAATTGCTATCGATGTAGTAAAATTTGACCTTTCTTTAATGTACATGTACACATTGATTTAAATGTCTTTACAAATATTGTCTTTTCAATAAAAGTCCCTAGTTTGAAAATTATTAATTTAATTAAATATAATCAACTAAAATTTAGAAAAAAATATATTAAAATATTGTAAATTTTTATTAATGAGAAGAAAAATATAGACTATCAAAATCTTGTATTTATATTTCAAATAAAATTATCAAGTTTTGTTTTATTCTCAATTAAAAAGTTTATAAATTAAATTGTAAATGTAATATATAAAAATTTATAAATTTTTAATATGTATTTACAAATACTACTATTATTTATCTTAATATTTTAAGACTTTTTTTTGAGCAAGAGGCCATAAGCCAGTTGATATATTAATATAATATAGTTTAATACATATAAAATTTAAACTTTGATAAGTTATACATAGCCTAGTTGATATCTGCTTTCTCTATAAAAAAAATTACATATCAAACCCTACCACCCAGATTACTACTATACTTCTTATGCAAAATTGATTTGAAGAGATCATTTCTTACTAGATTCTACCACCCTAATTTCATATTTTCATATATACCAATAATTACAATCAACAAAAAGATTTAAAGATTAATTGACTAAACACCCCTATTTCCCAAGCTGACTGAATTCTCTCCTTGACCTTCAACAACTATCATTTGGACTGACTTGCAGCCTGAGCCTAAGAGTGAATTGTGATGTTTATGTCTAAAATCTACACATTAACCTTGTTGGTCTGATGATTTGGAACAAAAAAAACCTGTTGCAGGCCTTGAACACACTCATGAGACAGAAGAAAAGAAAGTGCATGATACTTTCTTTTGAAATTATCAATCTCTTCCTTATCAAAATCAAAATGGAACCTACTTAGAGCTTGATACCGATAAGTCGACGAGCCTTTGAGTAAGGAGAGCTTGAGAGCTTCATACATGTCGACATATCTTTGCTTATGATTTGTGAACCAGTATGGTGAATCTCTTCACCCATCAATACTTTAACACAATTTAGGACTAACAGGAAATTGACCTTAAACACCTGCTGATTAACTAACTATATTTAATAAACCTAATAAAAGTTAGGTTTTGTCATATTTATTTACTAATATATATTCTACACAATTTAAATCTTTTAACATCTAGTTAAATACGCATATTCTTATTGATGGGTAAGTGTATGGAAATGTGATGCTAAAGGGGGTCAAAGGTGGTCCATTTTTTTGAAATTAATGAAAGTTGAACTTTAATGAGCAATTTGACTTATGATCAAAACTTGCCACTAGTGCTCAGAATCTATTTTCTAAAACATTGTTTCTTTAAAAAGTGTAAATTAAG
Source organism: Sequoiadendron giganteum (assembly GCA_007115665.2). Taxonomy (NCBI): domain Eukaryota; kingdom Viridiplantae; phylum Streptophyta; class Pinopsida; order Cupressales; family Cupressaceae; genus Sequoiadendron; species Sequoiadendron giganteum. The sequence goes on along the minus strand of CM021110.1, from coordinate 82,140,878 downwards.
ATGGTCAATTTTGGGGAGCACATAAAGTAGTTATATTTTTCATCCAAAAATATAACATAGCATCATGTATGCTTCTCCCTATTGTTTGAGTCAGCTAATTAATTTGCAAATTTGTTCCATGAAAAATTAGCTAAGATCATGTATTAGTATAAGTAATTTGTTTTTAATTGATGAATATACATTTTTACTAATTTTCAAAATGAACACATCCTAAAAAATGAAAAGTTGGGCATGTTCCCCTCTAATTTTAAGAAAAATAATCAAAATACTAATTTTTAAATATGTGGAATGAAACATAGAATGTGGATTTTTATTTTCAAAATTGGATGAGCAAATAAAAAATTGCATATGTGTATGTGTTTTTACTGAAAAATGAAGAAACTACTAAAAGCAATTAAATATGTAAATCTTAAAAATTATTTGTTTTAAAAAATGTTTAGAAAGATAAGATTGATCGTATTTTTTCAAAATAATATCTTAAAATATGCAAACCTAATGGAGAGAATTTTGTATATTTGTATAATTTTTAATATATTTTGTAAAACATAGATTTGAGCATGCAATAACTAAATCCAATCCTAGTTGGATATCTAATTCAAATCCAAGTCTAAGGGTTGATAATAAGGAAAGTAAACATGCATGTGTTAATACACATTGCAATATGTGTGCATTATGTTTAGTACAAAAATGGTCATAGAAAAATCAGTAAAAAATAGAAAAAGAGAAATTCTCACGAGTTTAGTCTGACAATTTGTCTTTTGCATTGTTATATGTAAATTTTTAGTAGCACTGAAGGATTACTTCTATTTTTTATTTATAAATTCCATATGATTATTTCACAATTGAGTGTTTTTGTGTTTCTTATTTTCTTAACATTTACAGAACATTCTTATTGTTTCAATTATTTTATAAATTGATATAGAAATCAAAATTATGCAATGAAAACCATCAAGAAATAAAAGATCAAAGGAACTCAAAGTTGAGAGAGTTAAAAAGGAACATATACAACTTTGTGAAAGCAAAAAATTAAACAACAAAGGGGAAAATATTGAAATAAAACCTCTATCAACCATTTACACCAAGAAAAAGGAATAAAAGGAGAAAAAGAGATCAAGTGCAAAAAATCCATGCAAGTAGAAAACCAATCTTTGAAGGTGAAGGTATGCCATCTTTGTCAAATGAATTTGATCTTGAAACAAATCTAAAAATTCAATTGAATAAATAAATAATGAATTATAATAAAATTCAAAATTTAAACTTAAATGTTAATCAAATGATCAACCTATTTATAAAAAAATTTACCAAATAAACCAAATTTATTATTGAGAAAATCACATAGAATTTGTACTAAAACATATTTTAATTGAAATAGATGAAAATATTTAAAATTAATTAGTTCAATATGATCCCTAAATGCACATGTACAATAAATTCTAAAAACATATGTATAACATTTTTTAAAGTAAAATGAAACAAAAAGATGTCAATTTTTTATTGAAATGGTGAGGAACCTTAATTTCAGACCCACTATGATGGCCCTTGATTTAACATCTAATAGAAATAGTAAATAAAATTTATTATAAGAAATATAATTAATGCATATCAAATCATCCACCAAAGATAGTAATGTTATCTAGTGTGTTGTTATATAAACTATAATAAGCCTAAATAATAAAGATATAGAAAATTAATAAAGGACTCAAGCATGCATTTATAATACTATTCTACATCTAATGTACACCTTTGATCAAGTAAAGGAATTGAAAAGAAGAAAATTAGTGTTCTCTCACCCACAAATTCTTGTTGTCCACACAATATTTGTGATTATTCTCCAATAGATTTGTTATTGAGAGATTATATGTGGGTTTCTCTTCAAACCAACAAAATAAAGTTACAATCCAAGCTCTTTCCAAAATAACCTATTTGATGGTCAATTTATAGATTGGGAGGATGATTGATCAAGAGTTGAGATTGATCCAAGAGATAAATGGTTGAGGAGGATTGAGAGGCCTCCAAGCGGTGTGTTGTGATTGATGTACTTGAAGAGGAAAATGATTAAATAGATTTGGATGGATAATTATTTTTTGGAAAGAGATAAAAAGTGAAGATAAAGAAGGTAAGTTTCAAAAACATGTGAAGGTTGAGGATATTCACGAAGAAATGAATAAATAAGATTTTATAAGATTTTTTGGGGAAGTGGAAAGTTTTACCATGGCTTAAGAATTCTTAAAAATGTGCAAGAGAATTAATTAGTTAACTAATTGATTTTAGTCAACTAATTATTTGACAAAAGATTTTGGAAGATTAAGTAAATAGTTGTATTTATTTAATTTTTGAAAGATAAGGATATGAAGGGTGAATTTAAATAAATATAAATTCGTTTAATTAAGGAGGGATAATAAAGGAAAATAGGGATAAATGATCGGTTAAATAAATAAATAATTTAAATTCATTTAATTAATGCTAGAAAGATTATTAGAAATGTTAATTAAATAATTGATCTTATTTACTTAATGTTGGAAGATTATAAAATCAAGTGTGATTCAAATGTGGATAATTTTAGGTGTCTATAATTTTCCCTTCTTTGAGATGACATTGTAATCTAGCAATAGAAAAATTGTTTCAAAGAACAATAAAATATTGTGGCTTTAAAAGAGATAGGACTGGTGGTGGAATGCCCTATTTATTAGGAGGGGAGTGATGATGAGGAAGGAGGTAATTATGTTGCCTTGAGAGGATAGGAAAGTTTAAAGAACATGAGTGTGCTCTCCAAATGGATGAATGTCATAGGAAAATGGTAGAAGGGAATGTGAAGATTAATTGGTGGGGGAATCCATGTTGAGCGGGTTGAATAACATTTATTTGATATAGCACTTGATGTTGTGCACCAAGGTATAATGACCATGGTGATGATGTACCAAGTTCATAAAGGATTGACCCAAACTAAAGGGTTGCTAGAAAGCATATATCATATGATGCCGTGATATAAAATATTGTGATGTCATTGTGGTGATATGCTGCCTAGAATATGATAGATGTTGCAAGAAATCATGTACAAATGATACAAAGAAAAATAAATATTTTCCCTAGTCAAGCTAAAAAGTGATGGATTTGACAGATGATGATGATGATGATGATGATAATGGTGTTAATTATGAGTACAATACAAGGATTGGGAATGGCATATCCCGATGATGTTAATTTGAGTAAAATGGATCAAGTTTTATAACTAGGATATGAACAAAATTGATAGATGCACTTAATTATGTGCTAGATTGTTTGGTAATATTGCACAAATTAGGATCAATTGCATTGGTATTGACTAATTTTGGATTGCATGGGATATGGAGGCTTGGAGATGATGACAAGAGATAAACAATTTTGATAAGATTACGGAAATGATAGAGGGATTGATGGATGGGTGGTTTTATAGAAGTGTTACTAAAGAGAATTATAGATACCTAAAATTATCTAAGCGTGTCACACATTTATATTCGCCTAATTAACATCATTTTCCTCATTATCTTCAAATTCCTCCATTTTGATTAAGTAATTCTTAATTAAACCCTAATTTCCTCTATTAATTGAATAATTGATTTTATTTGATTAATTCACCAAAAATCATCATTTTCCCTCTTTTTCATCATGATTAAATAATATTGGATTATTTAATTAAATATTATTCCCTTACACATGATTAAATAATCTTGAATTATTTAATTAAATCTTGATTTCCGAGCTCATCTCATAATTAAATAATTTCTTTAATTATTTAACTATTAATTTTCTTCCAACTTGCACAAAGCATATTCCTCCAAGAAGGAATATTCCCTTTTCAAAATATCTTCTTTCCTCCAAAATATCTTTAACCAATTTGAACCTTGAAATTAGGGATATTTGGGCTCTCATGAATTATCCACCCTTGATCTCCTTGATTTACTCGTATTCGTCAATCTTCATCTTCAATCTCCATCATTGATTAGACATCTGCATTTCTATAAAAGAAGACATAACCTTCATCAAAATCATTCACAATCTTCATGAGCTTGAGAATTCATCATTCTTGAGCAATTTGAGAATTAATTGTGAGTTACATTCATTCATCGAAGCTTTTGCAACATGTGATATGCATAATTTGAGAAATCCACATCATAAATTGTCATAATTCCACAATGGGATTGTACGGTTTGCATGTTTCTTTGCTTTAATTATCTTTGAATTGGTTTTCATAACATTTTTTGAATCTTTGAAGAATTGTTCTCTAATTTCATTGAGTATGGGCATAATTGATCTTTAATTTTTAAGTTGTTAGTGTTTACTAGAACCTTAATTGCTTTGATAATTCTTTCTAACCATTGCCCATTATTCTCCTACGACAAGAATATAATAGGAATGACTTTCCATAATAGAGATAGAGAAGATAGGAGGGTTGAGGGGTAATTAGAGATTTTTCAGGATGTGATCTTCAAGGACTATGCCAAATAGAAATAACGGGCCCACTAGATGTATTAAAATAGATATGTTGAAACCATTATGAAGAAAAATAAAATTGTGTGAGATTGTAGGGTAAGGTTTTCATGTTGGGGAGGATAGCTTGATGGCTCAAGGTAGTAGAGGATTCATGGAATGGAAGGATACAAAATGGGTTAATTGCAAATAAATTAAGGCTTGAATTTCTCAAAGCATGATTTTAGAGCATGGACCCCTATTTATATCAAGATTGAAAGTAAGAAGGGAAGATGGATTGTATAGGATGGATTAGGCATGCCAATATGATTGAAAAGTAGATATGATGTGGCAGGTAGGATGAAAGAAGGTTTAACCCAAATGTAGGGTGCTTGTAGATAGTTGATTTACACATGATTCCTATTTTCCAAGTTTTTATCATGGTACTCGTCCAAGTTGCCAGAGGAATGGTTTTCACCTTTGGAAAAAAAATCTTTATAATTTAATTTAGTTTTCTTCTCTTTTTATTTTTGGATGGGATGGGTGGAGATTAGGATTTTGGTTGGTGGATATGGAGTTGGATGAAGGACTCAAGTTTATTTTTCTATGGTGATAGGATCCATCATTGAATAACTACTTTGGTAGACCATGGTGATTTTTGTTCCATACATAGATATTGGTAGAAAACTTGTTGATTTCTAGATTGACTTCTCCAAAGTGTAAACATGGTACCATCATATCTCTGAAATTAAATGATTCTACCAAGGGAAATAGATGGAAAGATGGATGAAGGTTGATGGAGACCAATGCAAAACTAGGATGAAAGGGATGGAGGTGGATGTATGTTGGATAACAAATTGAATTCTAAAAGATGGGTGGATGAAATGATGTGATGATGAAGGAATGAGGAAATTTCATGAGACTAAGGGGGGCCTAGGACCAATAGTTACACATACCATGATGGATGTTGCAACTTTGAATCAAAATGTGGCATTTTGAGTGTATAAAATTTTAAATGTTGGGACTTATATGGGGGAACTAGAATTACTAATTTTGGGATGTAGGGACCCAAAATGGATTTAGAATTGCTAGGATGTTAATGCTTGGATTTAGTTGGAGGGTGTCAGGATTGGGACAAGGGATAGGGATTTGTAGATTTAGGGATGGGAGTGATCTTTAGAGATGTAGATTTTGATTTTCTACTTGGATGAATTCTATTTTCCTTTTAGATTCATATTTTTGGTGAATTATTTTTGCTTGATGGGCCTTTGTGGCCCTTTTTTAATCTTTGATGATTTTGGCTCTAAATTTGATTTGTGCTTGTATGTCAATGCTTGATAAAATAGAAAATAGATCCTTGGATTTTAATAGATTCTATTGGCGCATAATTTTAATGTCTTGTTTTTATGCTTTGGTCCTATTTATGTATTTGGAATTATTCACCCATCATAGATAGTCAATATGATAAATATCTAGTTGGTCCCCCTATATTAAGTATTACCTAATTGTATTCATTCATATGCTATATCTAAAACTCCTTAGTGAAATTGGTTATGGGGTACTTGTGTGGTCAATGCCTATTGATATGGCTTTTGCCTAGGTGAAATTAGGCCTTTTCAAGTTTTTTTAAGTTTCAAGGACATTGGAATATGTCCTTGGTTCCTCAAGTTCACTAATTCCCTGAGATCTCACGAAGTATGGTTTGTAAGGTTCTAAGTTTATAATTTGGGGGGCAACAATGATATGATTTGAGGTTGATTATTTTCACTTTTTAAGTTTATTGAGATGTAGAAAAATTTGTATGTGTTATGGATTTGGTAGGTAAAATGTATACCTTGCTTGCTTTACTGGTAAGTCCACCAAGTTGTGACACAAAAAGGTGCCACTTTTTTTTTTGCCAAAAATGACCATTTGGCGAGCGCCAAATGGCTCGGATGACCGAGCCTAAGGCTCAAAATTTTAAAATTTAAATCATTTGGAGAACACCAAATTTGGCGCTTTCTAAATGAAGTGTATCATTTGGTGAGCACCAAATTTGGCACTAGCCAAATGAAGTTCATCATTTAGCGCTAGCCAAATGAAGTGCTCCATTTGGCGCTCGCCAAATGTGAAGCATGACTTTTTGCAATGTTTTTTTTGTGAACTCTTTCTTTTTCTCTTTCTCTACTAGGGAAACTATTTACATGAAACTATAATGTGAGATTTACATATGGACATTTACTTTCTTATACTTTAAGTTATATTTCATGTATATAGTTTCAAGATGTTTGAGAGTGGTTTTAGATCTCTTGGAGTTATAATGCAAATTCTAGCTTTTGGAAGATCTTATAATTTTTTTGACTTAGTAATATTTTAGTAATCAACATGTCAAATTTTAGTAATCAGGAGGTCAAATCTAAGTAGTCAACAAGTTATATCATCT